>CM060916.1:478742331-479328008 GCA_030737875.1 Allium sativum
GGGTTAGACTCAAAGTGGGTTTTCAACTTAACTAGGCTTTCCTAGACACTCCCACAAAGTCAATTCTCTCAACTATATATATTCCTAATCCATTCTTCTCTTTTTAACCTTTTCCAGTTTATAAGGTTTCACTCCAAACCCACTAACCTGAATTACTGACATATGGGATTCATCTTCCTTCCATACAAAGTATATTGTACACTTTCCACCCAAATTACCTAAAGGTCTCAGATTTCCATGTTCATTCCTTTTGTGTACAAAACAGACATCCCAACTTTTACCGTATTATGTTTTTCCTGTATAGCGGATTCCTCTATGGATCTAAGTATATATATATATAGTATTTATATTTTTAAAATACAAATATTTTTACTCACTATCTATACAGGAATCCTAAACCTGGCTCTGATACCAGATGTAACAACCCGAATTCCGACCAACCGAATTTTTTTCAAAATTCTAATCAATTGAAATTCATGTTGGTTTCCGTCTGGTATCCTGCAGAAAAGACAGAGATATAAAAATATTTCAGAACTCAGAAAACATCTCACAGCGGAATGAATAAAATATAATATAATCAAAATATAGCCTTACCCAGATAATAATACTACCTAACCAGTATCCAGTGCTATCATATCTTTGCCACAAATCTAACATGCGAGAATGTTATGAGGATGGGGTTAGAAATAAGTTCTAGTGACTGGATTTAAACTACATATTTTGGATAATCCTACATATACCATTCAGTTACATTTTCTAATTTATTACGTTACTTAGGTTAACGGCACTCAAGGCTTACACACACATCGTACCCATCTACTTCCCAGCGGATTAACCTAATACAATATATATGTAGCTACCCCCAATATTAAGGTACACCAACCCCACTCGCACGGTCTCCACCGTAACACCACAGAAATTTACGTAATCCTTCATCCTATGCCGGAGTGACGTACGGATCTCTATATAATAGCGCTACGTTCCACATAGATCTGCCATCGCTATGCTACGTAAGCGTATGGAATGCCCCCTTCAGTCGAATCAGATTCTATCATAGAGTAGTGCTCTAGAGTCTATGATGCATCATCTAGAAGTGATATGCTTGTATCCGCACCTATCTGTTGTGCACCGAGTCCTCTAATAGGGCTGTATCAGAAACATAGAACTCAGTTGGGAACTTTTCAGATATCTGTGTACACATATGCTAAGGTCTGCATTTTCAGTGGCTATGGTCCCACCCGACTCCTCCCTCAAAGAGTGAAAGACAAACAGAATTGAGAACTAGTGACCTAACCCAAGAGAAAACAATAAACAACAAATCCTAGTTGGCACGTCCCTTACCCATAGCCTTGATAGAAAATGGTATATGGTCATTTGGTTTAGCTCTATGTCTTTCCGCATCACGCATCACGTATTGAAAAGTCGGTGTGTACGATTTATGCAGGATACTTATATGGATATAGCAGAAATAATAAACTAACTAGTAATCTACAATAGTTACACAGGTGAAAACTAAGCTATATAAATATATCATAAATAAAGGTAAAATGCGATAAGTAAAGACACTAGGAATTTTATACTGGTTCAGACTTCCTGCCCTACATCCAGTCCCAAAGCTCCTCTTCGGAATTCACTATCATGCCCTCTCTTAACTTTGAGGAATAGGTCACAATACACCCGAACACCAACAAGGATGTTCCCGCCTGAGAACCCACACACGACTTCACTATTTACAAGTGTTTTGACTCTTAAATGTGTTCTCTGATCAACATGGAATAGTAATGAGGAAGTATACCCTTCCTATAAACTTATCCTCAAGTATTTGATATGTTCGCAAAGATTGAAGGAAGTTAGTTGCTTATCGAATTAAGATATGTGAAATGTTATCAAGGTTTCAACAAGTAACTTGAATTTGAGCGAGCTTTAGATTGCAATGAATATAGAAGTGCAAATCAAAAAATGGATATAATAGAATAAGAATTCGTTGGTTGGAATAGATGTTTGTACTGTTTTTATAATAGTAGAAGAGTAGCATTCCTTCATGAAAGGTTTCAGCAAAAAGTTGCATCCATTTCCATTCGTAATTGAAGAGAAATCTCTTCATGAAAGAAGGTGACTCTTCATAATAAAGGCTAATGTTTTGAATCAGTCAACTGGTCTAAAAATCATCAGTCGACTGATTGAATCATGCTGTAAAAACGTTTGGATTTAAAATTATTCAAAACTAGCCATTATTGTACATAGACAGGCTAACCAGTTGACTGGTACAGCTGAGTCTATGCAGTCATGGCTATTTAAATCCTTTTAATATATATATATATCTTGTTTTGTATATTCATGTTATACTTGAGGATAGATTTTAACATAATTCTTACATGACTCAACACACATATATAACCTTATCTTCATGACATGATTTCCATTGCTCTTCTCTTTGTGGACATTAATCAAATTTTTTTCCAACATTCTCCCCCTTTTTGATTGATGACAACATATTTAATTTTCTCCCCCTTAGTATTTTCTCTCACTGAATTTCTGCAACATTTTGTTAGTCCATAAATTTATAAACTTACCATTTTGATTCCTACAACAAAATGTTAGCGCATATATTTTCAATAAATAGATTCATCATTATGATCATAGAAAATATTATTATAAATAGATCCATTATTTTGATCATTGAAAATATAACTCTTCCTCTTTGTCATCGATTAAAAAATATTTAAACTCTATAAGCACAAAGTAATCGAATAATTATAGAGATCTTTGAAAGACACAATTCCTAATTCATGTCAAAGTCTTATGAAAGAATTCTCTAAAAGGGATTTAGTAAAGATGTTAGCAATTTGATATTCTGAGTTTACGAACTCTAAATTGATGGTTTGATGGTTTGTTTTTCAATATTATCCCTCAAGAAATGATGTCTATTATCAATGTGTTTAGTTCTGGAATGATTTACCAGATTTTTAGATAAATTTATTGCGTTTGTATTGTCGTAATAAATTGTGGAATTAAATAAGTTTACATTAAAATCTTTTAGTGTTTGCTACATATATATTACTTGAGCACAAGCTAGTGCAGCAAGTATATATTCAGCTTCACATATTGACAGTGAAACACAATTTTGTTTCTTGCTGAACCAAGATATATGTGATTTACCGATAAAGTGACAAGTTCCACTTGTACTTTTACGATCCGTCCATGATCCTCCAAAATCAGCATCACTATATGAGACTAATTCAAAGGAATAATCTTTCGGATAGAAAAGTCAAAAATATTTGGTAATGCTAAGATAACGTAATATGCATTTTACTTCCCTTAAATGTGATTCTTTTGGATTAGCTTGAAAACGAGCACTTAAGCGAACACTCATCATAATATCCGGTCTACTAGCAGTTAAGTACAGAAGTGAACCTATCATATTTTGATATAATTTTTGATCGAAACTTTTACCATTTTCATTTTTGTCTAAGTGTGTCGTCATACTCATTGGTGTAGGTTCACTTGAAGTGTTTTCCATTCCAAAATGTTTTATTAGATTAGTACAATATTTTTCTTGATTAATGAAAATTCCATCTGATAATTGTTTAATTTGCAAACCCAGAAAGTAAGATAGTTCTCCCATGTGCGACATTTCAAATTCACTAGTCATTATTTTTGAAAATTCTTGACATAATTGATCATTCGTTGATCTAAAGATAATGTCATCTACATATATTTGCACTATTAGAATATCTTTAATATCTTTCTTAGTAAAAAGTGCTTGATCAACCTTTCCAATTTGAAATCCTGAATCTAATAAATAAGTTTTGAGATGTTTATACCAAGCATTAGGTGCTTGTTTCATACCATATAATGCCTTTTTCAGTTTGAAAACATGATCAGGAAATTTTTCATGAGTAAATAGTGGAGGTTGTTCAGCATATACTCATTCTTTAATATAACCATTTAAGAAAGCGCTTTTAACATCCATCTGATATAATTTAAAGTTATGGTGACAAGCGTATGCTAGTAGAATTCGAATTGTTTATAGTCGTGCAACTGGAGAAAAGTTTCTTCGTAATCCATGCCTTTTTCTTGATTGTACCCTTGTGCAACAAGTCTAGCCTTATTTCTAGTAATATTGCCTAATTCATCTGCTTTATTTTTGTAAACCCATTTAGTTCCAATAACAGTTTGATCACTTGGTATTGGAACTAATTCCCAGACTTCATTACGTTCAAACAGATTTAATTCTTCTTGCATGGAGATTATCCAATTTTAATCTGTAGATGCTTCTTTAGGGTTTTTAGGTTCGATATTTGATAAGAAGGATACATTACTTACTAAATTAAGTTGACTTCTTGTTCTTACGTTCGAAATTATTTCTCCAATAATATTTTGAGTTGGATGGTCTTGTAATATTCTTGATGGAGATCTAACTTCATTAATAGGAATATTTTGATTATCGATATTATCTTGATTTTCTGTAGTATTGTTCTCTATGTTATTATGAACAATGTTTTCATCTTCTATATACATATATATCAATATCATCGTCACAAGAAGAATTACTTTTCATAATATCTAAATTAAATGAATTTTGAATGATATTTTCGTCAGATGAAACACTAAGTGATTCTTCTTTCTTACCGTTTCTCTTATTGAAAATATGATAAGCCTTGTTACGCTCAAAATGTCCTAAGAAAATTTCTTCGTTGGATTTTGAATCAAATTTTCCGAGCTGATCTTTTGTATTTAAAATGAAACATTTTGAACCAAATACTTTAAAATATGAAATATTTGGTTTTCTTCCTGTTACATGTTCATATGGAGTGTTTTTAGTAAGAGGTCGAATGGAAACGCGATTCAAAACATTACAAGCTGTAGCGACTACTTCAGCCAAAAACGTTTTGGCAATGTGCTTCCATTTAATAATGTTCTGACACATTCTTACAAAGTTCTGTTTTTACGTTCTACAACTCCATTTTTTTGTGGAGTTCTATGAGAAAAGAAGTTATGAAAATTCATTTCTTTTGACAAAATAAATCAAATTTCTCTATCAAATTCTCCCCCGCGATCACTTCGTACATTCTTTATTTTAAATCAGTTAAATTTTGAATTTGTTTGACAAATTTTTTAAAGATATCAAAAGTATCGCTTTAATTCTTTTAAAACATAGTCCAAGTATATCTTGAAAAATCATCAACAATTATAAACACATATTTGAGTTGGTCCGAATAACTCCATGTGTAGTAATTCAAGCGGGTGTAAGGTTGATATAACCTTTTTGGATTTAAAAGAAGATTTGGTTAACTTTCCAAGTTGACAAGCACCGGACAAATTTTCAGTTTTGAATTTTATTTTGGGTAATCTTCTTACAAGATCAATTTTAGATATCTTGTTTATTGTTTTAAAATTAATATGACAAAATCGTTTATGCCATAACCAAGGACCATTGTCTTTGGCTAATATACACATACTTGGATTATTATTAACTATCATATTCAAAATATAAATGTTTTTATCTTGATTTCCTTCAAAAATAAGATTTTGACTTAAGTCAAATATACTGCATCTATTTTCAGAAAAAGATATTTTAAACCCTTTATCACATAGTTGGCTAATACTTAATAAATTATGTTTTAAGTTTTTTAACCAATAAAACATCAGAAATGAGAGGTGAATTAGATATACCGTAATTGCTCACATTGCCTTGGCCGATGATATATCCTTTGGAATTATCTCCAAATGGGATTGTTCCTCCTTTTGAGTAAATGATATTTGTTAGCATCTCCTTATCTCATGTCATGTGATTTGAGAATCCACTGTCTAGTATCCATTTTTCTCTATTTTTGTTAAGTGGGACCTGCAAAAAATAATTTAGAATTTTATTGGTACCCACTTCCTCCATTAGGGTCCTAAGGGTTAAGTCATAGGAAGCCAAACCCAAGAGGGTTCAGGATCCTTGTAGAAAATATAATTATCATTATTATGAACAGAATCTAAAAAATTCTTGATGTATTTATTTCTAATAAGAACATTATTGGTTTTTGGAACCCATATATTAATATTTCCCAAGTAGTTTTTCTTGGTAGAAATATTTAATTTACTACTAGGAATTACCGGTTTAATATTAGATCCCTTAGAACTAGATTTCTATTTAGATTTAACTTTTTGATCATATCCTAGTCCCTTTTTACTAAAAGCCGGTTGAGAATTTTCTAATATTTTAGATAAATTCTCTCTATCTTTATTAAATTTTTTAACATTCTTAGAAATGCTTTCAAATTTAACTTTTGAACTAGAATTTTCTAATTCTATAATTTTACCCTTAGTTTTAAATCATGATTCTCAAAAGCTAATAATTTAATTTTATTCTTTTGAGTATCGATTTCTTGACTTAACATAGAAATCTGAAAATTTGCTACTGAAAGAGATTCTTGTAATTTTCTAATCTCGTCTTCTAAAATCTCTTTTTCATCTTTTAATAAGCCTATTTCAAATTCTTCTCTTTTTCTATCTTCATTGTCTTGTTTATACTTTATTTTAAAATTATTTCTAGATTCTAAAACTTCCGTATTAATTTCCATTAATTCATCATAAGTAAATTCACTAACCTCATTATCCTTAGCCATGAAGCATACATCTGCTTGCTCGTTGTCACTGTCGCTGTCACTATCGGAAGATGACGAATCAGAATTATCCCAAGTGACTGAGAATGCTCGTCTCTTTGATTTTTCCTTTTTGTGATTTTTCTTCAACTCCGGACAATTCTTTTGATAATGTTCAGTTTTGTGACAATTAAAGCATTCCACCAGTGCTAGGTCTGGCTCTTTTGATGAATTCTTTTTCACATTTTTGCTTTGGCCTTTTATATATTTCATAAACTTTCTAAAATTCTTTGCTACAAAAGCAATATCTTCTTTGTTTGAATCTGAATCTTCTTTCTCAGCATGGAAAGCTAATTTTTTTCTTGTCTTGTATATGTGCTTTCTTTGCCTGCAAATTTACTTCATAGGACATAAGATTACCGATTAATGCTTCAGGTTTTATGGCAGAAAGATCATTAGCTTCTTTGATAGCTAACACCTTTCTTTACCATTCATCCGTTAAAGAGTTTAATTTTTTTGAAACTATATTAAAATCAGAGTACTTTTCCCCTAATCCTAACACAGAATGATAAAATGTTTTGAAAATGTCGGTACATATCATTTATGGACTCATTCCCGTTCATCTTAAAATTTTGAAACTGGTTATTAAGCATGGATACTTTGCTTTGTTTAACCTTGTCAGTTCCTTCATGAGTAATTTTGAGTGTTCTCCAGATTTCATATGCTGTGTTGCACATACAAACCCGGTTAAACTCGTTTCTATCCAAGGCACAACGCAACATATTCATGGCTTTAGCATTGGCGGTAGCCTCTGCTTTTTCATTTGTAGACCATTCAGTGTATAGAGTAGTTAGTTGGTTGTGTATATTCTTTTGTATGATGTTCCATGCATCAAAACTATTTGCTTGCATATATATCCTCATTCGTGTAGCCTAATAGCTATAGTTCATGCCATTAAAAAGGTGTGGTCTTGTAGTGTATTGGCCTTCAATATAACCAGTATTATTACTAGTACTAGTGTTGTTATCCATATTAACTATGTATTAGATTACAGTTTTATGGTTAAATGATGACCTTGCTCTGATACCAAATGAAAAGTCGGTGTGTACGACTTAAGCATGATAGTTATATGGATATAGTAGAAATAATAAACTAACTAGTAATCTACAATAGTTACGCAGGTAAAAGCTAAGCTATAGAAATATATCATAAATAAAGGTAAAATGCGATAAGTAAAGACACCAAGAATTTTATACTGGTTCGGACTTCCCGCCCTACGTCCAATCCCGAAGATCCTCTTCGGAATTCACTATCACACCCTCTCTAACCCGGAGGAATAGGTCACAATACACCCGAGCACCAATAAGGATGTTCCCGCCTGAGCACCTACACAGGACTTCACAATTTACAAGTGTTTTGACTCTTGAATGTGTTCTCTGATCAACAAGGAATAGTCATGATGAAGTACACCCTTCCTATAATCATATCCTCAAGTATTTGATATGTTTGGAAAGATTGAAGGAAGTTAGTTGCTTGTCGAATCAAGATATGTGAAATGTTATCAAGGATTAAACAAGTAACTTGATTTTGAGAGAGCTTTAGCTTGCAATGAATATAGAAGTGCAAAACAAAAATTAGATAGAATAAGAATTCATCGGTTGGAAAACATGTTTGTATTGTTTATATTATAGTAGAAGAGTAGCATTCCTTCATGAAAGATTTCAGCAAAAAGTTGCATCCATTTCCATTCGTAATTGAAGAGAAATCTCTTCATGAAAGAAGGCGACTCTTCATAATAAAGGCTTCTGTTTCAAATCAATCAACTGGTATAAAAATCATCAGTCGACTAATTGAATCATACTATAAAACATTTGGATTTAAAAAATTTCAAAACTAACCGTTATTATACATAGACAGGCTGACCAGTCGACTGGTTGAATTTCTACCAGTCGATTGTTACAGCTAAGTCTTTACAGTCATGGCTATTTAAAGCCTTTATATATATATATCTTGTTTTGTATGTTCGTGTTATATTTGAGGATAAACTTTAACATAATTCTAACACGACTCAACACACACACACACATATATATAACCTTATCCTCATGACATGATTTCCATTGCACTTCTCTTTGTTGACATTAATCAAAATTCTTGTTTTCAGCATGTGTCACGCCGACTATCGATAGTAGGTACCCAATGACTTGCTATCAACAGATGGTTAGACCCGTCGATAACAAAATGGTCATAACCATCCTAGTCACAAGGCAACTTGGATCATCGAATCAACTGGGCCACCCTATCGTCTTTTGATTGCCCACTATCATGGCAATCAAGGTATACTCACTGGGTAGAAATGTGCAGACCTAACCTCTACGAGCACAGTCGAATGCTGTCACAACACATAGGGCTACCAAGAGTACCCCCCACGTCCTAGGAAGCTGCGTGCCTCCCCTTCCAGTCCTTCGGAGCCAACAGAATATCATCAGAATAACAGGCAGAACATGCAAAATAATCAGATGTATGTGTGCTCCCCTTGTGTCTCATGACACCACGATGATCTATCCCGTTGGGTTATTCACCCTCAGACGTACAGACCGGTCCAAGCGCATCAGATTAACATGTTATTAGATCCTATGTCGAATCATTTAATTACGCGCTTGCTCTTCCCTTTCAGATTTCTAGTTAACTTGGTTATTCCCATTTACATTGACTTCTTATTCAAGTTACCAAGTTCCTCTTGCTTATTAATTTCAGATATATAACTTAATCCATTTAAGTTTGTTGATAAGCCCATAACATGTTATTCTCTAGATTGTAATCCAATATCTATAATCTACAATCTCTTTATATTATTCATTGTCTGATTCCATAGTTACAAAAACATGTTCTACTTAATATGTAATTAAGTATACTTCATCTCAATTCACATCTTTTCTGTTATTATTTATGATTAAATATAACTTATTTCATCGCATATATTCACCTCGATATTACTTATTTAATCATAATTCCGTCTTACACTATCACTACAACTTGTCGTTGTTTACTTATTAACTTAGTTCTCCTAACTAAGGTTTACTAATAAGTTTCCTTTCCATTTATTATAACTTTGTTATAATTCCCACTTGTCCCTAGGACAAGCCGTTAACATGTTATTCTTATCAACAGATTTCAGATTCTCAAGTTTGCAGATTACTTAATTTATAATTAAGTACAACTTATTGCATTTCATAAGTTTTCCCCCTTTTTATCTACTCATTACGAACAACAAGTTTCAGGTTCCCAAATTTATTGATTACTTAATTTATAATTAAGTACAACTTATTTCATTACATAAGTTATTTCATTCCCTCTATCATTTATTATAACCTAAGTTATAATTTCCACTTGTCCCTAGGACAAGCCTACCTATTATCTTTCCTTTTCCCCTTTAGATTTATTCATAATAGGTTATTATCATTCCCCGTTCATTCCAATCCTTTTAATTTTGTAACTTTTATTCATTTCCAATCATTTCCATTAATCACAATTAGTGCCTTTTATTTCTACCCTTTTATATACATATATTTATATATATGTTTATGCACCCGACCTCTCACATTGAGTCGACCACTTGTGGATGCCGGATTTCCAGGCGGTTCCAGCCAGACTTCTACCACAAGTTGGACTTAACCTCGTGTTTAGCACTGTTACATGTACATTTACGCACTAGACCCCTTACATTAAATTAACAACTTGTGGATGCTGGATTTGCCGGGTGGTTCCGGGCAGACTTCTACCACAAGTTGAATTTAACCTCGTGTCTAAGTGTGGTTACCATTTCTTAATTACCGTAGAATTTCCATATAATTTAGGCGCACTCATTCTTCCAAATATTTTACTGTAATTCTATTTTTACATGTCACACTTAATGTCGTAGTAAGTCCATTATCTGATTATCATGTCGCATGTTCTTCCTAACATGTAATTAACTTTATTTTAAAACATGTAATCATTGAATCATGTAATTATTCCATTCTAAAAAATTAACATGTAATTATCCCATTTCTTACAGTTAAGGGTTCAGGTACATAATATGCCACAGATTAACATGTAATTAGAACATGTATGTATACAACAGTAACCGTTTCCACATATTTTAACAGGTTTATACATTTCAGCTGGTTTATGTTTTAACATTTACACATATTAACATTTCAATATATTAATCATTCTAGCAAATTTACATTGCATATTAACGGGAAATGTAAAACGATAAATATACCATTATCAAAAAGGTATAACTTAAATCCACTTACCTAATTGCTTTCCAAATCATGAATCTGGTCCAGATCTAGCATTCCATGGTTCTTCTAACTGAATTTAGAACCTAAACAACAATGGATCCACAATTCTCAATAAAAAGAAGAAGGGAAGAAAGAGGAGAAAAATAAATTGACTAGATCTTAGAATATACCTTACTTCGAACAAAATTCTTAACACCCATTTGCATATATACATTTTTTTCCTCCAGATCTTGATTTAGAATTTCCTTAAACTAATTATCCTATTTTTTCTGAAGAGATTTGAGGAGGAAGAAGAATGGAAGAGCTTAGGTAGCCTCTCAAAAAATGTGAGATTTAGGCTAGATTCTGCAAGCCTATTTATATGTGTTCATGCACACGCAGCGCTGAGACATCACGAATATGGTCCAGAAAGCAGTCCAGATTCATCAAAGAATTTGCCCATATCTGAGGGGGGTCGACCCTAGGGTCGACACCCCCTGTAGGGGTCGACCCCTATGAGTCCGGATGCAAGAAACTTACACTGATGCGCTTCACAAGTGCGCCAGTGTAAATTAACCCTGGCACACTTGCCAAGTGCGCCTGTTACACTAGCCCGCTTCCCGCTCGTTTTGTCAAACTTCTACCATCCATAACTTTTTCATACATTATCCATTTTATGCAAACTCAGAGTCTACCTAAGCCAGAATTTTGAGACGAACGCAACGATACAGTCCATTTTACTTAATTCCCAATATTAAATTAAGTTATCCCTAATTTATTATCTTTAATTAAAAATGCGGGGTGTAACAACTATCATAGTGATGACACCCACACCAAGATAGAAAAGAGTTCTAAAAGGTATAAACACATCAATGATTCCTGAAAGAGTTAAGAAGAAGGTATAGTCCTGATACTATTACCAATGAACAATTTAGCTTGGTAAACGCAGCAGGACAAGAAGGTAAACTTATGAAAATGACACCCAGAAAGCCCATAGCGAAAGGGAGATAAGGTCAAGATGTAGTATCATTACTACCAAGTTTAACACCAAAACAAAATACTGGTGAAGGGGTATCATACCGCAACTAGCTCAAAAGAATGATCCGGAAGCATGGAGCCGACATCAGGCTAAATCCAAAATCATAAGAGAAGTGGTTTGGTCAATAGGCTATCGGCACCGACACAAGGGAGAAAATCTAGGTCACGATACGAAAGATGACAGCGTCAAAGCAGAGTTGTCACTAAAGGTCATCAACATGGGATCAATTCCAAAGACATAACGTGTGAAGTTGGAGGCAAGCAAAGAAGAACATGACCTAGAAGCCCATGACCCTAAATCCAGGAAAGCTTTCTATATTATCCAAAACACAACAGGAAGCATCGAGCCAGGCAAAAGGAGACGAAAGGGTTATCGGCACTAACTAACTTAGTGTTGAGACAGAAGAAGGTAAATACGTTAGAGCCATAAGAAGAAGGGACGCAAGAAAAACATACCAAAAGGTAACTATTGGATTCAAAGCTTGCCGACCCATTAAAGACAGCTCCGAAAGCCATCAGAGGATGTACCGAGAGCATGCTTCCGCAAGACCGAGACTAATTCTAGAGAGTCACCGAAAGTAAACCGAAGCTTATAAGAAGAAGAGCTATCCACACTAATTCGCTAAGTGTCGATGCCGAAAGAGGTAAAGTTTCTAAAGTCCTAGGAAACTAAAGCACAAGAGCAAATAGTATGAGACCTTGAAACAGGAACTCATTTCCTGAAGCCGAAAGCACCTCCTAAAGCCATCCACACTAACTGACCTAATGTCGTACATTATGAAGAAGTAGTGTCCAAGTTAAGCTCCTAAAGCTAAGAATGGTACACCGAAAGCAAAGCCAGATCCGTTAATTGTTGAAAAGAAAGAAAGGCGTCCGAAACTGAGACAGCCATGACCAAAAGATGCAAAAGCGGACGATGCCACATTACCGCATCTGAAAGGGGCTTCTTCTTAGTTTACAACCGAAGGTGGCCTAATATGCCTATAAATAAGACCATAGGGGTCTCATTTTGGGGGACTTTTCCTCATTACTCGCTTTTAAGAGAGCAAACCCTAATTTGCAAATCAAATGGTGGATTTCTTATGTAACCTCCTCCATGAATAAAATCATCAAAGCCCTTAAAGTGGATGTAGGTTCAATCTGAACCAAACCACTATAAATTTTTTTGTTCTCTACTATTTTTCATACTATGTTATATTATGTTGTGTTGATTAAATCTTCTTAACAAACCTTCCCAACGAATACCTAACTACCTTATGCTTTCCTCACAACAGAAGCCTTTCTACACACACCTTATCCTTAACCTTAAATCATTAAAAGACCCAGCTTCCATAAGCCATTTAGCTTCCTAACTTGTGTTGTGCTTAGGGAGACCTTATCCCAAGGTAATTATTGGTCCTTTAGTCTTGTAAGCATGATATTCACCCCTTGAGGGAAGAGTAGCTAATCTTCAGGATTTAGACCTTGATATCTAGGGAATGGTGAACTAACTCAAGCTTGTGGGAAATAAATACTCCCTTACCTCCCTTAGGTCCATATCCTTTGACCTAATTCCGGTATTGACTAAAAATATCGTTAACATTTTAGCGCTAGAAGGAGGGCTTGAACCTCCATCCCCATTCCTACCTTTAACCTTTCGTATAACTTACCATATTTCCAGCTATGTTGTTTTGTCTTGGGTTGGACTAAGCTTTGAAGAAGCAAGATTATAGATAGAGCCTCGACAAGGAGCTTCTAAATATCGAATGGATACTTCAACATCATTGATCTAAGCTATCTGAAGAATATTATAACTTTTACCCCCGACTTTATTTTTTATATTTCCCCCCCTTGTGGTCAACCATTGATTCTCCTACATTCTGTACTTATCTTAAATCTTCCGGCCTGATTTCTCATTCTATCATAACAAGATACTCTGAAAATCAATTAAAGGATGATTCAATTGAGAAGGAGTTATAAAGAAGGATCCAACACGTCATCCATTCCAGAAAACACCATTAACATAGCCAAACTAGAAACTGGAGGACCTTCAACTTTAACAAAAGATGAGTTGGAAATATTACACTTGGCTATGCAAATTGATACCACTAGGAGATTTATTGAAGCCGACTTGGTCTGAAGGTCCTCTAAAGTAGAACTCTATGATGCAGAATCAAAAATAATAGCACCTCGAAAGCTTTATAACCACAATGTGCCTTCATCAAATCTACAGAGAAGTCCAGTGTCGTGGAGAAACAACCAAGTGTAACGACCCGGATATTTGAACAGTTTATTTTGAATATTTAATATTTATTTTAAATATTGATTTAATAATATAAATGATTTTTATATTTGGTTATCGATTAAATAATCAATATACAATCTAATTCGAATATATTGAATAGTTGTTATACGAAAACGTAATATAATTGAATTCACAATTTAAAACTGAATCGAAACACTTCGGTCAATTAATATAAATTCTATGTTGAATTAAAACGATAATAATAATTTATTATCAATGAAATTAAATGTTGAAATCTATTTATATTTTAAATCGAATTTAAATTAAAGTGTTAATTTAAAATTGTTCTCTTCTATACAGTCGAACTTAATTTAAGAACTCGTCCCGTCGAGTTCAGGGTAACGAATAACGCTGAGAATGCCGTTCGATACGATTAAAAAGCGGTTCAAAATGTTAAGCATGGACCAAGAGATATTTTAGAGTATTATATTTTATAAAAATCATTTCAAAGTTTAAATCAAATGTTCCTCAGCCGACCTATCCCTTTCCTTCACGCAGACCTCCACTTTCCCAGCGCAGACCTATAATGTTTTTCTCGAGCCACAAATTCTGCTCCCCAGCTTCGTTGCAAAGTAAAGCACAATTTTAATGTCGAGTACGAATTTTCTCCTTCCCACTATTATATATATCGCAACTTTCCTTTGGCCATTTCCATTCCTCAGCAAAAACCAAAATCAAAAGCCTCAAGCCAGAGAAAATGATGGCTCCTCTCCTCAATATCCCAAAATCAGAGAACCCGAAACCTTCTGTAGCTCGAAGACCTTCTGGAGACTCACGATTTAGGGTTGCTCAATTCAGCGTTGAAGAGGCTTGCAAGTTAGAAGTTGCGATGGTGATTTGGGGGTTTGGCATGGTTCGATGGAGATTAGTATGACGTTTTCTGGGGTCGCGGTGCTATTTCTGACCGCATGTGATTTGCTGTAGCGTTCATCTAAGGGGCGCGAACTGAGGAAGAGGGGCGGATTTCTGGTTACGGTGAGAAGAGGAATTGGGTGGAATGATGAGTTCGACAGTGGGATTCGTTCAAACTAGAGTTCGATAGGAAGGGTTGAACTGTGAAGAGTGGCAATTGGATGTTGGAGAGGATTTGCTGATGTCTGACATTCAACTAAGGAAGGCTGATGATGGTTTTCTAATCACTGAACCAGTCAGTATAACAACAGTTCGATGGCGGCACCACAGTGGTTTAGATAATAGAAAATAAGAGATTAGTCTGAATATTAATGGAGGTAAACCAATTTGGTAATGAAGCGAGGGTGGCCTTTTTGGGTGGCAGCGCAGTGAAGTTCCGGTGCATATACTGTCGTGAAAGGAGTCAGTTTGCAGAGTTATGGGTCCGTGACGATGCTAGTTTAGGGGGAGTTATCGAGACAGGGCATTTCAGAGGTGTGGATAGTGAAGATGGGCTGAATTGCATTGTCTTTAAGGCTGCTCGAAGATATTACATAGTCGATCGATTATTTTTCAAGCGAAAAGGTATATGTTTTATATAATTTAAATTACATAACATTAATTATTTATGTCAAAAGTTAATAAAGGAATCTTAATCGATAATTATATTAGATAAATCATAGGTGTGAAATAAAAGACAATTCAAGTAAATGCATAGCGAAGATGATATGGCATTTTTAAGTGGAAATTCGCCAAATGGGAAAATCTAGGTGAGTAAATCTCACTCACCTTTTATTTATAATTATTTTTACTTCGTAAAAATAATTGTTGTTGCTTGTTTGGATTTTTCTGTTTGTTTTATATATATTAGTTATTTAGGCTATTATATATATATTGGTTGATTGATTGGTTGGATTCCCAAAGTCTCGTTAGCGGATGCCCGCAGTTTCATAGCGGATGATTACCCTATACGCCCCACGCTATGATTAGTGGATGACCTTCTATACCACGATATTTTGCCACGAAGCAGAATGGGTATTATTTATGTGCTAACATCTGTGGATGCAGGAAAACAGGTTGGAGGAATCCAACTAGATTCCTCAAAAATATATTATCTGTTTGTTTATTTTTTTTGCATATATATTGTTATATATGATGTGTTAGAAAAATAAATAATTGGTTGCTTTGTGTGTTTAAATATCACTGGGCTTAAGTAATGATATTTAAAAATATCATGGAAAAGGATATTTGAGAATTAGAAAGAAAATTCAAAGAGGAATTCAAAAGGGATTTGAATAAAAGAATTTGGAATAGAAATTTGGAATATAGAAATTCAAATGGAAACTTAATAAAGGAATTTGAATATAGAGAATTCAAACAGAATTGAATATATAATTTGAATCGAGAATTCAAACAGAATTGAATATAGAAATTTGAATATAGAGAATTCAAACAGAATTGAATATAGAATTTGAATCGAGAATTCAAAAAGAATTGAATATGGAATTTGAATATTGAAATTCATAAAGGAATGTGAATAAAGGAATAAAGGAATTTGAATAATTGAATTTGAAATATTGAATTTCAAAGAAGAATTGAATTGAATTTGAAATATTGAATTTCAAAGAAGAATTGAATTGAATTTGAAATATAGAATTTCAAAGAAGAATTGAAATAGAAATTGAATAATATAATTCAAATGGAATTTCAAGTATAGAAATTGAATAATAGAATTCAAATGGAATTTCAAGTATTGAATTTGAATATGAAATTGAAATAGAAATTCAAGTATTGAATTTGAATATGGAATTGAAATAGAAATTCAAGTATTGAATTTGAATATAAAATAGAAAAGGAAATTCAACTATAGAATTTGAATATAGGAATTTAAATGGGAGTTGAATAAAGGAAATTTAAATATAGAATTTGAATAATAGAAAAGGAAATGGAAATTTGAATTTAGAATTCAAATAGAAAAGGAAATAGAATTTGAACATAGAATTCAAATAGAAAAGGAATTGGAATTTGAATATAGAATTCAAATAAAAGCGAGATTGGAATTTGAATCAAGAAATTCAAATAGAGTTAAAATGGAGTTGGATTCATTTTAACGAAGTTTAAAAGTTTATATATATATATATAAATATATAATTAAAACGAACTCGCCGCAGCGTTGCAGTTCGTAAATTGGCGATTCGAACTTCAATCGAGTATACAGAACCCAATTGAAGTCGGAATTCTTTGAAACAAGAAACGTCAAGACCGATTTGATAGTAGTTTTCTAATGAAGGAGAAAAATCTGGATTTCGTCGAATAGATTTTGAGTTATGTCAAAATCAAATTTTTAAAAGTGCAGCGCCAGAAACCATTAAAACCATAATGTATTTTATATAATAAATATAGGGATTTTTAAGCAAATAAAAATCCGAGTTTCCATTTAAAAACCTGGTCTTGAGTTAGAACATAAAGGTAAACTCAAGTGAAGTAAGAAAAGTGATTTTTGAAACAATAATCATATTTTTGATTATTGAATAGAATTTACTAAATCAAAGAAGAATTAGTTAATCGAGTGGTGAATTGAAGTCGAACTTTGAAAATTGAATTTTTGAATTGTAAACATATATTTGAAATCAAATATAGAACTTAAATTAAAATTTGAATTAAATTAGTTATAAGTAAGTTGAAATATATTTGAAACGTGTTATATTCATATATACAAGCGAAATGGGCAAAGAGTTAGTTAAAGAGTTACTTTAACGAATGGAGTCAAAACGAGTGTATGAAGTTGAAATGAATTGTACAGGTATAGATATACCGGAGACAGTTATGGGATAAAGTGATGAAGGTATATAATTAGTGTGCTCGACAATAAGGTACATGTTTAATTCATATATGAGATTTTATGCGCCGTATCGGCAAGCCGCTTGGCTTTTTCTTTTCTTTTTGAGATGAGAAGTTACCGGGAAGCTATTTGAAATTTCCCGATGCTCCCGATACAGGGGAGGTTATGGCGAATTTTTCCGAAAATTTAAGGAGTTAGAATATTTTTAAGAAAATTTGATAACTAGAAATCCATATATCGATATATATAGAGAATTAGATAATGGAACAAATTTAAATAGGATATTTGAAACAAGAAGGAAAACTATAACTTAGATTGGTTAAAAATAACAAGGGAAATGTATACGTGTTTTAAAAATAGATAATTGGTTTGCATAGTATTGATTATTCGAGTAAGTAGTCTTGTCTGTTTTGACGTTATGAATGTTATTCAGTCAAGGTCTGAGAGGTAATTATACCCCAACTTGATTGGTTTCATTAACAACCGATAAATAGCAAAACTCAGTCTCGAAGATCAACGTTTAAAGAGATTTAGTTGAATGTATATATTTGGGTTGTCGTAACGATGTTTTACACAACATCCGTTTTAACCCAAATAAATGTAAACTTGGAAATAAAATAACAAATGTTTTCTAAGTGTAGAACTAAATGAGTTCGTGGAAGAGATAAGTGATTGGAATGTTTTCCAATTAAAATCGAAAATATTTTCTAACTATAGAAAATAAAAGGAGGCGATACTTGTAAATATTTGGTTAACAAATATTGATAAGGAAATGGAGAAGAGATTTAATTAATGAAATATTAATTAAAGAGCCCAGTGATTTGTTTGATATGTTTGGATGAACACTTGTTTTTATTCGATAGTTAAATCACAGACTATCGAAGTTTTTGACCATCGTTGTCAATATGGAGAGACCGGTTGGATTATTATCCGAAGAACCACTCCGTATCGGCATAAGCGTTGCGAACCAAGTATGCTGAATATATTGAAGACGGAGTAAAGTGCAAGGACTCTTTCTATTAAATAGAAATAGTGCCTTCGGTTTCGTTCAATCCCAGAACGAACGTAAATGGACGAATGTCTGACAGAGTATTTCCAATGATCAAATGGGTTGGTCTGTATAAATATATATGGTTGCAACGGATTTATTCCCTTAGCATAACATCCAGAATATTTGTGCAAACTCAACTAGTGATTAACGGATCTGACAATGTGGCATTCAAAGTGATTGTGCTATCAATGAATGGTAAGTATTCGTAGCCTCAGGCCTCAACAACCGGGAAAGGACAAAAATCGGACAGGCAGCATGGCTATGTGGGTCGCACCCATTAGGATGTATAATCACCTATCTAGAGGTTCATTTAATTTCTTATTCTATTCGATGTTGTCCCAGTCGGGAGGCGGTTGCTGATCCCAACTGTTGGTGATATACATTCGATACACTCAAGCGAAATGAGTGGTCGGTCATGTGTGGGCCGGGTTACAAGATGTTCTTGTTGAACCCAGTGTATTCCACTCTAGAGATACACTAGCGGAAGGTGGTTCCATACCTTGTCATGTTGGAAATCCAATCTCCAATAAGCGCCATGCGGTTTTTGATTTTATAATATATATGTGGAGCGTGAGATGCAAGCGTTCTGCTATTTGGTTATTTACTTGATGTAGACATTATTATAATATCACTGGATTTTCGTATCAAAGTGTTTTTGGGTTATAGTAAGGTAAAAACCGTCCATGTTTATGTGTGGGCTGGTCTTACTATTATCTTTTCTTTTGAAAAGGGTTTTGAAAGTTAAACAAGTGGTTGGAGTTTACTCACACCAGTCCCATGACTGACCCAGAGTTTATTTTGTTTGTTTCCCTAAACTCTTGGGTGCCCAAATTTGTACGGGCAGTCAAGTAGTTGGGATTTTTCAGATTCACTTGGAAGAGCTGGAAGCAGGAGGCTTCACCAGTTAGATATAGACTATCATATATTCCGCTGTATACTATGGTTGTATCTGGAAACAGGTGTTAATAACTGTTCCAGGAAGGGATGTTGTGCTCTGATGATGGTATGTATATAAAGTTACTGATTTGTATTTTCAAAAGTTATGTTATATAATATATTTTATTCGTTCCGCTGTGAGATTTGTCTTCTTTGTTTTCTTCTATTCTAACATTTCTTTCTTTCTATTTCTCATCCTCTAACTTCTTTCTAAAAATGATTCGTATTTCTGTGCAATTTGGGTTGGACGTGTGGTGTTTTTAGTCAACTCAGATAGCACGGATTTGCGGGTCGTTACAGTTGGTATCAGAGCTTAGGTTGAGCGAATACCTAGGCTTTGGTGGAAATGTGCTCATTAGAGATAGGGTCAGCAGTGCCCTAGAATGAGTTGAGTGTATGTATATACGAGAGAGCGTATTTGTTAATTTATTAAAACAATCGTTTTATATTGTGTTGGCTAGTCTGTTGAGTGGTTTATGAATTCTGGTCGAATCGTGGGACGCCACGAAGTCGATAGGAATTTCTAAACACTTAAACAGAGAAACTCGACACAGTATTGTTTTAAAGAGGGTAAATGAAATAATTTTACCCAAATTTATATTTTTATATAGGAGGAATAATTTTTTGAAATTATTATATTTCATGGATGTGTTGATTGTTAGGATTATAATCCAATGAGATTATAAAATTGGAATGGGTAATTATAACCAAATAAAATTTGTATATGAATGAAATATACAAATGAGATGAATTAAAATTGAATTCAAACCAGAATTTGAATTTAAATCCTGGGAAGTTTGAAAATATTTTCTAAAAAAGTATATTAAAGTAATATAGCTTTGTTTTAGAAGGATTTGAAAGAAAATCATTTTAGATGGATTTAGAAATAATAAAGCACTGAACTCACTTCAGTGGCTGGGAAATAATTCTGATGATGATTGCAACATCATCAGTGTTCATTTTCGAGTTTCTAAGTGATGAATTTCTACCGTAGAATTTTTTTTCTTTTTGATGGAAATTTGTTTGAAGGAAAACAAATTGGTTTGAAAATTCAAATGTTTTGAATTTGAAATAGAAATAAATATAAGTATATATTTATGTATTTCAAAGGATTTGAAATGAAAACCCGGGGATTTGAACTCTGAAAAATTTAACTTAAGGCAAGTTAAATGGATTGAAGAAAATAAATTAATTTAAATCAATTTGAATGAAAATGGATTAGATAAGGATGAATGGGTTGGAAATCATTCAAAGGAAATAAACGAAGACCAAAAGTTTTGGTAAGACTAAAATTTGTGAAATTTGAAATGTTGAGTTTCAACAAAAATGGAAATAAAAAGTAATGGATTTGTATCATTTTTCCTACCTTAGCAATTTCGAGGACGAAATTATTTTAAGGGGGGAAGAATGTAACGACCCGGATATTTGAACAGTTTATTTTGAATATTTAATATTTATTTTAAATATTGATTTGATAATATAAATGATTTTTATATTTGGTTATCGATTAAATAATCAATATACAATCTAATTCGAATATATTGAATAGTTGTTATACGAAAACGTAATATAATTGAATTCACAATTTAAAACTGAATCGAAACACTTCGGTCAATTAATATAAATTCTATGTTGAATTAAAACGATAATAATAATTTATTATCAATGAAATTAAATGTTGAAATCTATTTATATTTTAAATCGAATTTAAATTAAAGTGTTAATTTAAAATTGTTCTCTTCTATACAGTCGAACTTAATTTCAGAACTCGTCCCGTTGAGTTCAGGGTAACGAATAACGCTGAGAATGCCGTTCGATACGATTAAAAAGCGGTTCAAAATGTTAAGTATGGACCAAGAGATATTTTAGAGTATTATATTTTATAAAAATCATTTCAAAGTTTAAATCAAATGTTCCTCAGCCGACCTATCCCTTTCCTTCACGCAGACCTCCACTTTCCCAACGCAGACCTATAATGTTTTTCTCGAGCCACAAATTCTGCTCCCCAGCTTCGTTGCAAAGTAAAGCACAATTTTAATGTCGAGTACGAATTGTCTCCTTCCCACTATTATATATATCGCAACTTTCCTTTGGCCATTTCCATTCCTCAGCAAAAACCAAAATTGAAAGCCTCAAGCCAGAGAAAATGATGGCTCCTCTCCTCAATATCCCAAAATCAAAGAACCCGAAACCTTCTGTAGCTCGAAGACCTTCTGGAGACTCGTGATTTAGGGTTGCTCAATTCAGCGTTGAAGAGGCTCGCAAGTTAGAAGTTGCGATGGTGATTTGGGGGTTTGGCATGGTTCGACGGAGATTAGTATGAGGTTTTCTGGGGTCGCAGTGCTATTTCTGACCGCATGTGATTTGCTGTAGCGTTCATCTCAGGGGCGCGAACTGAGGAAGAGGGGCGGATTTCTGGTTACGGTGAGAAGAGGAATTGGGTGGAATGATGAGTTCGACAGTGGGATTCGTTCAAACTAGAGTTCGATAGGAAGGGTTGAATTGTGAAGAGTGGCAATTGGATGTTGGAGAGGATTTGCTGATGTCTGACATTCAACTAAGGAAGGCTGATGATGGTTTTCTAATCACTGAACCGGTCAGAATAACAACAGTTCGATGGCGGCACCACAGTGGTTTAGATAATAGAAAATAAGAGATTAGTCTGAATATTGATGGAGGTAAACCAATTTGGTAATGAAGCGAGGGTGGCCTTTTTGGGTGGCAGCGCAGTGAAGTTCCGGTGCATATACTGTCGTGAAAGGGGTCAGTTTGCAGAGTTATGGGTCCGTGACGATGCTAGTTTAGGGGGAGTTATCGAGACAGGGCATTTCAGAGGTGTGGATAGTGAAGATGGGCTGAGTTGCATTGTCTTTAAGGCTGCTCGAAGATATTACATAGTCGATCGATTATTTTTCAAGCGAAAAGGTATATGTTTTATATAATTTAAATTACATAACATTAATTATTTATGTCAAAAGTTAATAAAGGAATCTTAATCGATAATTATATTAAATAAATCATAGGTGTGAAATAAAAGACAATTCAAGTAAATGCATAGCGAAGATGATATGGCATTTTTAAGTGGAAATTCGCCAAATGGGAAAATCTAGGTGAGTAAATCTCACTCACCTTTTATTTATAATTATTTTTACTTCGTAAAAATAATTGTTGTTGCTTGTTTGGATTTTTCTGTTTGTTTTATATATATTAGTTATTTAGGCTATTATATATATATATATATTGGTTGATTGATTGGTTGGATTCCCGCAGTCTCATTAGCGGATGCCCGCAGTTTCATAGCGGATGATTACCCTATACGCCCCATGCTATGATTAGTGGATGACCTTCTATACCACGATATTTTGCCACGAAGCAGAATGGGTATTATTTATGTGCTAACATCTGTGGATGCAGGAAAACAGGTTGGAGGAATCCAACTAGATTCCTCAAAAATATATTATCTGTTTGTTTATTTTTTTTTTGCATATATATTGTTATATATGATGTGTTAGAAAAATAAATAATTGGTTGCTTTGTGTGTTTAAATATCACTGGGCTTAAGTAATGATATTTAAAAATATCATGGAAAAGGATATTTGAGAATTAGAAAGAAAATTCAAAGAGGAATTCAAAAGGGATTTGAATAAAAGAATTTGGAACAGAAATTTGGAATATAGAAATTCAAATCGAAACTTAATAAAGGAATTTGAATATAGAGAATTCAAACAGAATTGAATATATAATTTGAATCGAGAATTCAAACAGAATTGAATATAGAAATTTGAATATGGAGAATTCAAACAGAATTGAATATAGAATTTGAATCGAGAATTCAAAAAGAATTGAATATGGAATTTGAATATAGAAATTCATAAAGGAATGTGAATAGAGGAATAAAGGAATTTGAATAATTGAATTTGAAATATTGAATTTCAAAGAAGAATTGAATTGAATTTGAAATATTGAATTTCAAAGAAGAATTGAATTTGAAATATAGAATTTCAAAGAAGAATTGAAATAGAAATTGAATAATAGAATTCAAATGGAATTTCAAGTATAGAAATTGAATAATAGAATTCAAACGGAATTTCAAGTATTGAATTTGAATATGAAATTGAAATAGAAATTCAAGTATTGAATTTGAATATGGAATTGAAATAGAAATTCAAGTATTGAATTTGAATATAAAATAGAAAAGGAAATTCAACTATAGAATTTGAATATAGGAATTTAAATGGGAGTTTAATAAAGGAAATTTAAATATAGAATTTGAATAATAGAAAAGGAAATGGAAATTTGAATTTAGAATTCAAATAGAAAAGGAAATAGAATTTGCACATAGAATTCAAATAGAAAAGGAATTGGAATTTGAATATAGAATTCAAATAAAAGCGAGATTGGAATTTGAATCAAGAAATTCAAATAGAGTTAAAATGGAGTTGGATTCATTTTAACGAAGTTTAAAAGTTTATATATATATATATATATATATAAATATATAATTAAAACGGACTCGCCGCAGCGTTGCAGTTCGTAAATTGGCGATTCGAACTTCAATCGAGTATACAGAACCCAATTGAAGTCGGAATTCTTTGAAACAAGAAACGTCAGGACCGATTTGATAGTAGTTTTCTAATGAAGGAGAAAAATCTGGATTTCGTCGAATAGATTTTGAGTTATGTCAAAATCAAAATTTTAAAAGTGCAGCGCCAGAAACCATTAAAACCATAATGGATTTTATATAATAAATATAGGGATTTTTAAGCAAATAAAAATCCGAGTTTCCATTAGGATGTCAATATGGAAGTTTTTGACCATCGTTGTCAATATGGAGAGACCGGTTGGATTATTATCCGAAGAACCACTCCGTATCGGCATAAGCGTTGCGAACCAAGTATGCTGAATATATTGAAGACGGAGTAAAGTGCAAGGACTCTTTCTATTAAATAGAAATAGTGCCTTCGGTTTCGTTCAATCCCAGAACGAACGTAAATGGACGAATGTCTGACAGAGTATTTCCAATGATCAAATGGGTTGGTCTGTATAAATATATATGGTTGCAACGGATTTATTCCCTTAGCATAACATCCAGAATATTTGTGCAAACTCAACTAGTGATTAACGGATCTGACAATGTGGCATTCAAAGTGATTGTGCTATCAATGAATGGTAAGTATTCGTAGCCTCAGGCCTCAACAACCGGGAAAGGACAAAAATCGGACAGGCAGCATGGCTATGTGGGTCGCACCCATTAGGATGTATAATCACCTATCTAGAGGTTCATTTAATTTCTTATTTTATTCGATGCTGTCCCATTCGGGAGGCGGTTTCTGATCCCAACCGTTGGCGATATACATTTGATACACTCAAGCGAAATGAGTGGTCGGTCATGTGTGGGCCGAGTTACAAGATGTTCTTGTTGAACCCAGTGTATTCCTCTCTAGAGATACACTAGCGGAAGGTGGTTCCATACCTTGTCATGTTGGAAATCCAATATCCAATAAGCGCCATGCGGTTTTTGATTTTATAATATATATGTGGAGCGTGAGATGCAAGCGTTCTGCTATTTGGTTATTTACTTGATGTAGACATTATTATAATATCACTGGATTTTCGTATCAAAGTGTTTTTGGGTTATAGTAAGGTAAAAACCGTCCATGTTTATGTGTGGGCTGGTCCTACTATTATCTTTTCTTTTGAAAAGGGTTTTGAAAGTTAAACAAGTGGTTGGAGTTTACTCACACCAGTCCCATGACTGACCCAGAGTTTATTTTGTTTGTTTCCGTAAACTCTTGGGTGCCTAAATTTGTACGGGCAGTCAAGTAGTTGGGATTTTTCAGATTCACTTGGAAGAGCTGGAAGCAGGAGGCTTCACCAGTTAGATATAGACTATCATATATTCCGCTGTGTACTATGGTTGTATCTGGAAACAGGTGTTTATAACTGTTCCAGGAAGGGCTGTTGTGCTCTGATGATGGTATGTATATAAAGTTACTGATTTGTATTTTCAAAAGTTATGTTATATAATATATTTTATTCGTTCTGCTGTGAGATTTGTCTTCTTTGTTTTCTTCTATTCTAACATTTCTTTCTTTCTATTTCTCATCCTCTAACTTCTTTCTAAAAATGATTCGTATTTCTGTGCAATTTGGGTTGGACGTGTGGTGTTTTTAGTCAACTCAGATAGCACGGATTTGCGGGTCGTTACACCAAGCATCAAAAGAGGTGGTCAGCTTAGAAGAAAACGAAAGCCTAACATGGATAGAAGACATGAAGTTGCAAGGAATCCCCTTCTCCAGAGAGATAATGATGACGAAGGTTCCTTCTATAATAAAAGAGAACAAACTTGCATATTATGGGACTACAGACCCAGAAGAATACCTTTCCATTTTCAAATTACATGGATATGTATAACGCTTCTAAATCCCTTTGATGCAAGGTCTTTGTGACAACTCTTCATGGAAGAGCTCTTAAATATCAGAAGCATTATCATGGACCTGTCATTACGACATGGAAGTAACTGTCCACCGCATTTAATATGCAATTCCATATGAAAAAAACTCGGAAATTAGCATTTATGATTTAGCTAGAATCAAACAAAGACCATAGGAGTCGCTTAACTGCTATATAAAGAGGTTTCATAATAAGTCACTCAAAGTGAAAGGGGCAAGGGATAAAGAGAAGCTAAGAGTTGTGCAATCAGGGTTGCTTGTGCCATCATCCTTTTGGAAAGAACTTATATTAAATGAATGCAAAAGCTTGAATGATTTGTATTCCAAAGCCAATAAATTCATTCATATGGAAGAAATACTTAACCAAGGAAAAGCTTGAAGCAAGAACAGAAGGTAGAAGGGCTTCGTTCCAATCCCCTTACAGAAGGCTATTCAAAATCAGGCAAAGGGAAAGATTATTGATCTTATCACAAGATAAAATGACACGAAACTAGTCAGTGTCATGGTTTTATGAAAAAGAAACTAAGCCAAAAAACAAAGAAAGACTGGTTGAGAGGTTTAGAGTATAACCATTAGAAAAAGCTGGTCAAAGGCAACACAACATAGGAATGAAAACTTAACAACTGTCCTATCTCAAATGATTACTTTTATTAATCGTTTAACTTTGTCTTTTTACTTATGGTCAAAGAAATATTAATGTGATTTCGAGTGCTATTACAGGTAAAAACCAAACCCGGTTCAGGCCTAGCATACAACAAAAGCTGAAAGGAAGCACCTTCTAGTTATGTCTCGTCTAGCGGAAGGGAACGAAAGCTAAAAGGGAAATTTAAAGCGTGTCCAATTTTTGTTTATGTCTCATCCCATGGAAGGGAATGAAAGCTTAAATGGGTGCATTTAAGAACGCAATCATGAATTAATGCACAACAAAGTTATCATTGCTTAGCTTAAATGAATATGCAACGAAGAAACGATCAAATGCCAATCATTGCTTAGCTTAAATGAGATTGCTTAAAACCTTATACTTTGTCCTAAAAATTTCATAGACATTTCTTGTCAAATGCATTATACTAATATATCTGAAAACCACTATGAAGGGTGTGGAGCATACCTCTGATGAAGGTGAATCAACAAAGCCTTTGGTAGAAGAGGAAAACCAATAAAGCCTTCAGAGGGAAAGGCGAACCAATAAAGCCTTTAAAAGAAGCACCATTAAATATAGCTTTCGAGGAGAGAAGCACCATCGAACAATTCTTCCAAGAAGAGAAGCACAATCAAACAAAGCTTCCGAGAAGAGAAGCAACACCATCAAAGCTTCTGAGAGGAGAAGCAACAACAAATAAAACCCCCAAGAAAAGAGGCCACCAAATTCTCATGCTTCTACAATGGAGCTGCCCTCGGAGTAGGGATAAAATACTTTTGGGCTTCTACAATGGATTTGCCCATGGAGTAAGGTTGAAATACTCACAGGCTTCCACAATGGAGTTGCCCCCAGAGAGGGCTAAAACACTCTCAGGATTCTACATTGGAGCTGCCCCCTAAGTGGGGCTATTTATGAATTCATCTACCCATAAAGGGACACATTTCACTCTCTTAGAGAGTAATCATTCGTCTGCATAACTTATGGGTTAGGAGTAAGACTAGACGTAAAATAACAAATGGCTGGAAAGCTGAGCGAAAATCCCGCTAAACGATTAATCAACTCAAGATAGAGTTAATTTATTTCGAAAGCAGTCCTCTATATGTGCGGCCAAGAAAATATTCCTTGGTATATTTATGACTCTTTCGCTCTTGTGGTTTCTCTAAGTAAACTTTCGAGGAACCCAAAATGATTTATGGTTGTTTGGATACTCTCAACAATGAATAGGATGTTTAAAATTTCTTGCATGGATGATTTGTGATGTTCTCATTAATTGACCTTTGAGTGAACTTTAGATAATTCTTTTGTGCTTGTACTGAGGCACTTTACTTATAGCATTATCCGATAATTTCTGATTTCTACTTACCCGAGTGTGAGTCTCGAGGTTTCTATATGCTTTCTAATTTCTACTTACCCGAGTGTGAGTCTTAGGGTAACTCTATGATTTCTACTCTCTACTTACCAGAGTGCGATTAGGGTTTCTGTATTATTTCTGATTTCTGTTTACTCGAATGTGAGTCTTGGGGTTTCTATATGATCTAGTTTCTACTTACCTGAGGGTGAGTCTAGGGGTTTCTCTATGACTTATGTTCTCTACTTTCCCGAATGTGAGTCTCGGGGGTTCTGTATTATTTTTTATTTCTACTTACTCGAGTGTGAGTCTCGGGGTTTCTATATGATTTTTGATTTCTACTTACCCGAGTGTGAGTCTCGGGGTTTCTATATGATTCCTGATTTCTACTTACCCGATTGTGAGTCTCGGGGTTTCTATATGATTTCTGATTTCCATTTACCCGAGTGTGAGTCTTGGGATTTCTATATAATTCCTAGTTTCTACCTACTTAAGTGTGAGTCTCGGGGTTTCCACGTGAACCATGATTTCTATTTTGTCAAGTATGAGTCTTGAATATCTATCACTTTCAGATAAAGATTTGAATTTTCTATCTTAACCAAATGTAAAGTCAATTCCTTACTTTTCTAAAAAGTCACTTTAGACTTACAAATACTTTTAGAAAATGATCCTATATATCTACATTACTCTAAAAAATAAGACTAACTATGAATTTTCTATGCTCATTTCCAAAAAGAATTTTAGATTCCTTTTGTCATATTTGCATATAGAGTTCTGATATGCCACTATGTTTTCAAGATAAAGTTCTTTAAATTAGTGCCCAGGTTGTTGCTTCAGGTCCCTCATTCGCAGTCTTCCAAATAGGGTTTATGATACTTCGGCACTTTACATAGGGAAGTTCTCTAAAGTCATGACATATTTATCCCTAACATGCATTACTCTGTATTTTAGTCAAAATAATGTTTGACACATTATATGTAAAATGTCAAACACTGTGCAAGTTATGTTACTTCTACTGATACATTATGCTTTTCGAGAATGAACTCCTGCTTTTTTATTGCAAGTATCCAAATATATGTTTTAGGTTTTCTATCTTGCTCTTCTGGGTGCCAATTCTTATTAAACTAGATACCTAAATAAGAACACTAGTTCACCCATTCAATGCTGTTAGAAAATGTTGAGCCTTAAAACCATAGAATTCCACATGGATACATGTTGGAGTTTGCACATTATCCATAATTAGGTTTGAAAAAGTTCATAATTTTAGAGTATGTATCCAGGCTCTATTCATAACGAAAGATTTTTCTTTCCCCTCACATCACTATTTTTGGTTATGCAAAACCAATACAAATTTCGTTTAATGATTTTTAAGTGATAGATAAACTGTACATTTATCCATACAGGGACCATAGGATATTGTACTAAAGAGCAAAAGCTTTTTTATATTAGGGGAGGGTAGGGGTCTAACTACTAACACCAAAATTTTCCCTAGCAAAATATAAAGAAGCAAGAGAACAAGAAAAAGGGTTTCAGGTAGTGAAGCCGGAACTAAGTGGGAAAATCTCTGAAAGTTGCGGGACCAACGCAAAGAGCAAAGAAATCAAGAGTTGATATGGGCAGTGAAAGGTTCAAGGAGTCAAGGCCGATAACAGAAGCTCGAGAGTATCGATCTGACACCGATAGCAGAAGAAAAGAAGAAGAAAACAACAATGAAGAAAGGGAAAAACATGGTGTCGGCACTGGCATAAAATACACTACTATCTTAGTGATGACACCTAGACCAAGATAACAAAGAGCTCAGAAAGGAATAAACACAATTATGATTCCCAAAAGAGTTAAGAAGAAGGTAGATTTCTGATATCAATAACAATGAACAACGAATAATTTAGCTTGGTATACGCCGCGGGTCAAGAAGGTAAACTTATGAAAGTGACACCTAGAAAGCCAACAACGAAAGGGAGATAAGGTTAAGATGTAGTATCGTTACTGTCAAATTTAGCGCCAAAACCAGATACCGGTTAAGGGGAATCAGACCACAACCAGCTCAAAAAAATGGTCCAGAAGCATGGAGTCGACATCAGGCTAAAGCCGAAAGCATAAGAGAAGTAGTTTGGTCTATAGGCTTTCGTCACTGACACAAGGGATAAAAGCTAGGTACGGATACGAAAAATGACCGCGACAAAGTAGTGTTGTCACTAAAGGTCATTAACATGGGCTCAATTTCGAAGACGTAATGTGTGAAGTTGGAGGCAAGCAAATAAGAACAAGTTCCGGAAGCCCATGACCCGAGACCCGAAACCATGAAAGCTTTATATATTATCCAAAACACAACAGGAAGCATCAAGCCAGGTAAAAAGAGAGAAAGGGTTATCGACACTAACTAAATTAGTGTCGAGACAGTATAAGGTAAATATGCTAGAGTCATAATAATAAGGGACACAGAAAGAACATACCGAAAGGTAACTTTTGGAATCAAAGCTTGTCGACCCCCAATGACAGCTCTGAAATCCATCAGGGGATGTACCGAGAGCATGCTTCCGCTAGACCGAGATCAATTCCAAGGACCCACCGAAAGTAAACCGAAGCTTATAAGAAGAAGAGATATCCACACTAATTCGCTTAGTTTCGATGCCGAAATAGGTAAAGGTTCTAAAGTCCTAGGAAACTAAAGCACAAGAGCAAATACTATTTGAGCTTGAAACCAAAACTCATTGCCTAAAGCCGAAAGAACCTCCTATAGCCATCCACACCAACTAACTTGGTGTCATACATTATGAAGAAGAAGTATCCAAGTTAAGCTTCTAAAGCCAAGTCCGGTACACCGAAAACATAGTCAGATCTGATAGTAATGTTGAAAAGAAAGAAAGGCAGCCGAAACCGAGACAACCGGGTCCAAAAGATGCAAAAGCGGCCGAAGCCACATTACCGCATCCGAAAGGGGCTTTTGCTGAGTTTACAACTGAAAGGGCCTAATATGCCTATAAATAAGACCCTAGGTGTCTCATTTTGGGGGGACTTTTCCTCATTCCACAACCCTGTACTCGTTTCTAAGAGAGCAAACCCTAATATGCAAATTAAATTGGGGATTTCTTATGTAACCTCTTCCATGAATAAAATCATCAAAGCCCTTAAAGTGGATGTAGGTTCAATCCGAATCGAATCACTATAAATTGTTGTGTTCTCTACTATTTTGCATACTATGTTTTATTATGTTGTGCTGATTAACTCTTCTTAACCAGCCTTCCTAACGAATACCTAACTACCTTATGCTTTCCTCACAATAGAAGCCTTTCTACACAAACCTTACCCTTAACCTTTAATCATTAAACCTTTCCATAAGCCATTTAGCTTACTAACTTGTGTTGCGCTTAGGGAGCCCTTATCTCAAGGTAACTGTTGGTCCTTGAGTCATGTAAGCGTGATATTCAACCCTTGAGGGAAGAGTAACTAATCTTCGGGCTTTGGATCTTGATATCTAGGAAACGGTGAACTAACCCAAGCTTATGGGAACTAAATATTCTCTTACCTCCCTTAGGTCCACATCCTTAGACATAATTCCAGTGTTGACAAAAAATATAAGTTACTGGGTCCATGCTATATAAGTTGTTGGGTTAGGGAGTGATACATCCTACTGCCAGGGCTGACACAGAGTATTTACGTTGTAGGGAGCCGATCACATGGGTAGTAATTAGGGTATAATACCTAATCCTACTGTGATCCCGTTGTTCCTGTTAAGTAATTAGGTTAACACCTAGTCATGTTCATGTTGTGTAATTAGGTTAATGCCTAATCTTGTTATACCAGTATTGGTGTAGAGAAAACATGTTTTAGGTATATAAATGAGAAGCTTTACTTGGTCACTGTTTTATCTTGCTGCCATGTTTATCTTGTTTACCTGTTGCCTTATATGCTAATATACTTTCTCATCCAGTCTTGTTTATCTGTCTTGATACCTCGATTTTATGCATATACTGAAAATCACTGGAACTCACCAGGCTTTATGTCTGAACTATTTTTATTTTGCTTCTTTCAATTCCTTTTCCCCCCTAAGGTCCTTAGAGTGGCAACACTCCTCAGCGATTATGACTTTCTCTTCCATTTTGGATCTGGACTTTCTCAATGCACCACTTTGATTTACTTTCTACTCTGTTATGGCTTGCTATGAGGGATATGGTTTTGTATTATTGCACTCAGATATTTTGCATTATGAGACAAAATTGAGGTTCTTGTATTTGATGTAACTAGTTTGATGATGTAACCTGATTTGAAACAATGTTTTAATTTAAATAAAAATTGAATTTTCCGCTGCTTGCTCATAGCTATTTTATGAATTTTTGTTAACGTTTACCTGTTGCGCTTTACGAAACTTAATGCATTCTCTTAAGAGTGACATTAGCGGAAGATGGATGTCACAACATAGTTAATTGAATAATCTGTTTGTGACATTTTCTTTTGCTCTATTCTCCCCTCGTGTCCAAGAAGAGTTGAATGAACATATTGTAAATCAGGAATGACTCTTTGTGATGCAATAAGTGTTACAATAGATTCATAATTATCATCTAACCCAGTAGTAATGTACAAAACCTGCTCAATTTCTGATACTCTGTGGCCTGTATCCCCTAATCTATCACATAATGTCTTGATTTTAGTCAAGTACTCACTCATTGGAATGTTATCTTTCTTAATACTTTGCAGTTGGCAACGACAATGCATTAATTCTTGATGTAGATTGAGCAACGAAAATTTGTTCTATAGCATTTCAGATTTCATAAGATGTAGTACATCCTACAATTTGAGACGGTAAATTTGCACTTACTGATGAGATTAACCATGATGCGAGTAGGTTGTCTTGCTTTTGATGCATTGTATAATCTTGATTATTAATCATATTTCCATCTTTATCCATGACCATTGCAGGTGAAATAGTAATTGTACCCCTGATGTATTCTTGAAGGTCGTATCCACTCAATGCTGATTCAACTTGATATTTCCAAAGCATGTAGTTGTCTTCATCGAGAGGGATGTTGATTACATTGCTTTTCGGCTTGACCAAGGTGATGGAACTGGTTGCTGGACTGCTGGCTTCAAATCTGGATGTGGCAGAACTCAATGCTTCATTGTTTCCTGCTATGTTTGGAGAGGGGAATAACCATATCAGGAATCTTAGATGATCGGAAATAGTTTCTTGGGCAGCAAGAAAGTTGATATTGATTTTCTCTACAACCAGAAACGAATTGATGGTCAGAACTAGTTTCTTGGACGGTAAAAAATTTGATATTAACTTTCTCTGCAACCAGAAACAGGAAAAAAAATGATCATATGAAGACGATGGTCTGATGATCAATGCTGCAGCCGAAATATGAGAATGATGGCTTCCTATGATTAATTTCAGGTGAGGCGGCAATCAAAGTTGAGAACAATACTACACTTTTGATTAAAGGTTCGCCTTCTATGAGAAGAGTTCTTTGAGATGCTAAAACAACACCTTCTTCACCTTTTGTTGTATTGATTTAATGACTTTTTTGATGAATTTTTTTTCTAAATATGGTTGTTGTTTGGTTGTAGCTCTGATACCATAGAGAAATCTAAAACTTTATTTCTCTGGAAATGTGTTTGTACAGAAATGATGTAATGGATAATACAAACTATTGTACCATGCCTTATATATACAAGTGGCAATCGGCAATGGTTACGGTAATAAATCAATACAAAAGAATGCGCAGCCCATTTGTATTATATTTGAAATAATATAGGCCAAAGGCCCAAGCCCATGTGTTGTGCAGATATAAAGAAATGATGGCCCAGCTGTACGCGGATCCTTATTATTGCTAACTCCTCGTGCTCTCAAACAAAAGCTTCACCAACAACTTAGGACTTACAACCCCATGTAGGTTATTTCCCATTGGATCTATGTCCAGCGATAGAGGCTAAAGAGGTCATCTCGCTAGCTAGGCATCCTTTCTATCTCCACCAGCAACACCCTTGAGGCACTGACATCGTCATCAAATGTAAAGGTTCCCATGTTAGACTACAACCCAGTTTTTTATGATGAGGATGATGATCTACTTGATGAGCCTGATTTGAACCTGCTTCAACTTCCATTTAATAACTTGTAATTAAAAGCTTAGCCGAACCTACCCATGTATGTATACACGAAAGCACCAAAATAGAGATAGTAAGTAATAGTTAAGCTAGAACTAAATAAAATAAAAGTTGTAACTATATATATATATATATATATATATATATATATATATATATATATATATATATATATATATATATATATATATATATATATATATATTTATGTATGTATGTATGTATGTATTATATATATGGATAGGATCAGGGAGCCCCCTGAATTTCAGTCCCCATTTACACCCAAATTTCAGCCACATATTTACGTTTATATATATATATATATATATATATATATATATATATATATATATATATATATATTGCGAGCGTTCAATGACACCCGAAACACATGTATTCTTGTACCAATATACATACAAATTCATGCAACATAATGTTTAGCAGCTCCGACTTTCTACATATGAATGGGTGCATATATTTGTAGAGTAAATTGAGGTAAATACATCTAAATATATAAAATATGGCAATGCAAAATCATCTTCTTGTACAAAATAGCAGCACAGTATATGTTGTATTCAATAATTATATTAAATTTTAAGTATAGTTCTACTTTTGTTTAATTTAGATGCAAAAATATATTCAAAGTATCAATTGTAGAAGCTTGCTAAGGTTTCGGATTGTACTCACCTACAAAACTATTCAGATGCTTATTCAATAACCAAACTATTACATATGCTTTGAATTGTTGTACATGTTGATTTCTAGAGATCAAAACGAAGCAGAAAGTTGGAGGAGACAGTGGTTGAGGCACGCACAGAACGCTATCGTTAAGGAATTATTCACCCCCACTATTTTCAATGAACAAAGCAGCGAAATTCCTCCAGGATATAACAAACAGCAATGTTACAGAAGCAGATATTGGGGAGAGAAGAAGATTATCGGAGAAGAGATAATTCTGGACGAGAGGGAAGCAACGAATATACAAAGGCTGAAGGGGTGTAGCCGTTGGAGACAGTTATGCGCGAACATGTGTTTCCATTCGTTCAAAAAACATGACCGCTTAGAACAGTTGAACCCGCTCCATACGGTCACGCACGCCCCCACGTGCCCCAAGTGTTCAAGTGCCCATCTTTTGACCCATAATAATTTTATAGGTCCAAACTATTTCAGCCCAACCATTGTGTCCATCTCTAAGCCCAAGTTATTAATTCACAACAACTTATTCTAACTATTCATATATAAGATGAGTTATACCATAATATTTGCCGATATGGGACAAATATTTATTGCAATCTTCCCAATAATCCCCCACAAGATTGTAATAATTATTTATTTATGCATAAAAGAAAGTACCTTTTGGTTTAAACTTTTCTCCTTAGTCCATATATTTAAGTTTCAACAGAATATTTGGTAGTAAATACTTAAACCAAAATCCTATACGATGAAACGAATTGTATGAACACATAAATATTATCACGATTCTGTAAAATGTCATAACCGTAAATTGATTAATAATTTCCTCCTGGTATTCATGAACATGTATAAAATTATGTCCAAACTTTATTGAAACATTATTTCTTATGTTCATATAGGTGTCCATTCTTTCCGTCCTTGTTACTATGGACAAATGATCACCACAAAACGTAACAATACAAACATTGAAATTTAATGTTTGTCAATCACTTTTCTGCAACTTGTTTTTACCTTTTAAACCTTGAATAATATAAGGTTTGGTTTCCATTGCAGGTGATTAGAATGTTTTCAGACCCATTTTACTACTAGTAGTTTTCACTATTTCTCTCGGTAATCCTTTAGTTAGTGGGTCTGCTAGATTTTCCTTTGATTTAACAAATATAATAGTAATGATACCATCTACAATTAACTCTCTGACATATGCATATCTTAAACTTATATGTCTAGATTTCCCATTATAAATTTTATTATAAGCTCTGGACAATGTAGCTTCACTGTCGCAATACACAGAAATGGCTGACATTGGTTGTGGCCACAACTATATTTCTAATAATAATTTTCTTAGCCATTTTGCCTCCTTGCCTGATGCATCTAAGGCAATAAATTCTGCTTCCATTGTAGAATGTGTTATAACTGTTTGCTTCTTGGAAGCCCAAGATATAGCACCTCCTCCAAGAGTAAAAATCCATCCATTAGTTCCTCTATTATCGTTTTCGGGTGTTGCACCACTTGCATCTGAATATCCTTCCAGAACTGCTGGGAAATTTCCATAATAAAGTCCTAATCCTATGGTTCTTTTAAGGTAACCAAGAATTCTACATATTGCTTTCCAATGTAATTTTCTTGGTTTGTGCGTATATCTAGATAGTTTACACACAACAAAAGCAATATCCGGACGAGTGCAATTCATTGCATACATGAAACTTCCAATAATACGCGCATACTCTAGTTGGGCTATTGCCCTTTCAGAATTTGCAAATAATTTAACTGAAGAATCATAAGGACTACTTGCTTCTTTAACATTTAAGTGTTTATATTTAAAAAACAAATTTTCAATATAGTGAGATTGGCATAATGCATATCCATCACTATGTTTCTTTACTTTGATTCCTAATATAGTGTCAACTTCATTTAAATCTTTCATTTTAAAACATAAAGTCAAATATTTCTTTGTCTCATTAATGCCTTCCATATTTGTACCAAATATTAACAGATCGTCCACATATAAGCATATTATAATTTCATATCTATCAGTGAATTTAGAATATATACATTTGTCTGCATTATTATGTTTGAAACCGTTAGACAGAATCACAGAATCAAACTTCTCATGCCACTGTTTTGGTGCTTGCTTTAATCCGTATAATGATTTAACAAGTTTACAAACTTTATTTTCATTTCCAGGCATAATGAAACCTTCTGGAAGTTCCATATACACCTCTTCATTAAGATTGCCATTTAGAAAAGCAGTTTTAACATCCATTTGATGTACATGCAACCCATAAATTGAAACAAGTGCAAATAGAACTCTAATGGATGTTAATCTTGCAACAGGAGCATATGTATCAAAATAGTCGATACCTTCCTTTTGCCTGAATCATTTAGCAACCAACCTTGCCTTGAAAGTTTGTATTGATCCATCCGTAATATATTTTCTACGAAATACCCATTTACATCCAATTGGCTTTGATCCGCTAGGTAAGTCAGTTAATTCCCAAGTATTATTAGATAGAATTGAATCCATCTCGTCTTGTATTGCTTCTTTCCAGAAAGAAGCATTCCTAGAAGCCATTACTTCTTTAAAAGTTTTGGGATCTCCTTCTGTGCCTAAGACATAAATTATATCATCGATAATATCTTGTCTATCACCTATGACAAGATGGACTACATCATCGGGTGAAACGAAATCAGGTCCTAACTCTTTAGCCTTCTTTGCTCTTTGACTTCTTCTAGCCTCTTCTGATATATCAGAAAATTTTCTTTTGTTAAAAGAAGTTTGGGCTGATTTTTCATTATTCTTGTTGTGAATAATTTGAGTAGGAATTGAGATTTGACTTAAATCACATATGAACTTATTTTCAATAAGTTCTACGTCTCTTGATTCTATAATGACATTAGAATCTAAGTCCAGCACCCGAAATGCTTTGGAATTCTCAGCGTATCCTACAAATACTCCTTTTAAACCCCTTGGCCCTAATTTATTCCTTTTCGGATCTATTACTCGATAAATGGTTAGACAACCCCAAACTTTCAAGTATTTCAAACTTGGTTTTCTGTCTTTCCGTAATTCATATGGAGATACTTTAGTTTTCCTTGATGGAATTCTATTATGTAAGTGACATGCTGTTAAAAGTGCCTCCCCCCATAAGTTTACATTTTGTTTGGCATTTAAAATCATAGCATTAGTCATTTCCACTAATGTTCTATTTTTTCGTTCAGCTAATCCATTCTGTTGTAGGGTATATGGTGCAGTTGATTGATGTATAATTCCGTTTTCCTCACAAAATAAGGAAAACTCTGTAGAGAAGTATTCTCCACCTCTATCACTACGTAATACTTTAATCTTTCTTTCTTTTTGCTTTTCGACTGTAATTTTAAAATGCTTAAACATATCAAAAGCCTGATCATTTGTTTTCATAAGGTAAACATATGTATATTTGGAATAGTCATCTATAATAGTAATAAAATATCTATTCCATCCTCTAGTTAATATACCATTTAGTTCACATATATCGGAATGAACTAATTCAAGCAACTTTGTATTTCTTTCAGATTTAAGGAATGACTTTTTGCATATTTTGGCTTCAATACATGTTTCACATTTCGATACATTTTTATTTTCATATGAGATGAAACCTTCATTAGACATGAACTTTAAAGATTTAAAATTTAGATGTGCTAGTCTACTATGCCATAAATCAATAGAATCGAGAACATAAGCAAATTCAGTCATTTTATTAATACTTAATTAGAACATCCTGTTACAAGCATATCCTTTTCCAACAAATGTTCCCCATTTGGTCAAAATAAGACTGTTACCATCAAGTACACATTTCACACCTTTACTACAAAGAAGACTTGCCGAGACAAGATTCTTCCTAATATCTGGAACGTGCAAAACATTCATGAGTATGAGTTTCTTTCCAGAAGTAAATTCCAACTCTACGGTCCCCTTTACAACGACAATGGATGTATCATGGTTTCCCATAAGCACTTCGTTGTCGCTTGAAACTTCCTCATAGAACGTAAACATGGGCTGATTGTTGCATACATGCACGGTAGCACCAGAATCATACCACCAGTCGGTATCCTTGATGTTATCGGCCATGTTTAGTTCTGTCACCATATCAATATTTAATTTTGATATCATTGCCACAATCTCAGATTCTTCATTATTTACCATGTTTGCGGTATCTGGATTATTTTTTCCATGATTGGGGTTTCGTCCTTGATCTTTCTTCTTCCTTTTAAAGAATCTACAGTCCCTTCTGAAATGCCCTGGCTTTCCACAGAAATAACAATCCTTTCCTTTTTTGTTGGTTTTATTCTGATTGCTATCCCTTTTCCGCTTTCCTGTTTCCTTATGCCGTTTTGATTGTCGCCCACAGCATGTACATTTGAATCAGATTCAAATATCTTCTTTTCACGGATTCTAGTTTCCTCTTCAATACAAAGATGTTTCTGAATCTGTTCCATAGAGAAATCTTCAGTCGAATGCATAAGTTTCTTTCTGTAATCACTCCATGTCTGAGGGAGTTTGGCCATAACAGCCCCCACTTGCAGCGGTTCAGGAATATCAATCTTAACATTCTTCAATTTGTTGAATATAACCTATAAATGGTGGACTTGATCTGGAACAGAAGCGTTGTCCAACATTTTATATTCGAAAAATTCATAGATTAAAAACATATATGCGCCTTGCTTTTCATTACTGTACTTTGTCTCTAAGCTTTTCCATATCTCCATTGGTGATTTAACAGAAGTGAAGAGATCGAACAACCGATCAGACAGTGTGTTGAGAATATGGCCTCTGCATACAATTTCATCGTCTTCGCGCTTCTTTCTTTGAGCCACAATCTCCGTAGTGTCTTTGTCAGTAGGTGGCGAAAGAGGGGCTGATTTTTCGTCAAGCACATAAGCAATTTTTAGTGTAGTGAGAAGGAACATGATTTTATCTTGTCGACGAGTGTAGTTCGTGCCATCAAAATGGTCAAGTTTTGTAAATTCCTGGTTCATAATCTTGTAAGTAAATTCTGATGAAGCCATGATAGTTCCTTAAGATTGTTGATTTCTAGAGATCAATACGAAGCAGAAAGTTGGACGAGACAATGGTTGAGGCACGCACAGAATGCTATCCTTAAGGAATTATTCGCCCCCACTATTCTCAGTGAACAAAGCAGCGAAATTCCTCCAGGATACAACAAACAACAATATTACAGAAGCAGATATTGGGGAGAGAAGAAGATTATCGGATAAGAGATAATTCTAGATGAGAGAGAAGTGACAAATATATAAAGGCTGAAGGGGCCATTGGAGATAGTTATGCGTGAACAGGTGTATCCATTCGTTCAAAAAACATGACCGCTAAGAATAGTTGAACCCGCTCCATACGGTCACGCACGCATCCACGTGCCCCAAGTGCCCATCTTTTGACCCATAATAATTTTATAGGTCCAAAATATTTTAGCCCAACCATTGTGTCCATCTCTAAGCCCAAGTTATTAATTCACAACATCTTATTCTAACTATTCATATATAAGATGAGTTATACCATAATATTTGTCGATGCGGGACAAATATTTATTGCAATCTTCCCAACAGTACAAAGACTTTGTACGGTTTTCAAAAAATATTAATACATAAGAAGAATATTATATAGTATATAATCAATATTGTGGAATAAAATCACATTACTGGTTTCACCTTCTCCAGTTCGTAACTTGAACCTACTTGTTTGCCAGTAAATAATTGATCAACAAGCATATGACCAATCTAATAAATATCTTCCCTTTCACGAAGCCCTTACTGGGAATACACCCATATTCTTAAAATAGAATAAGAACTCTAGTTAAACACCCCAATATTGCAATATACACAAATCTAGTTAAATCCCTCTAACATATGAGGAAAAAAAGATCAATGTCGCCTAATAACCTGACAAAGCTATCTTAAATAGCTTGATTTATTCAAAAATCATTCTAGTTAGATGGAAAAGCTTATGATGTCTGGTGATATATGTTCATTGTGTAGTTACCTTATTGCTCTCATTTTTCTGAGATGATGGGTGGATTATAATTATTGACTTTTACATTCAGAATTTTATATAGCGTGACATTTTCAGTGTTAAGATCACTAATAAATTTCCCAGGCAAGAACTGTATGCAAGAACTGCATTCCCTTTACAGATCCAATAACTGTTGCATTCCCTTTTTCAAGCTTTAAAAAAAGCATTTAAAGTTTAGTAACAAAAGGCAACTCCCAAGAATTCTGTGAATAGATTAAAAGTCAGGAAAATATTAGGTATCAGGATAAGCTGCACAACCCTATGGATAGCCGGATAATCAGTAGCAACTTACAAGTGATAACATGCAAAGGATGAAGGTTAAATGGCTTCCTTACAGTGATAAAAATAGTTGTTTTTTCAATAGCAACATAGAAATTCTTAAATCAAACATTAGAATAAGTTTTACCTAGATGAAAATGGAAATTTACTATCAACGTCATATCAGATTGGTCGCAAAGAACTTACCTGTTTTCTCTAATTTATTTATTTATACAATCACTTGGTTTAAAATGCTGGAAAGTGGCAAAACTTAGGTAGCGTTTGATTTGTGAATTGGGCAGTTAAAGTTCGCGTCTGCGTCCGACGCGTCGGACGCATCCACTGTGAGGCCCAAACGTTTGCCCCTTCGAGACGAACGGATGAAAAGGTGGCTTTCGCGTCTGACACGACGAATTTTCCAGAACAGCCAATCCCTTCTCCCTCCGTCTATATCTTTCCCCTTTCTTCACCGAAACAGCCACAAACCCGAAAATATTTGCTCCAATCAGCGTTTACTCATCGTCCGTTTCAGGTTTTTGCTATTATTTTTGATTTTTTTACTTTCTTAACTCCCATATACATTTTATTCGTAATTTTTAGTGTTTCTTTAATAGAATGGAAGCCAGTCAATCTTCTTCTACCCGTTCCATTGCCGAATGGAACAACGATACGACCAATGCTTTCATTGATGTGTGCATGAAACATCTCAGTTCCCGTGCACATTATGTTGGAGGATGGTACTTGCTAATCGCTGCATCGTTCAATGAACGGACTGGATTAGACTACAATGCCGGTCAGATGAAGAACAAATTCGATAACATGCAAAGAGATTGGGCTACGTGGAACAAGCTGCTACGGTTAGGTGGAGGGGCATGGGACAAGCAGCTGGATACCGTCTCAGGATCGGACGAGTGATGGGCGACGGTGCCAATAGGGGCGCGCAAGTACAAGAGTGGGTCCCGGCGCGATTCAGGGAGTTGGACTCCATGTTTGCAGGCTGCATTCGTATTGACAGATGTCAGTACGTAATTCCGGATGCTCCACCAGTTCATTTTCGTGAGGCTCAGCTCTTTGGAGATTTCATTCATGGCGATAATCCGAAGATCTCGAGTCATCCGACTCATAGGCAGGTCAGGTCCGGTGTTGCCCCTTCTCATCCAGCCCTTGTGCGCATGGATCGAGATAAGCTTATAGATCTTTGCATGTCACTACGCCATGAGGATGATGACTACCAGGACTGGGAGGTGGCAGTGATTCTGTTAGAACATGACAGACTGGGCCACAACCCTTTTTATTATCTGCTTGGCAAGCCCGCACAGCTTAGGGGTTGTGTTATCCATTTTGTTAGGAAGCTGGAGGCTGGACAGATATGATGTTTCTTTTGTTATTGTGATGTTGTGGTACCGTTTGATTTTGTGGTTGTGTTGTAGTAGTGTTATATTTTGTGGTTGTGTTGTGGTGGTTTTTTATTTTGTGGTTGTGTATAATGATGTGTTGTAATGGATGTGTTGTAGTGGTTGTGTTGTAATCCGTATTTCAATTCAGTAATTTTCTACAATTTGTATTATGCATTCTATTATCCTGTTTGACAATATACACACACAAAAATACAAACATAAACAATAAAATAATATAAACAAAAACTATTAAAAATTATATTTTGTCTCTTTCGTAAAAAAAACACATTCCCCGTTCGCAACAATTCTCCTTCAAATGTCCCTTCCAAATGCCCCTTTCTATTCAAAATCAAACGGACCCTTAGTACAACTTTAGTGGCCCTACAAGTGTAACGTGCGGCTAATAATTTTTCTATGACGATCTTAAAAAAAAACCAAAACTCTTGTTTTATGTTGACAGGTATATCCAAGAGAGCGAGTTTGTTGACACCACTTTATGTGGTGTCACCATGACTTCGGCCTTCCACTGGTGGAAATCAGGGGAAGCTCATATGGATCCACCTGTTTTCCACCAATCAGGTGGTGGAGTCACGTTGACACCGCATAAAGTGGTGTCAACAAACTCGTATTGTATATCCAAGCCCTTCGTGAAGGATGAAACAGACTTCAAGGAAATCCTGGCAGGTGATGTAGAAGGGCTAATAAATAATAAGGGTATATTAAACCTCACCTTTCAATAGGAAAAAGCATGCTTGAAGCAGATAAGTCATTTTCAGCTACACTATTGCAAAAGGTTCACTGAAACAACATTTGCAGAAGAAATTGTTTATGTAATGGGCCTTCCATCACACTGGAGACCTAAGAGGCTACATACTATGATACATTGACATCTATGAATTTTTTTTTAAAAAAATGCTTCTGTTTGCTAAGCTTGATTTCAACATGGTACAAAATAGTGAAATATACATCGAAAAGAATTGATTAAGGTCACAAAGTAAGCAAGCTACTTTGGGAAGGGGTGTTGCATGATACACTTTATTCAATGGAATTTATATGCAAAGCTAAACTGAAAGTGGTTGTTAACTCATCATGAACCATTTATTCTTAATTTTTAAGCCAATCAAATGTACCGTGCAAGTAAAGTTTGTTTCACTATTTTGAAAGACCACAATTTGCATCATCATATTGCGAGCGCTAGCAGGGAAAAGAATATAAATAAGATCCAAATGATGTTAAGAAATAAAAACCAGTTTCACATAGCGATATATGAAAATGAAAATGTGAAATAAACTGGTGGAATTTCTTGAAATTCAAACATGCCTGAAATTATGAAAGCTAAACAGTGGAGTCAATCTGATTCGCATAGCTGACATATAAAATTGCCTTACATCAAATTTGTGACCCAAACCCTATAAATTATAGTAGCTTAAATGATTTCAAAAGAAGATGATAACATTTTTCAATTGGATTTTATGTTTTGAGAACTGGAATCCAAAGCAAACCGGCACCTCGTATAAAGAATAAACAAGATTGGCGAACAATACTAAGAAAAAAGCTCGCAACCATGGCTGCCATCAAATCTTACAAAAACCCAATCTTTCATGACAACCCCGATGAGGAAGGATTTACACTATAAAATCGCAAGAAAACAGTGAAACCAAATCCGAAATTTGATCTGACAGCAATTGCACCGGCTCATATTCGAAAGGAGACGAGAAAAATCCAGCGAGTACCCATTCAAATCTAAACAGAAGTCATTTCCTGCTTCTAATGGCAACTGATTTCAGTCAAAGAATTCAAGCAGAAATGTTCAAGAGCATAGGCAGTCGACAAAGATTAATTTGACAAATGCCACAAAGTCATATTCTTAGGCTGAAATGGTAAAGAATGATGGGCAAAGTTCAGATTTCGATCTGAAATATATTTCTCCGGTGGAAACCATCAATGATGAGAAGATTATCGTGGCGAGTGAAGAGAGTAGTAATCAAAGAAGGTAAATGGGGTTTATTAGTTGTTGCCTATGTGTTTGGCAAAATGTCACCCTATCATCATTTCAGGGCGTTGGTTATTCGCACTTGTAATTCTATTAGCTCTTTTGAGATTTTCACACGCGACAATGGGTTTTTTTAAAAATTAGATTCACAAACTCAGAGGATCGTGAGAAGTTGTTAAGCGGAGGGCTATATTTCATTAATGGCAAGTTAATCATACTCGAGAAATGGTGCAAGAAACTGGTTCTTGATTGAGATCTATTAAGTACAATGCCTGTTTGGATCAGGCTTCCTGAATTAAAATTAAGACTTTGGGACAAGGAAGCATTCAGTGCTATAGCTAGCATAGTGAGTCCTTTGAAATCGGGTGAACAAACTTTAAAGGAAACCCGCTTAAGTTATGCTCGCATTTTAGTTGAGATTAGTGCAGATGCAAAATTACGCAACGAAGCATCAATATACATGCATGATAGGGAAATCATATCGCAACAAATAATATATGAATTGATACCAGACCGATGCAAGATTTGAAAATGCTTTAGTCACTCATTGAAAGATTGTGTAAACAATAAAGATCTGAGTGATAAACTAAAACAAGACGCAAATCTTGATATTGATAAAGAGATATTATCCATTGGTATCAATTCAGATGTAATATCAACAAAATCCCCTAAAACTGCAAATATAACTTCATCTTATGATGGAGCCACAATGAATATTGATAATTCTGTAAATGTCAATTCGGATATGGGTAATTTTGAACTGAACAATATATCAAAACTTAATCAGGGGTCTACAAGTGTTTTTGGAACACTGCAAACCGATAATGCTCCTAACAAAACTGAGGGTATAATCAATTTTATGCCCTCAGTAATGAAAGAGCACATCACTTCAAAATTCAGCATGCAAACCAGTATAGAGGGGGCACAAATATACATGTCAATGAGTCCTCCACCCCATTGAAGGACCCAAGTTTTATTATAAATTCAGATAAAGTAATTTTAAATATTGGAGGAACTGAGTATTGTGCCAATCTTCTTTCAGCTGATCCAATATTTACTGAGTCCTCTTTATTAGCTGAAGGACTTGCACCAACTAATCAATATGTTTCTGAAGGGGATATAAAAAAAGCAGCTAACTAATCTATGACTACATCAAAACCTGCAATTCCATTCAAAAAGAAAAAGAAAGATAAAATTAAAAGCTTATCAGACATTGTATCAGTAGCAGATACAGAGGATGACAAGATCATGACCTCAAAAAGTACATAAATAAAAATGCTGATTGGGAGAGGCAGCTTAAAGCCACTGACAAAACAACATTCATGAAAAGTGGTAAGCAGATGGAGGTTAAGGTGCATGGCAACAAGCACAGTACACCACTATAGCTGCTTTGTATCCTTGGATTGTATCCTATTTTTATTATATATATATATATATATATATATATATATATATATATATATATATATCATTGCTTGGAACATTAGGGCGGCGTAATTCCCCAGGAAGGAAATTAGATCTGATCAATTTCCTTAATAAGCATAAGCCTAGTATTATTGGCTTGCTTGAGCGTAAGTTGAATGACAATAGTATAGCTGATTTTCAGAAAAGAGGGTTAGCTAATTGGCATATTGTAAATAATAATCAAATGGGGGGAAATGGCAGAATCAAGATTCTGCATAACCCAAATGTATGGTCTATTGACAATTTCTTTATTGAATTTCAATACATTCATTGTAGCTTTAAAAACAAAGGTGGTTTTATCATAAAAATCACTTTTATTTATGCCTCTAATTTGGAGGCTGAAAGAATAAAGTTATGGGACTTCATTGAACAGTTTATTAAAAATATTAATTATCCTTGGATCCTCATTGGTGATTTTAACATTGTTCTTCATGGTTTTGAGAAAGGGTGCGTTTTTTAGAGGTCCCTATTAAGTTTCAAAATATAAAAAAAACCCGGTCATAAACTTATTGTAAATTAGGTCCCTGTTTTCAAAACTTATAAAATAATAATTAAAAAAAATAAAAAAAAATCGTAAATTAGTAATAAAATATATTACGCATTATAAAAAAAATTCAGTTCAAAAAACAACAAAAATAATGTCAGAAAGAAGAAAACAGCAAAAAAACAGAAAAAACTGTAGTTAAATGCATAATATTATGCACCTTTTTGATTTTATTGCATGCATATATGCAATTATTGCAGTTCTTCCAACGGATAGATTTAACATAATTTTTCAGTTCATTTTTATTTGCATCCAAATGTGCAAATTTCTCAAAAAAATGCACACATGTGTGCAACATTTTTATAGGATAAAAAGTTGGGACCTAATTTATAAAAAAAAAACAAAGTTCTGAAAATTTTTAAACCCGCCCCCTATTTTATTTTTTCCGCCTTTTTGTATTTTTTTTTTTAAAATGTTCGTACGTTCATAAAAAAAAAAAATCTAAAATATGGAAATAATGTCAGGTATCTACGGAAATCGAAAAAAAATAGTTGCATACATTTATGCAATTATTACTGATAATTGCATATATGTATGCAACTTTTCTGTAAGCTGTTTTCAGATTAAAATCTGAAAATAAACCTGCACAAATGTATGCAAGTATTTGAAATTTTTGCGCACATGTATGCATTTATTTGCATGAATAAAAATCAACGAAGATGTATGTAGTGAAAAATATGCACGGATGTATGCAGGAAAGTGATATATGTGCATACTATTATGCATTTAACTGGAAATTTCGTTTTTTTTTTGTTTTTTTGATTTTTGACGCCTTCGTTGATGGTTTTTTGTTCTGAATTTTTTAGTGTTTACATGTTTTATTTAAATACGAATTTACGTGATTTTTTTATATTTTTTTTATGACTTTTCAGAAAATAGGAACCTAATTTACAATAAGTTTATGACCGGATGTGAGCCTAATTAAGTTTCAAAATAGGGATGTGAGCCTAATATTCACTTTGAGAAAAGGGGGAGGGATTCTGGTTCCTACAACAAACTTGAGAGAGTTGCAAATTTTATTATAAAAACTGGGTTAATTGAACTCCCAATCAGTGGTAAAAAAATTACCTGGAAATCAGGTGAACTTAGAAATATACATTGTAAATTGGATAGGGTTCCATTGAACCAGGTTTTTATTAATACATTCTCTAAAGTTAATTGTTGCATGCTTCCTCAAAACTCCAGTGATCACACCCCCATTAAGGTTTCTTTTTACAATAAATATATTGGGGTTAAAAATTCTCCTTTTAGATTTGTAAATGGTTGGGTGTATGAAGATGGTTATAAAGAGATTGTTTCTAATAGTCTTAAGAATAACCTATATGGCACTGCTCAATATAAACAAATCATTACATATTATCAAGGGTAATTTAAAAAGTCGGAACTGTTTTAGAAACAAATCTAACATTAACTCTAATAGGGATGAATGTGAGAGGCTCCAAAATGATTTGGATAATAATAGCTCAGACAGTTTAAAGGCATTTTTATTTTTTGATGCTCAGTCTAAGCTGGTTAAATCTCTACATATTCATTCAATTAATATTAAGCAAAAAGCCAAAATTGACTGGTTAACTTCAGGAGATGAAGCTAGTATTTTTTTCTATACTTGAATGTCAAGTAGAAAGAATAGAAATGATATTGGGAAATTGCTTGATACAGGAGGTAAAATAATTAGTGATCCCTCTATATTAGAGAAAGAGGCAATTAATTATTTCAACTCTTTGTATAATTTATGTTGAATTAGCTAGTAATTTCCTAAATATTGTTTTTAAATATACTCCAAACAGTAGCAGTGAGGATATGCTTTTATCACCTATCAGGGAAAAGGATGTTAAAAATATTATTTTCAATGCCAATAATGATAAAAAGTCCTGGTCCTGATGGCTTTGGGGATAAATTTTATAAAATTCATTGGTCTGAGATTAAAATCCCTCTTTGCGATGCTATTAAAGAATTATTCAGGTTTGGGCAACTTTTGAAAAATTCTAATCATACATTTATTACTTTTGTTCCAAAAGTTGAAGCCCCTTTGAGTTTAGAAGACTACAGGCCTATTGCCTGTAGCAATTTTGTTTATAAAATCATTTCTTCTATTCTGTGTAATAAAACAAAAAGGTTTTTGAAATTTCTTATTTATGAAAACCAGAGTGCATCTATTCCTAGTAGGCTTATCTATGAAAATTTGCTTTTAGCTCATGAGTTAATTAAGGACTTCAATCAAAAATACAAAAATTTTATGTGTATCAAAAATTGATTTGCAGAAAGCTTTTGATAAAATTAATAGGGATTTTATTATTTTTGTGATGAGTCAGATGGGTTTTAATAACAGATTTTGTTATTTAATAAAAGAATGCATTAATAGTGTTACTTTTTTAGTAATGATTAATGGTTCCCCGAAAGGGTTCATACATAGCAATATAGGAATAATGCAAGGAGATCCATTATCTCCTTATTTATCCTCTATTGTTATGGAATTCTTTTCTATTCAGATGAAAACTGAATTACTGAAAGGTAACATTATGCCTATCAGCATAAACAAACCACACATCACCCATCTGTTATATGCAGATGATATGCTTGTGTTTCCTAAAGCCGATAAGCTAAGTGCTTCTTCTATTAATGCATTCTATATAATATGGAAAATTTTGCTAGACTTAAAATAAATGACAGCAAAAGTAAAATATACTTCAGTAAAGATTCTTTACATAAATATGATATCCTTAATCTCCTTAAGTTCAAGAAAGGTAAGCTTCCAGTCAAATATCCCGACTTACCTCTTTGTATCAATCAAATAAAAGAAAGGGACCATTCTAGACTTTTTGATATCGTCCATAGTAAACTAGAAGGATGGTCCAGTAAGCTCTTATCTATGGCTGGTAGAATGGAGCTTACTCACACTGTCATCACTGCTGTTATAATCTATTGGATTCAAGCTCATAACATCCCCATTAATGTTATCCAGAAAATTGAAAGAATGTGTGCCAATTTTATTTGGAAGGGCAAACAACACAAGATTTCTTGGGATAAAGTTTGTAAGCCTAAGAAATTTGCGGGATTACACCTTAGGAATATTAGGGATTTGAATGATGTTTGTAAATTAACACTGTTTTGGAAGTTTTTAGATGACAAATCACTATGGGCTAGATGGATGAAGGCCAAATATCTTAAATCAAAAAATTTCTGGACTGCTAAAAAAGAGAACCATCATTCTTATGTTTGGAAAAAATATTTTGAACTATAGAGAAATAGGCAGAAAATTAATTGAGAGAAAACTAAGGGATGGTAGTCAAACCAGTTTATGGTTTGATCCATGAATCTTTGGTAATTCTCTAATTAATCTTTTAGGATCGAATAATTTACACATTCTTGGAGGTGTAAATGATACAGTCCAAAACATTATTCAAAACAACCGCTAGTTTCTTAATAACAGTCAAGCAGCCTCTATGTGTAAATCTGTTATCCAAAAAATTTCCATAGATTTTAATTGTTTTAAAGACTAGTGGGTTTGGAAGATTAATTCCAAAGAAAAAATTCTCTTTTTAAAAAAGCATGGGAATTTTTCATAGGGGTGGAGGTTGAAGTAAGTTGGCATGAGGTTATTTGGTGTAAAGCTAATTGCCTAAAAATGGCTCGTTGTGCTTACTTTGCCCTTCTAAATAAACTTCCTACTAGAGACAAATGTTGTAAGTGGAATGAAGATTCAAATGCTACTTTCTGTTATGTAGGATTGAATTGAAAATTGCAAATCATTTATTTTTTGAGTGTACATATTCTCAGTTCATTTGGTATAATGCTAAATGTAATTTAAATTTTAATATGAATATTCCAACTTTGAATATCAGAAATAGTGTTGCATACATCGTGAACAAATTTAAGCCTAAATTAAAAAAACAGGGCTTGTATTATGTTAACTACCGTGATCTATTATATATGGAGGGAGAGAAATCAGATATTACATGCATCCAAAGAAATCAATTGCAACCAATTATGGAAAAATATTGTTACCGATAGCCAAATCAGCATTAAAAAAGCTATCAGGCATAGCAGCGACCATATTTTCAATTAGGCAATATCATATAATGAGGAATTTCAAGTTGAGAATTTTATACATAATGGGAAGCTTAGTTCGAGCAAATTTAAAGATCATCATTCCATATCCAACTTATGCTCGAATAGTATATATGGAAGTAATGATCAAATTTGGCACTTTGATTATCCTGGTGGTTGCAATATCAATCTCGACATCAGATCATCCTACAAGGGAAGTAAACAGGTTTTATTTAGTAAAAATGAGTTTTTTAACTATAATATGGATAGTAACCTGCTTTGCTTACCTAATGTAGAGAGACAATACTGTCATCCAACCATTATAGCTCAAAGAGCTGGAATAATTAGAATTTTAGCATGATTAAGTATAATAGTGGTATAGTAAAGCACTCTGGCTTTCTTCCTGGAGGTTACAGCCCTAACCTAGACATCAATAACCTAATGGGAAGTAGACATATTATAAAAAGCAATTTTTTGATGATAAATTGAATGGTAATCTATTTATTTTACCTGATGTAGAGATTAGGGGTCGCCATCCTTCCAACTGTAACACCCCGAAAATTCTATAACTGTGAAATTCATGAATTAAAGTATAATCAAATTCAAATCAAAGAACTAAGGGAAACGGGATACGCCATTGCGTTCGTCTCGGAAAAATACGCGAAATAGAGTCCGAGTTTTCGAAAAACGGAGTCCGTATGAAGAAGATATGGCCTTCGGAAGTTTTTGAATTAAATTTAAAATTCAAACAGAATTAAATAATTAAATATTCCGAAGTGGGGCCCATTGGGCCAGGGTGGAAGAACACCCGCCTGGGCCACCCAGGTCGACTGGGCTGTCGACCTGGGCTACCCATGTCGACAGGGCTGTCGACAGCCCTGTCGACAGGGGTATCGACCTGGTCGAGCCCAGTCAACCTGGCTGGCCAGGTCGGTGTGTGGTCGAATTTCTGTGGTCTGCTTTGTCATTAGGGCTAGGTGGCGGGTTTTTATTGGTCTCTCTTCCTAATGAATGGCTACGATCTAACCTAGCAACATCAATGGTCCTAATCAATTCCTAACCTCTATATAAACAACCCTAGACTAAACCCTAATCTATTCATTCAAAATAAGATTATAGCCGCCATGTTGCTGAGGAACGACAAAGAGTAGCCGCCGACTAGAGAGAGAGTTAGGAAGAAAGTTCTAAGCCTAAAGCAATTCAAGCAACCTAAAGCTAATCAATTCAACAAAGGAATCGTATCTCTTAATTAGAGAATTCGCCGCAACCATTGTAAGTAGAGTATTACTTTGGTATAAATAAACAACTGTGTTGATGTGTATGCTTGAATTGTGGCAATGAAAGTGATTCATATTTGTGCGTTCTTATCAATTTATATACGTTTGGATATTTATGGGTTATGTTATAAAGAACTACATGCGGTATTTCTATGCAAATATACGTTTGGAATATTGCGCAAAGTATGCAATCTATGTTGACGCTACATGTATGTAGTTGAGTGAAATTTATGCAAGTTTGGGGATTTGTTATTATGTCGTCATGATGAATATTTTTGGTGCATAAATCATTTTGCAAGTAATTGAAACTATGTTGGAATTTTGACACCATAATCCATGTATTAAGTCATGCTTTTGCAAACTTATGAATATGGCTAGGCTATGAATTATATTTGGCATAATTGAAATCTATGATTAAGTCTATCTTGTTTAAAAGAATTATATGGTGACATATGTGAGACATGGATAGGTTAGACTCAAAAATCCTCTTTTTGCAAGTTTTAAAGCAAACACCATGATTAGGAATATTTAAGCATAAGTATGTTTGTACCATCGTTATGTGATTAGACTTAAACCATGATTAAGTTGAACTATGCTTTTGTGTTGGTAACAAAGTATCCCCTTGTAAACATGTAGAAACCTTATGAACATGACATGTTTATGTTTATGCCAAAAGTACTTATGCCATGCTTATGTTTGACATTATGCCATGTTTATGCCAAAAGTATTTATGTCATGCTTATGTTTGACATTATGCCATGTTTATGCCAAAAGTATTTATGCCATGCTTATGTTTGACATTATGCTATGCTTATGCTAGAAATATTTACGACATGCTCATGTTTGACAATATGCCTAAATAAGAATATAGGTTCATGTTGTAGTTAAACCTATGCAAGTTCACATGCTTTTATTCATGTCACCTATGTTACCACTATGCAAGTACACCAATTTCTATTTTGTATTTCCAACGTCGTATTGCAAGTTCATGCGCTCACCTTCCCCTCTTTGTGTATGCGCCATAAGCCTCCCCTTTTCGCATGGCTAAATTGGGCTTTGAAAGGCTAAGCCCAATATATATGAACGAACGTGTAAAACGGGGGAAAATAACGTTGGGTTAAAATTAATTAATGAATGAAAATATAAAATAGAAGGGCCCAAATTCAAGTATGGGTTGGGCCCATGATTGGTGTAACCTTTACACCATGAACTTAATAATGGGCCGCAAATATTTACATATAAATAAAGAAGAATGACAAGATATGTAAATGTAGAAAATACGATGTGTTTAACCCGAGGTTGGATTGAGTTGTGATGTAAACCTGCCCGGAACCGCCCGGCTGTCCAGTAGTCACAACAATACCTATCCAATGTGGGAGGTTAAACATGGAGCCCAGCAAGGACCCGAGGTTAGACTGAGTTGTGGCGTAAGACTGCCCGGAACCAACCGGCAACAGGCAGCCACAACAATACCTGTCTAATGTGAGAGGTCAGGGCCTTAATAAGACAATTAAGGCTGAGTCAGGATTGTTAGGATTAAGTGGACTAAAGACTTAATCAAAATGGAACATGCTAAACTAAACGGACTGGTGGGAGTTAGGTTAGAAACACTTAACCAACTTAGCATGTTGGCTAGAGATAGAAAACCTAGTAACGGGGGACCCTTTTCAGCAGTAACCCTAAAAGGTGTATCAGGATACCCTGAAACTAGGCAGGGTGGGGCACGATTACTGGGCTGATTGTAAGAGGTCAAAGCGACGGCGGTGGTGTAGCAGTGTAGGTTCTAACGGAGTGCGGGCGTGCACACACTCCGGCGCAGAAAAATAAGGCACTGGACACCAGTAGCATACCTGTGCACTCTAAGGTTGTGTCGGGTTGCCACTATGGGACTTGATACACCCCATGGTGGGACCAGCATAGGTAACTACAGACATCGGGGGCCGTAAGACACATGTAACTATGCGAGTAGGAGCCGATCATCATTGAATGGATCACATCACCCTGATTATGGGGTGCCAATTGGAAACTAGTTTATATGGGTTCAGAGATTAACATGGGGTACGATAGTATATTCGACCCTAGACAACTTAACCAAGTTATAGTGTTTGCCCACTTCTTGTTATTACTTATCATACCCAGTTCTTTATTCATAGACAAAATAGTACTAGACTTACTCAGGCTTTATGTCTGACTCTACTTTTCTTTCGTCTTCTTTCTTCCGTTTCCCCCCCCAGGTCCTCAGGGAGGGAACACAGCAGCTTGACCAACCTCAACATCCAGCTTGAAGAAGAGAGAAGTATTGCTTGGACTTTCCTGTTTTGAACTATGGCTTTGGACAATTCACTATGGGGACTTTTGCAGTTTATCCATGTTTTACTTATGCTTCTTTAAATCATGTACTCAAGACAGATTATGAAAATGTTATGCTATGTTTTTGGAAAGGATGTTGTTGTAACACGTATTTGACTTTATGAAATAAAAGTTTGTTGTTCTTCCGCTGTTTACAAATATGTGTTCTTATATCTGTCTTGTATATCTGTGACTTGTACTTATAAACCTCCACCAAAATTAGGGCATTCCCTTTGAGAGTGACCCTAACGGAGGTGGGGTGTTTCACTTGGTATCAGAGCATAGGTTTACCAGATAAGATGAAAAGTTTTGAAAAATTACTTTCAAAAAGGAAATTTAAAGAAGCATTTTTAAAAGAAAAATGTTATTTTATTTTAAAAAGGCAAAAGTCCACTCCCCAAAGCCATAGGAACTATCTCTTATCCTTCGTTTTGAATCTATCCTTTTTGTTTCAGCATGTCCCAAGATCTTAACTTGCCAGAAGGGGTGCCAATACCTGGTTGGTTTAGACGGTTCTTAGAAGCAAGGGCCACTCAGCCAGGTCCTACCATTCCTCCTCCCCCAGCGGAAGGAAATCATCCAGCTGCAGCAGCACCTTTTCCTCCACCTCCTCCACGGGGAAACACATTCGCTAAGATATGTAATGATTTTAAAGCTATGGGAGGAAGGGATTTCCATGGAAATGAGTCCTTCGTAGCAGCTAGAAATTGGCTGAAAGAAACTGAGGACCTATTCATCATCTTTGAGGTAGAAGATAGGCAAAAAGTACAACTGGCGGTGTGGCTATTGAAGGGCGAGGCTTCCTACTGGTGGGAAGTCACTAATGCTGAAAGACCAGTGGAGACATGGGAGGACTTTAGGGAAAGATTTGAGACCAAATTTCTCTCAGATGCAGAAAGAAGCTTGCAGTTGGAAAAATTCTTATTTCTTAAGCAAGGAGACAAGACTGTCAGAGAGTATGTGAATCAGTTCGATGAGCTGGCTAGGTTTGGACTTGACCTAGTCAACACCCCGCACAAGAAGGCTCTCCGTTTCGTCAAAGGGTTGAATGAGCCATTACACAGCTTGGCCATGACCCATATACCCATGGGAGCCACGTATGAAAGATTGGTGCAAATGGCGTTGCTGAATGAAGAGGATAAGGGCAAGAAGAAAGAGGGTTTGCAGCCCAAGAAGACAGACTTTAAGAAAGGCGGGAAAGGCAACAAAGAGAAGAGGAAGTGCAATTTCTGTGGCAAAGTGGGGCACTTAGTAAAGGACTGCCGGAAAAAGAAGGCCAAGGAAAATGGTGGGTGCTTTTCTTGCGGTGAGACAGGCCACAGGGCTAAGGACTGCCCAAGGAAACGAGAACAGGGGCAGGGCGCTGGATCCACCCCAGGGGCACAGGTTCATGTGCTAGAAGCGCCACCATTGCAACAACGAGGTATAAATACTTCTGTAGAAAGTGTAGTTTATCTTTATGATCACCCCGTTCGCACTTTGTTTGATTCTGGCGCATCACACTCCTTTATCTCGTCTGCTTTAGTAGAATCTCTGCACCTAGAAACTAGTATAGTAGAGGACCCCTTAATTGTTTCAAACCCAATTGGGGGCCCAGCTCATTTGTCTATGATCTGTGTGGGATTGAAAATTTCTATTCTAAGTGTTGAATTTCAATGTAGTGCCTATGTTTTGGGCTTTTCGGGTTATGGTTTGATTTTGGGTATGGATTGGCTATCCCGTAATGGGGCCATCCTTGATTGTGAGAAAAGGGTTGTTAGGCTCCTAACCCAGCTCGGTAATACTTTGGAAATTTCTTGTAATCCCTCGTATGCGGTTATGCTTAGTTATCTTGAATCGCTAGATGCCTCTGTTGAAAATTTGCAATCAGTTAGAGTGGTCCGGGAATATCCGGATGTCTTCGAAGAGGTGAAGGGCTTGCCTCCGAAGCGGGAAATAGACTTCCGCATATATCTTGTAGATAATGCAAAGCCCGTTGCGTTGCCCGTTAGACATATGGCTCCACGAGAAAGGAAAGAGCTCAGTAAACAGATTAAAGAGCTTCTAGAAAAGGGGTTCATTAGGAGGAGCATTTCAGAATGGGGCGCTCCAGTAGTGTTCGCCACTAAGGCAGAAAGTTCATTTCGCTTATGAATGAGTTGTGGAGAATCACCTTAGTAAGTACATTTGGCAACATAGTTGACATTTGTTTATTTTCAAGAGATAATTCATCTATGTGGAATACCTTCTAGTAAGTGAACAAGATCCAAGATTCACTAGTGAATTTTGGAGAGCTTGCATGGAACCATAAGTACGCAGTTAGGCTTGAGCCAAGTATACTAGAAGGAGAATAAGTGAAAGAGGAACGAGAAATAGGTTCCAACTCATATTTTGGAAAAAAGAATTAAGAAACTACGAAATTGTGAAGTTAAAGATGGACAAAGCATAATGGAGTTAAGCTCAAGAAAATGCGACTTAGAAGATTGAAGACTAGATTCGTGCATAATATCTCTCCTTAAGAGTATATCCTTGATCCCTCTCTTCCTGTAGAGCTTACTTGCATGGTATCTTTTCTGTATATCCTCTCGATCCCATTCTCAATCCAATTTCTGGTGCAAACCCCATAGGGAGTATGACTCATCTGTTAGTAACACATGTTGGGGCTCGAGGGTGTTCATCTGTTTGACTAAAGTTTTCGGGTTTTATAGGATACAGATTGGTCTTAGGAAGGGACTCCCTTATGACCTAAAAGGAGTCCATCATGCTTAGTTGCCTAGAATCATATATGGTGGTTGGGTTGAGTAACTCTTTGGGTGTCAGTCTGATGTTGATTTCGGTCTTCGGGGCTGGTGCTTAGAGAGTTCTTCTCCTAATCAATATATATGTGGCATAGGTTTTCAGTTTTGACATTGCCTAATGGGCACAAAGTTTTTACTTGCTTCTATCATTCGACTATACCTTTAGGTAGGACCATTTCCTATCATTGAGAAAATTTTGGAAAATGGCCTATAGATTAGAGCTACCCGAGAAGTTGGCTGGAGTCCACAACGTCTTTCACGTTTCACATCTACGAAAATGTCTACATGAGTCTGCTGAAGTGGTAGAGCCAAATATCCTCGAAGAGGCCGAAGTGGAGCGCGAAGCAACCATAAGGAGAGTTCCAACCCGCATCTTGGGAACGGAAGTAAAGAAGCTACGCAACCGCGAAGTCAAGCTCGTCAAAGTCCAGTGGAGCGACGCCGAGGGAGACGCGACTTGGGAAACTGAAGCTAGAATCCGTACTGCCTACCCTTTTCTGTTCGAGGGTACATCCTTGATCTTTCATTTTCCTAAGTTGCGCTTTTATCTATCTTTTTTTAGGTATATTTCCTCGACCTTATCTTTTAGGTAGGAACCCTTTGGATGGAAACATGTAGTTGAAACATGTTATGTATGAATGGTTGCAAGTGGTTGCAAGTGATTGCTAGTGTTTGCTCGTGGTTGCATACACACACACAATCTAGGTTTTAGATCGGCTCAGTCACTTCATATTGCATATGCATATATGCTTGCTTTCGTATGTGGTTGAACTATAATGTGTTGTCATGTGGATGCTGCATTTGTATTGAATGATTGTGCACTCATGTAGAATCATGAATAGGAAAATTTGCATACATAATGGATTCATGGCACTTACATAATCCGCATTAAGGAGGTCAACTGAATCAGTAGACCGCCTGATTTTGCATTAGATAAGTACATGTACACACACACTTCACATATGATCATGAAGCATTAGAAATCTTTTAAGGACAATGGATGCCCGTTTTTGATGGATGATTGGATGTTAGGATATACATTCCTCCTAACTTGAAGATTTCGGGGACGAAATCCTTTTAAGTGGGGGAGAATGTAACACCCCGAAAATTCTATAACTGTGAAATTCATGAATTAAAGTATAATCAAATTCAAATCAAAGAACTAAGGGAAACGGGATACGCCATTGCGTTCGTCTCGGAAAAATACGCGAAATAGAGTCCGAGTTTTCGAAAAACGAAGTCCGTATGAAGAAGATATGGCCTTCGGAAGTTTTTGAATTAAATTTAAAATTCAAACAGAATTAAATAATTAAATATTCCGAAGTGGGGCCCATTGGGCCAGGGTGGAAGAACACCCGCCTGGGCCACCCAGGTCGACTGGGCTGTCGACCTGGGCTACCCATGTCGACAGGGCTGTCGACAGCCCTGTCGACAGGGGTATCGACCTGGTCGAGCCCAGTCAACCTGGCTGGCCAGGTCGGTGTGTGGTCGAATTTCTGTGGTCTGCTTTGTCATTAGGGCTAGGTGGCGGGTTTTTATTGGTCTCTCTTCCTAATGAATGGCTACGATCTAACCTAGCAACATCAATGGTCCTAATCAATTCCTAACCTCTATATAAACAACCCTAGACTAAACCCTAATCTATTCATTCAAAATAAGATTATAGCCGCCATGTTGCTGAGGAACGACAAAGAGTAGCCGCCGACTAGAGAGAGAGTTAGGAAGAAAGTTCTAAGCCTAAAGCAATTCAAGCAACCTAAAGCTAATCAATTCAACAAAGGAATCGTATCTCTTAATTAGAGAATTCGTCGCAACCATTGTAAGTAGAGTATTACTTTGGTATAAATAAACAACTGTGTTGATGTGTATGCTTGAATTGTGGCAATGAAAGTGATTCATATTTGTGCGTTCTTATCAATTTATATACGTTTGGATATTTATGGGTTATGTTATAAAGAACTACATGCGGTAGTTCTATGCAAATATACGTTTGGAATATTGCGCAAAGTATGCAATCTATGTTGAAGCTACATGTATGTAGTTGAGTGAAATTTATGCAAGTTTGGGGCTTTGTTATTATGTCGTCATGATGAATATTTTTGGTGCATAAATCATTTTGCAAGTAATTGAAACTATGTTGAAATTTTGACACCATAATCCATGTATTAAGTCATGCTTTTGCAAACTTATGAATATGGCTAGGCTATGAATTATATTTGGCATAATTGAAATCTATGATTAAGTCTATCTTGTTTAAAAGAATTATATGGTGACATATGTGAGACATGGCTAGGTTAGACTCAAAAATCCTCTTTTTGCAAGTTTTAAAGCAAACACCATGATTAGGAATATTTAAGCATAAGTATGTTTGTACCATCGTTATGTGATTAGACTTAAACCATGATTAAGTTGAACTATGCTTTTGTGTTGGTAACAAAGTATCCCCTTGTAAACATGTAGAAACCTTATGAACATGACATGTTTATGTTTATGCCAAAAGTACTTATGCCATGCTTATGTTTGACATTATGCCATGTTTATGCCAAAAGTATTTATGCCATGCTTATGTTTGACATTATGCCATGTTTATGCCAAAAGTATTTATGCCATGCTTATGTTTGACATTATGCTATGCTTATGCTAGAAATATTTACGACATGCTCATGTTTGACAATATGCCTAAATAAGAATATAGGTTCATGTTGTAGTTAAACCTATGCAAGTTCACATGCTTTTATTCATGTCACCTATGTTACCACTATGCAAGTACACCAATTTCTATTTTGTATTTCCAACGTCGTATTGCAAGTTCATGCGCTCACCTTCCCCTCTTTGTGTATGCGCCATAAGCCTCCCCTTTTCGCATGGCTAAATTGGGCTTTGAAAGGCTAAGCCCAATATATATGAACGAACGTGTAAAACGGGGGAAAATAACGTTGGGTTAAAATTAATTAATGAATGAAAATATAAAATAGAAGGGCCCAAATTCAAGTATGGGTTGGGCCCATGATTGGTGTAACCTTTACACCATGAACTTAATAATGGGCCGCAAATATTTACATATAAATAAAGAAGAATGACAAGATATGTAAATGTAGAAAATACGATGTGTTTAACCCGAGGTTGGATTGAGTTGTGATGTAAACCTGCCCGGAACCGCCCGGCTGTCCAGTAGTCACAACAATACCTATCCAATGTGGGAGGTTAAACATGGAGCCCAGCAAGGACCCGAGGTTAGACTGAGTTGTGGCGTAAGACTTCCCGGAACCAACCGGCAACAGGCAGCCACAACAATACCTGTCTAATGTGAGAGGTCAGGGCCTTAATAAGACAATTAAGGCTGAGTCAGGATTGTTAGGATTAAGTGGACTAAAGACTTAATCAAAATGGAACATGCTAAACTAAACGGACTGGTGGGGGTTAGGTTAGAAACACTTAACCAACTTAGCATGTTGGCTAGAGATAGAAAACCTAGTAACAGGGGACCCTTTTCAGCAGTAACCCTAAAAGGTGTATCAGGATACCCTGAAACTAGGCAGGGTGGGGCACGATTACTGGGCTGATTGTAAGAGGTCAAAGCGACGGCGGTGGTGTAGCAGTGTAGGTTCTAACGGAGTGCGGGCGTGCACACACTCCAGCGCAGAAAAATAAGGCACTGGACACCAGTAGCATACCTGTGCACTCTAAGGTTGTGTCGGGTTGCCACTATGGGACTTGATACACCCCATGGTGGGACCAGCATAGGTAACTACAGACATCGGGGGCCGTAAGACACATGTAACTATGCGAGTAGGAGCCGATCATCATTGAATGGATCACATCACCCTGATTATGGGGTGCCAATTGGAAACTAGTTTATATGGGTTCAGAGATTAACATGGGGTACGATAGTATATTCGACCCTAGACAACTTAACCAAGTTATAGTGTTTGCCCACTTCTTGTTATTACTTATCATACCCAGTTCTTTATTCATAGACAAAATAGTACTAGACTTACTCAGGCTTTATGTCTGACTCTACTTTTCTTTCGTCTTCTTTCTTCCGTTTCCCCCCCCTCCCCCAGGTCCTCAGGGAGGGAACACAGCAGCTTGACCAACCTCAACATCCAGCTTGAAGAAGAGAGAAGTATTGCTTGGACTTTCCTGTTTTGAACTATGGCTTTGGACAATTCACTATGGGGACTTTTGCAGTTTATCCATGTTTTACTTATGCTTCTTTAAATCATGTACTCAAGACAGATTATGAAAATGTTATGCTATGTTTTTGGAAAGGATGTTGTTGTAACACGTATTTGACTTTATGAAATAAAAGTTTGTTGTTCTTCCGCTGTTTACAAATATGTGTTCTTATATCTGTCTTGTATATCTGTGACTTATACTTATAAACCTCCACCAAAATTAGGGCATTCCCTTTGAGAGTGACCCTAACGGAGGTGGGGTGTTTCACCAACAGTGCTCCAGAGTATGTTCCTTCACCGCTAAAGGGAAAAGATGATAAAGTTCGCAACTTTTTTCATAAAGTTGGAAACATTCAATATAGAAGCATGATTAGCAATCAAATCTATCACTTATCTTGCTGGGAGGAGGGTGAAAGTAGTGGTAGCAAGTTGATAGTTGAAGATGAGAGCTTTTAGAAAAGAAAAGAAAGTTGCTCAAACTCGTTGAGTATGAAGAAGAGCAGATCGGAAGACTTAATTGACAAGAGATTCGAAGATCGGGTTTGCTTTGATTTTACAAACTCTAACTCCTCCACTAGCAAGATGAAGAACAATGAAGACTTTGTCTGGAAGCCGCCATGAAGTCTTCGTGTTTGGAGGAAGAAATTGGTGGATCACTCTTGATTGCCATTTTTATTTTTGAGAGAGATTTTTTTCGAGGCTGAGTTTATGTCGGCTAGGGTTTGCCCTATGCTTTGTTATGTTGTGAACACGGGTTTAGTTGACCTGTATACAATGGGCCTTAGGCCTTATATATTTTTATCTATTTAAAAAAAGAAGAATAAATAAGACTATGTATACTTCCTACTATGACTGAACTTATATTTAATTCTTTGGTTATTATCAATTAGTCATGTTGTTTATGGTTTTTCTATTTGCACAACTGCATCACATGGAAGTTCACTTCATATAATAGTATGATGAACATACAATTAAATAATCTAGTAGCCAAAGCATAGAAACTTAACAATTCTAAGGGATATATTAGAGAGCTTAGGTTTTATGTTTAAAACTAAGTAGGTTTCAAACCTCAGATTTCAATCGCTTGCAAATAAAATATCTCGTATCAGACAAAACATTAGATAAGACGAATGTGTATTGAGTGAACTTCTCGGATTAACATCTCTTGTTTTAGAGTACATCTTGACAACATATCTTGTACTTACTTGTGCTTTCAAAATAAACATTTATATTATCCTTTTTTGTGAATGATAGTTATCTAAAAGTAAATATAGAAAATTAGATATTTCAACATGTTTGATTTGCATAGGAGGTAAGTTGAGATAAACGCATTTCTCAATAGTGGTTACTTGATTAGCATGATTGATTCGGTAACGATTGAATGGTATCATTTGTTTGTTTGAAAATTTGTTGTCAGTCATCAAGATAAAAGGCAAAAACTATGAATATATGGATAATGCATAGTAAATAGATGTACATGGATGGAGAAATTATCTTTACATCCATATATAAAGGTTAAAAAGTTGTATGAATCAGAATGAGATCTCGAATTGATTCATATTTTAGAACAGATTGTAATGTTTTAAAGGAGATGAAAAACAACAGTCAAAATGTGCAAAAGAAACAATTATTCCGGAGGTTCCCACACATGTCAGCTAAAATTACGAGTTTAACCCCCCTCTCCTGAATTCAAGGAATACAGCTGAGCTGCATTATTAGACCGAAAAAGATTCGGACCCTGCCACAGTGCTAAAAAAATAGATAATGTTAAGTTTATCTTAATCCGAAAATGAGGACTTGTAGGAGACCTTTTAAGAAATAAAGGAGATTTGAAACTTTGATATCTAGCCTTTTGATGGTCATATATGATAGAGAGTTTACAATTTGAAAGTTTAGGCAATATCACTAACGTTTTAACTGCTAAAAGCAGCAAGGAATTTAAGCATGTATCTAAAAGTCTTAGTAAACATATATCATTTTCACGACAAAATACAAAAACTTGAAATTCCATGAGGAGAACAAATTGATAAAATCATCATAGTAATTTAACCCAAAATTTTAACTAGTTCAACTTTCATTATTTATTAAATGCATACATTTCTTATTCATGTTTTTTTCCCAAGAAAAATACATTTTTAACGTCCATAATTGCAGTACAACAATGTTGAAGTTTGCGATACTACTATGTGTTGAATTGAAGAGGATGAAAGTAGCTTTGCATCATAGGAGATCGTTCACAAATCGGAGCTCGTACGCAAAGGTTAGAGATGAAATTGTCAAGGCTTCAACTGAGTTCTGCGACAGACATCTGTCGTACCCTGTGACGGACGTCTGAGTTATCAGGGTGATGTTTCCGGTGAGTTGTAACAGACGTCTATCATGGGTGATAGACGTTTGAGCTAAAGCAAATAATCCTCTAACCAGGACAGACGTCTGCCATAAGCCGGGACAGACATCAGTCATAAGCCGCGACAGACATCTGAGGCAAGTTTTGGGCTGTTTCGGGTTGAAAATTGGCAGGCGGATTTGTGAAGACTTAGTGGCAGTTTTGGGAATTGCCTAACATAATTTTCTATCCCTATATAAGCTATTTTCAGGTTTTAAAATAGGGAGCTTGGACACTTGATCAAATCAAGGGTTTATTTCTCAAGGGTTAAATTTGGGTTTATAACATAATTGCAATTCTTCAATTCAATTCTCCTCAAACTCTTTCCTATATCGAAATATAGTGATCATTGTATCAATCTCTTGTATTCTTTTCATCGTGATAATAAAATACTCTCTCCAAAGTGGATGTACACTAACAAGTTGTTTTAATTTTGCTGCTAATGTCATTATTTTATTTTATTTTGCTGCTATAAATCTGTATGTGATTTAATTTTGCTGCTAATGTCGTTATTTTATTGCTTGTGATTGAGATTTAGGTTGTTCGAGACTGGTTGATCATTGTTTGGTAACTTGAGTTATTAGTTTGGTTGTTTTTGAGAATTTAACAGCTATCCTGTCTTATGCAAGGCGCTTGTGGTTTATATATTCGATTTGAGTGGTCTTGAATTGGATTAATCACATCAATTACAACAGTTGGTATAAGAGAAATTGGTGCATGTTAGGTGTTTGTGAAAATATCGGATACATGTAATAGCTCGTTATGTCCTTCAATCGAAAGTCTGAATAGTGTGGCACCTTATGTATGTGGTTCGTATGCAGTGTCGGGTTCTCAATTAGTGATTGACACGTGAAATGGTGATAATGACTATGAGAAGTGGCAATGGAAAATGAAAGCGGATCTTAGGCAGAATCGGGTGCACCGAGTGGTATTTGATACTCGCTTATTGCCAAGTGATATCTCGGATGTTGAGAGAGAGAGGAGATGGAGGAATGGGCTTACACTACTCTTCAACTTAATATAGGGAAGAATGTGATCTCCGAAATTAGTGGTGGGACAACCGCTAAAGGTATTTGGGACAAGTCGGAGGAAAACCATTTGATCTTGGACGTTTTTCACCTTCAAGATAAAGGAGGGTAATTCTCTTAAGGCACACTTGAACGCCTTTCATGACTTGCTTATGAAGATGAACGTCGTTGATTTGAAGACTGAAGAAGAGCAAAAGGCGATGATATTATTGTGTTCGTTGCCAGATTGTTCTACGGGTTTCTCAAATAGTTTGATCTATGGTTGGGATACACTGACTCTTTATGATATCAAGAAGGATCTTCTTAGTGAGGAGTTGAGAGATCAAATGAAGGAGAAGAGTGAGGGTAATAGTGGAGCTAGTAGTGGTCACGGGTCGTTTGTGGAGAAAGAAAAGAATGTGAAGAAAGGAAACCAGGGGATTCCAAATCAAGGAAGCCCGATAGGAGAGGTAAATCGGAAGAAAGAAATGGCAAGTGCTTAATTTGTGAGAAATCGGGACACTGGAAGAATGAATGTTCGAACAAAGATAAGAAGGAAGTAGCATTTTCATCCGTAGCGGCTGAGAGTGGGGATTATGAGATAGATGAGAATGTGTTGACGGCGGTAGCATCGGGTGTTTCAAATAGCGAATGGGTACTCGATTCAGGTGCGTCGTATCATATGACGCCAAGTAGGAATTGTTTTTTCGTCTTATGAATTCAAAGAGGGAAATAAAATTGTTATGGGAAATGATGCTAATTGCAAGTCGATGGGTATTGTCTCTGTGCAAATAAGGATGTTTGATGAAGTTGTCCGCATGCTCACCAATATTAGCTATGTTTCGAGACGTAGGAAGTCGCTTATATCTTTGGGGCAATTGGATTCTCTAGGATTCAAGATCACTATCGAGAAGGATTTCTTAAGGGTTTTGAAGGGGTCACTTGTGGTTATGTAAGGTGCTAGGACTCATGGTATATATTTGCTTCAAGTTGTAACCGTAGGAGGTGAAACTTGTGTCGGTGTTGATACTTCTCATGACTTGGATGTGACACGGTTGTGGCATTTGAGATTGGATCATATCTCGGAGAGGAGTTTGGATATTCTTCAGAAGCGAGAGAAGATTCAGGGTGAGATTTTAAACAAACTAGAGTTTTGAGAGGAATGTGTCATAGGGAAGCAAACAAAGGAATCATTTGATGAAGGAAAGCATGATTCAAGAGACATTCTTGAGTATGTTCATTCAAATGTTTGGGGACCGACACCGGTTGCTTCTTTAGGTGGAGCATGTTATTATATTTCTCTTTAATGATTTGTCTCAAAAGGTATGAGTGTATGTAATAAAGGCCAAGTCAGAGGCATTTGCTAAGTTCAAAGTGTGGAAGGCTCTTATAAAGAATGAGAGTGGCAAGTCTTTGAAAACTCTAAGGATCGACAATGGCGGAGAGTATGTTTCTAGGGAATTCTTGGAGTATTGCAAGTATCATGGAATCCGAAGACATTTTACTACACCGGGATATCTGCAATCTAATGGAGTAGCAGAGAGAATGAACCGAACTCTACTTGAGAAAGATCGATGCTTGAGATTGACATCAGGTTTGTCTAAGGGATTTTGGGCCGAAGCTTTGTCAACCACGCTGCATATTGTGAATCAAATTCCGTGCTCGGCTATTGATAACAAAATTCCAGAGGAAGTGTGGATAGGGAAGAGTGTTGACCTTAGATATCTTCTTGTGTTCGAAAATCCGGTTTATGCGCATGATCCGGGAAATGACAAGCTTGAGGCTAGAGCTTTTAAGGGGATCTTGCTTGGTTACACGGACGGCGTAAAAGGCTATCGGATTTGGAATCCAAAAAGAAGAAGGTTGTTAATTCTCATCATGTCACTTTTGATGAGTTGGCTTTATTCATAGAGAATGAGAGCTCATCGGATGTTCCAGATTTGGTTCATGGTGAATCAAAGAAGAAGGAAGTCATTCCCACATTCCGTCCAAGTGGTAGTAGAGTTGAAGAAGAAGCTCATGGGGTTGAAGCGGTTGATGAAACATCACATAGTCTACATGGGTCCTTTAGTGATGTTGGTGATGTACATGATACTAGAGAGGATTCGACTCAAGGTGGAGCCGAAAGGGGTTTGGGTGATAGTATTGCTACTCGGGTTAGTCGGCATGCAATAAGGCCACCCGAAAGATATGGCGATTGGAACTACCTTAGCTTTTGTGATAATTTGGACTATGCTCTTAATGTAGTCCAAGATGAGCCAATAAACCTTGATGACGTCATGAGTTCGAATGATAGCTCGAAGTAGATTTACGCCATGGAGGAAGAGATGTAATCGTTGACGAAGAACAAAACTTGGCAGTTGGTTCCACTTCTTAATGGAAACCGTGCTATAGGGTGCAAGTGGACGTACAAGGTAAAGGATGATGGAAGATACTAGTGGCAAAGGGGTTTGCGCAAAGAAAAGGAAAGGAGTATGATGAAATTTTTGCATCGGTTGAACGCCATAATTCTATCCGGGTTTTACTAGCTATAGTTGCTATCCAGGACTTAGAGTTAGAGCAACTTGATGTGAAAACCGCCTTCTTGTATGGTGACTTGGATGAAGACACCTACGTGGAGCAACTAGAAGCATTTGTTGCTGATAATAGGTCAAAATTGGTGTGCAAGTTAAAGAAATCACCGTATGGTTTGAAGCAATCACCTAGACAATGGTACAAGAGATTCAATCATTTCATGCTTGAATGTGGCTTCCATCAAAGCATCAAAGATGCTTGTGTATATTTCAAGAGGTTGGGAAATGATTATTGGGTATATTTACTCTTGTACGTGGATGATATGCTCATTGCTTCCAAAGACAAAAATGAAATCAATGAGTTAAAGACGCTTTTGAAATCGGAATACGAAATGAAAGATCTTGGAGAAGCAAGGAAAATCTAGGGCATGGAAATTGAAAGGGAACGAAAGCGTTTTGAGTTGAGATTGAATCAAAAGAAGTACATTAAGAAATAGCTTTTCCGGTTTAGCATGGAGAATGCAAAGGCGTTGAATATACCTTTACCATTGCATATGAAGCTTTCAGATAAGGTATCACCTATTGGGGAGAAAGACAAGGCTTATATGGAAAAGGTGTGCAAGTGTGGTTGATAGTTTGATGTATGTCATGGTGTGTACAAGGCCGGATATAGCAAAATGCTATCGGGGTAGTTAGTCGGTATATGGCTAATCCGAGGAAATTGCATTGGGAAGCCGTAAAGACTATATTGAGATACTTGAAAGGCACAACATCTCATGGTCTTGTTTTTGGTGGTAGTGATGAGATGAGTTGCAAGTTAGTTGGTTATTGTGACTCGGACTACGCAAGTGATAGGGATCGTAGGAAATCAACTTTCAAGTATGTCTTCACACTTGGCGGTATGGCCATTAGTTGGAGATCAAGATTGCAAACTGTAGTTGCTTTATCCACTATGGAGGCAGAGTTAATTGCCGAAATGTAGCCGACAAAGGAGTCACTCTATTTGAAGAGATTATTGTGTGACTTGGGTTTTGAACATGAGAGTATCGATGTTCTATGTGATAGCCAAAGTCCTATACATTTGGCGGAGAATTTGGTGTTTAGCTCATGGACTAAGCACATTGAGGTGAGAGGGTCATTTCTAGTTGCAATGGATGAGGGTAAGCTAGTATACCTTCGGAAGGTGCACACAAAGGATAATGCGGAAGATATGTTTACCAAAGCATTGTCGATTAAGAAGCTTGAGCATTGCTCGAACTTAATTTGCTTGTTGAGTTGCTAGGTCCACAGGGTGGCACGGTTGGAGAGAGTGGTTTGTTTTGATGGAAAGGAATACCGGTGAGAGATTGGATATCTATCTCCATGGTAAGTACTCGTTTTCACTCTCGAGTACATTATCTGTAACACTCCGAATTTTTAAGATAATAAAATGTGAGTAACTTAATTAAATATTGATAATTAAGTAATACAGACTGCGTCATTGCGTCCTTCTTGGAATTTTAGTCAAGATAGACAACTGGTTTGCATAAAACGGACATCGTACAAAGAAGTCATTAAGCTTAGAAGTTTGTATATGCACAAGAGAAATATATATACACACACCCAAAAACAAATCAAAATATAAAATAAAGAAAAAAATAAGGATGGCATGAAATAAATAAATGCACCGAAAAAAAATCTAATGCATGCATTGAAAGAAAGAAAGGATTTGTTGCATGCAGTGTAAATATATTGCATGCACTGATTTGCAAACATAATGTACTAATATTAAAAGAGAAATAAAAGAAAAAGATCCACGCAATAGTTTAATTTAAATATTTAACAGACATGAAAAAGAGAAGTAAGGAGTGAACAATAATTATCATTGTTTCAAGACTTGTTAATAAAAGCCTTAGCAGTCTAGTTGGTTAGAACATGTAACTTGCATACAGTAGGTACATAGTTCAATTCTTTCCAGCGCCATATTTTTGTTTCAAGGCAAACGGCAAAAATAACACATGTTCATGTGAGAAAATATAAATAAACACACATATAAGGAAAAATATACATATCAGGAAGTAAAGAAAATATATGTATATGAGAATACACATGTATATATGTGTAGGAATATATATATACAAGAGATAAAATTCAAGATAAGGTTGTAATCATTGAAATATGGCAAGAAACAAATAGCGATGCAATACCGTTGAATTTTGAAAATGAAACAAAAGTTGTGCCTATCAATATACGCGTAAAATGATCGTTAGAAGAATTGTATATGTATAAGAAGAATATATGTGAATATAACAGTCAAATAAATTCCAGAAATTCAAAAGTTTGAAAATCAAATTTCTGCGAAAAAACAATTCAAACATTCGAAATTCAAACTTTTGCGCCTAATTGGCACATTTAATTGGTAGGAAGTGACAATGCATGCCTTGTTGGCTTTATTCTATTGGTCCAATTCAAAATTATTGTTGACATGGCAACTTCCTGTTGGCTATATGACATGGAGAGAATAGATTTCATCAAGGAAAATAGATGGTTAACATCGATTGCTCTCCATTCTTATTTGTTGTTTCTTCACTCTCTTCTTCTTCCTCCATATAATTTTTGAATAAAAATGTTAATTATAATGTTGGAGCGCTGTCTAAATGAAGATTAAAAAAATCGTCAACAATGACAAATTAAGAAAATAAAGCGTTTTCAACTGCAACAACAATACAAACTCATGACTCTCCATCTGCAACCAATCCAAAGAGATTCTTTTATAGATCGGCATATCAAGGTGAGTGGATTTAAGTTATATCATTTTTGATAATGATATATTATCATTTAACATTCCCGTTATTATACGATGTGAATTTGCTAGAATAATTAAAAAGCATTGAAATGTTATATATGACATGTCGAAATATGATATGTTGAAATGTTTAAACATATGTTAAAAAGATTAAAGTGACGAATATGACATGTTGGAGTATTAATATGTCGGATAAATTCATATATCGAAATGCATACTTTTCAAAATATGTGTAACTATTACTGTTGTAATTACATGATTCACCTATGGCATATTATTAGCAGTAGAATTGAGAAAATGACATGTTAACTTGTTAGATTTGAATAATTACATGATTAAATGATTACATAGCAGAATAGAAATTATTGTATGTTAGAAGAACATGTGACATAAAATAGGCATAATATGATGACATGTAAAATAGGTTATGGTAAAAATGTGAAAGAATAATATGCCTAAGTTTATAGTAAATAGGAAACTGTAACCGCACTTAGACATGAGGTTAGATTACATTTGTGGTAGAAGTCTGCCCAGAACCGCTTGGCATATCCAGCATACACAAGTGGTAAATCTAATGTGAGAGGTCTAAGTGCATAAATAAAACATGTAACGATGCTAAGACACGAGGTTAAGTCAACTTGTGGAAGAAGTCTGACAGGAACCGCCCGACAAATCCAACATCCACAAGTGTAGGCTTAATGTGGGAGGTCTAGCGTGTGTGTATATATATATATATGGATTGGAGTGAACGGGGAATGATAAAAACCTATTATAAATAAATTACATCAATGAGGATGTTATATAACAGGTAGACTTGTCCTAGGGACAAGTGGATATTATAACTTAGGTTATAATAAACTAGTAAGAAAATGAGATAACTTGTGTAATGAGATAAGTGGTACTTAATTGTAAATTAAATAATCACTAAATGGGGGAAAATTTATGAAATGAAAGAAGTTGTACTTAATTATAAATTAAGTAATTTGAAAATTTGAAAAATGTTGATTAGAATAACATATTAAGGTTTGTCCTAGGGATAAAAAGGAATTTATAACATAGGTTATAGAAAGGATACTTATTAGTGAATCTTAGTTAAGAAAACTAAGTTAATAAGTAAACAACGATAAGCTGTACTGATAGGGTAAGTTGAAATTATGATTAAATAGGAAAGAATGAGACAAACTTGAAATGAAATAAGTTATATTTTATCATAAATAATGAGAGACATGTTAACTGAAAACATGTGAATTGAGATATACTTAATTACATATTAAGTAGAACATGTTACTATAACTATGAAATCAAACAAGAATGTAAGGGGATTGTGGATTTCAGACTTTGGATCACAATTTAGAGAATAACATGTTGTGGGCTTATTAATAAACTTAAATGCGTTAAGTTATATGAATGAAATTAATAAGCTAGAGGAACTTGGTAACTTGAATAAGAAGTCAATGTGAATGGGAATAACCGAGTTAAATGGAAACCTGATGAGGTAAAGCGATGCATAAAAGAATGTTTAGACATAGGGTCTAATGACACATTCGACTGAGGCGCTTGGACCAGTCCGTACGCTTGAGGGTGAACAACCCAACGGGGTAGATCATCGTGGTGTCATGCGGCATGAGTGAAGCACACATTCATCTGATTATTCTGTCGGCTCCGAAGGACTGAAAGGGGAAACACGCAGCTTCTTGAGATATGTAAGGTGCTCTTGGTAGTCGTGTGTGCTGTGGCGGATGTTTAAGCTGTGCTCGCAGGGGTTGGGTTTGCGCGTAACTTGGGTGGGCCTTAACTACAAAAGTAGCTTTGCAGTCAGAATGGCATGACATAGTGACACTAGGGTGATTCGATGGTCGCCTCAATGGCGAGGCAGAGGTCAAGACCAACAGAGATAGTAGATCGTCGGGTACCCATCATCGGAAGCCAGTGGAATGCGAAAAGACTAGAGTTAAACCCAATAGACCATTCACCTTTCACTATTGGGATACGGTGGCTGAGGGGAGATGCCAATTGGATGTTTAGATTGTTTCTTTGGGGCAAGTCACTTAGCTTTTATAGTCTTTACTAGTTGAGGGAGGGGCCAGGTGGGGCCATAGCCACCATGAAAAAAACCCAGACCCAAGGGATATCTGTATTTTGAGGCCCCTAAAGGTGGGCCTGTACAGATATGGAAAAGCTCACGACCAAGTTCCGCGTTTCTTGTATAGCCCTGCCACGGAACTCGATGCACATTATGTGCAGTTAAGGCATCGAATACAGTTGATACGTCATGGGAAAGTCTAGATACACACATGTAGGCTCCGGATGGTGTATCGTAGACTTGAGGGCATTACTCCGGTATGTAATCTGAATCAATCGAAGGTGGCAGTCTGTACGCTTACATAGCATAATAATGATATATATATATATATATATGCAAAACATAATGATGTAATGTAGAGATCCGTACGTCACCCCGACGTAGGATGAGGGACTGCGTTTATTTCTATGACATTTTGGGGAAACCGTGCGAGTGGAGTACCATGGGATGTACCTCAATATTGAGGGGTAGCAGCATATATATTATATTTGGTTTATCCACTGGAAAGTAAATGGGTACGACGTGTGTGTAAGCCTTGAGTGCAGTTAACCCAAGTAAACTAATAAATAAGAAAATATGATTGAACGATATATGTAGGATTTTCCAAAGTGTATAGTTTAAATCCAGCACCAGAACTTGTGTTCCGACCCCCTCCTCATAACATACTCGTAAGTTAGATTTGTAGCAGACACATGATAGCTTTGGATACTGGCTATGCAGTATTATTAATACGATAAGGCTATACTTTGATTATATTATATTTTATCCATTCTGTTGTGAGATATTTTCTGAGCTCTGACATATTTTATGTCTTTGTCTTTTCTGTAGGATACCAGAGCAAACCAACACGAGTTTCGATAGATTAGAATTTTGAAAAAAAAATGGTCTTTCGAAATTCTGGTTGTTACATCTGGTATCAGAGCTTAGGTTTAGGATTCTTGTATAAATAGTGAGTGAACATATTTTTTATTTTTAAAAATATAAATATACTACATATATACCTAGATCCATAGAGGAACGCACTAAATAGAAAGAGTATAATATGTTAAGAATTGGGATATCTATTTTGTACACTAAAGGAATGAATATGGAAATTTGAGACCCTTAGGAAATTTGGGTGGGAAGTGTACAATATATTTTGAAATAGAGAAAGAAGGATCCCATACGTTAGTGTTTCGGATTAGTGGGCTTGATGGTAAAACCTTATAAATTGGAAAAGGTTAAAAAGAGAAAAATGGATTAGGAATATATATAGTTGAGTGAATTGACCTTGGGGAGTGTCTAGGAAACCTAGATAAATTGGAAACCCTCTTTGAGTCTAACCTCATTGTTAACTTTTAAGAACTTGAAATTGTAAAAGTTTTAGGAAAATGGTTTATGGTGTTTTCAGGTTTTAATCTTAAAAGTTATTGTTTTAAATATGTAAAGTATACGTATTGAGTTTTAAACTAGAATGGGGTATAATAGTGATTTCTTGCGAAAACTTTGTTTAAAGTAAAGTTCTCTCAGTAAAAGCTGCATGTTATAGAGAATGTATAGCTCGCAAATTTTCTTATTATATTTCATACAAGAATTTTTGACAAAGAATCTTTTGACAATCATTTTTAATAAATTGTTTAAAAGAGAAAATTTTATTGGGTGGACAAAATAAGTTATGGAGATTAAGAATAGAGTGGATGTTCGCACCTTGTAGTAAGAAAGTAAACTGACCTTATAGGAAAAAACAAGCCATAAACCCGATGACGAAATAGTTGTCCTTATCTACTCTAGTTTGTGTGATTAAAAAAAATGATTTACATTTTTTTTTATAAAATGACATGTTTTATGGTTTGACAAAAGTAAGTTTTGATGAGGAAAATAAAGTTTTGATACTTTTTTACTTTTGAAAAAAAGTGAAATGAAAAGGACAAACCGTGTTTTAAAAGTATGGAGTAGGTAAGGATTAGTGCTTAGGGAAGACGAGAAAAGTTTTGAAGCTATGAAGTAAATAGCGAGAATTATCTTGAAATAATGGTATGTTCCCGTAGAATGCGTGAGCATTAAAAAGCATAGGGTGTTGCTTGAAATAATTGTTGGTACACAGCTAGGACTAGTGGTGACTACTAGATAGTAAAAAGGGCAAGTAAATGTTTGAGATCCTGTTGCTAATTTTTATGTTGGGGGTAAAACCCGTTACTACATTTCTGTTGGGATCGTTCAGTTATCTTGTTCTTGTTGGTTAGTTAGGGTAAACACCTAAACCTATCATGGATCCCATGGTTTGACTTTTCTGTCTAAGGGGACATAGTCCCGAGATTCTTGGCCCATAGTAGTAGCTGTGTAGAGTGTATGCTTTCCTGTTTTAGTTGAAGACTTATTTGAAAACTAAACTTAGATCAGATGATTAAATAAGCTAAGAAAAGAGATATGATACAACTAAAAAGGAAACAACAAATTCAGTAAAGCAACAAACATGATAAATTATAAGAAAAAGATGAACAAGAGTAAAAAAATTCCAAGATAAGACGAAAAAGAAAAGCTCCAATAGAGAAAATTTTCTTATGTGGGCTTTGCTTGGATAGGAAAATAGGGGAATCTTTATAAATAGTTTCATAAAATCCAAGTACGGTTGGAAAAAGTTATATAAAAGAAAAACGGGTGTGAAATTTTTCGTTTTCCACCTTTTTATAACATAAGAAATCGAATTTAGAAAATTATATTTTTCTGAAATTCGAAAAATAAAGTTGGTTGGTATGATTTTGGATGAACTGCGCTCTTCCTCGGTAAGAGTTTGGGCAAATTTGGATGAAAAAGCATTTTGAGTTTCAAAATATTGCATTCTTGTAGAACTGCCAGTATATTTAGGATGTGAGCATCATATTTTAAAAATATTTTTGAAAATTCGCATATACATAGGAGGTACCGCTTAAGCATACATGCATTATTATGTTGTATTTCACTTTACACAAGTGCACTATGTTTGCAAAAATTGGATGCACACATGATGAATGTATATTATGCGAGGGGTTAACTGATTTTTACCCTTATCAAATTTCAGGGATGAAATTTCCTAAGGATGGGAGAATATAACACCTCGCATTTTTAAGATAATAAAATGTGAGTAACTTAATTAGATAACGATAATTAAGTAAAACGGACAGCGCCATTACGTACGTCTCGGAATTCTGGTCAAGATAGACACCTGGTTTGCATAAAACAGACATCGCATGAAGAAGTCATTAAGCCTAGAAGTTGTATACGCACAAGATATATATATATACACACACACAAACAAATCAAAATATAAAATAAAGAATAAAATAAGGATTGCATGTAATAAATACATGCACTGAAAATAAATGTAATGCACGCATTGAAAGGAAGAAAGGATTGGATGCATGTAGCGTAAATATGTCGCGTGCACAGATTTGCAAACATAATGCATTAATATTAAAAGAGAAATAAAAGAAAAAGATTCATGCAATGATTTAATTTAAATATTGTAACAAACATGAAAAAGAGAAGTAAGAAGAGAACAATAATTATCATTGTTCTAGAACTTGTTAACAAAAGCCTTAGTAGTCCAGTTGGTTAGAACATGTGAGTTGCATGTGAGAGGTATAGAGTTCGATCCCCGCCAGCGCCATATTTTTGTTTTAAGGCAAACGACTAAAATAACACATGTTCATGAGAGAAAATATGTATAAACACACATATAAGGAAAAAACATACATATAAGGAAATAAAGAAAATATATGTATATGAGAATACACACGTATATATGTGTAGGAATATATATATATATACACACACACACACACACAAGAGATAAAATTCAAGATAAGGCTAAAATCATAGAAATATGGAAAGAATCAAATAGCAGTGCAATATTGTTTGAATTTGAAAACGAAACAAAAATTTTGCGTATATTATTCGCCTAAAATGGTTGTTAGAAGAATTGTATACGTATAAGAAGAATATATATGAATGTAACAGTTAAATAAATTCTAGAAATTCAAAAGTTCGAAAAATCAAATTTCTGTGCCAAAACAATTCAAACATTCGAAATTCAAACTTTTTCGCCTAATTGGCACATTTAATTGGTAGGAAATGACAATGCATGCCTTGTTGGCTTTATTCTATTGGTCCAATTCAAAATTATTGTTGACGTGGCAACTTCCTATTGGCTATATGACATGGAGAGAATAGATTTCATTAGGGAAAATAGACGGTTAGCATCGATTTAAGCTTCATATATAAAGGACATATAGCTCTCCATTCTCATTTGCTATTTCTTCACTCTCTTCTTCTTCCTCCATATAATTTCTGAATAAAATTATTAATTATAATATTGGAGCGCTGGCTAGATGAAGATTAAAAAAAAATCGTCAACAACGACAAATTCAGAAAATAAGCCGTTTTCAACTGCAACAACAATACAAACTCATGACTCTCCATCTGCAACATTCCAAAGAGATTCTTTTCTAGATCGGCATATCTAGGTGACTGGATTTAAGATATATCATTTTTGACAATGATATATTATCGTTTAACGTTCCCCATTATTAATCGATGTGAATTTGCTAGAATAATTAAAAATCATTAAAATGTTATATTTGATATATTGAAATATGATATGTTGAAATGTTTAAACATATGTTGAAAAGATTAAAGTGACGAATATGACATGTTGGAATATTAATATGTTAAGATATTAATATGTTGGGAAAATTCATATATTGAAATGCAAACTTGTCAAAATGTGTGTAACTATTACTGTTATAATTACATGATTCACTTGTGACATATTATTAGCTGTAGAATTGAGAAAATGATATGTTAACTTGTTAGATTTGAACAATTACATGATTATACGATTACATATCAGAATATAAATTATTGTATGTTAGAAAGAACATGTGACATAAAATAGGCATAATATGATGACATGTAAAATAAGTTGCGGTAAAAATATGAAAAGAATATTATGCCTAGATTTACAGCAAATAGGAAACTGTAACCGTACTTAGACAGGAGGTTAGATTACACTTGTGGTAGAAGTCTTCCCGGAACTGCTCGGCATATCCAGCATCACAAGTGGTAAATCTAATGTGAGGGGTCTAAGTGCATAAATAAAACATGTAACGGTGCTAAGACACGAGGTTAAGTCAACTTGTGGAAGAAGTCTGCCCGGAACCGTCCGACAAATCCAGCATCCACAAGTATAGGCTTAATGTGGGTGGTCTAGATATATATATATATATATATATATAAGGATTGGAATTAACGGGGAATGATAAAAACCTATTATAAATAAAATACATTAATGATGACGTTATATAATAGGTAGACTTGTCCTAGGGGCAAGTGGAAATTATAACTTAGGTTATAATAAACTAGTGAGAAAATGAGATAACTTATGTAATGAGATAAGCGGTACTTAATTGTAAATTAAATAATCAGTAAATGGGGGAAATTTATGAAACGAAAGAAGTTGTACTTAATTATAAATTAAGTAATTTGAAAACTGGGAAATTTGAAATATGCTGGTTAGATAACATGCTAAGGTTTGTCCTAGGTACAAAAAAGAAATTATGACATAAATTATACAATGGAGACTTGTTAGTGAATCTTAGTTAAGAAAACTAAGTTAATAAGTAAACAACGATAAGTTGTAGTGACAGGGTAAGATGGAATTATGATTAAGTAGGAAAGAATGAGGAAAACTTATGAAATGAAATAATTTATATTTAATCATAAATAATAAGAGATATGTTAACAGAAAACATGAGAATTGAGATATACTTAATTACATATTAAGTAGAACATGTTACTGTAACTATGAAATCAAACAAGAATGTATGGGGATTGTGGATTACAGACCTTGGATTACAATCTAAAGAATAACATGTTGTGGGCTTATTAATAAACATAAATGCGTTAAGTTATATGAATGAAATTAATAAGCAAGAGGAACTTGGTAACTTGAATAAGAAGTCAATGTGAATGGGAATAATCGAGTTAAATGGAAACCTGATGAGGTAAAGCAAACGCATAACAGAATGTTTAGACATAGGATCTAATGACACATTAGACTGAGGCGCTTGGACCAGTCTGTACCCTTGAGGGTGAACAACCCAACGGGGTAGATCGTCGTGGTGTCATGAGGCTCGAGGGTAGCGCACGTTCATCTAATTATTCTGTCGGCTCTAAAGGACTGGAAGGGGAAGCACATGACTTCTTGAGATACGTAAGGTGCTCTTGGTAGTCCTCTGTGCGGTGGCAGATGTTTAGGTTGTGCTCGCAGAGGTTGGGTCTGCGCGTGACTATCAGGTGGGTGGGCCTTGACTGCAAAAGTAGCTTTACAGTCAGAATGCTATGACGTGGTGACACTAGGGTGATTTGGCGGTCGCCTAACCAGGGAGGTAGAGGTCAGGACTAACAGAGATAGTAAATCGTCGGGTACTCGTCATCAGCAGCTAGTGGGATGCGAAAAGACTAGAGCTAAACCCAATAGACTATTCACCTTTCACTATCAGGGTACGGTGATTGAGGGAAGATGCTAGTTGGATGTTTAGATTGTCTGTTAGGGGTAAGTCACTTAGCTGCTAGTTGGATGGTTAGATTGTTTGTTAGGGGTAAGTCACTTAGCTTTTGTTGCTTTACTAGTTAAAGGAGGGGCTATATCCACCATGAAAAAAAAAACTGACATGAGGGATATCTCCATTTTGAGACCCCTAAAGGTGGGCCTATACAGATATGGAAAAGCTTCCTACCAAATTCTGTGTTTCTTGTATAGCCCTGCCACGGAACTCGGTGCACATTATGTGTAGTTAAGGCATCTAATACGGTTGATACGTACGTGGAAAAGTCTAGATACACGTACGTCGGCTCTGAGTGGTGTATCGTAGACTTGAGGCATTACTCTGGTATGCAATAGAATCAGTCGAAGGTGGCCGTCCATATGCTTACGTAGCATAGTAATGAAAGATATATGCAGAATATAACAATGTTATGTAGAGATCCGTACGTAGCTCCGGCGTAGGATTAGGGACTGCATTTATTTCTATTACATTTCAGTGGAAACCATGCGAGTGGGGCACCATGGGGTGTACCCCAATATTCAGGGGTAGCTACATGTATACAATATTAGGTTAATCCACTTGAAAGTAAATGTGCATGACGTGTGTGTAAGCCTTGAGTGTTGTTAACCCAAGTAACCTAATATATAAGAAAATATGATTGAACGGTATATGTAGGATTATCCAAAGTGTATAGTTTAAATCCATTCACCAGAACTTGTGTTCTGGCCCACTCCTTATAACATACTCGCAGGTTAGATTTGTGGCAGAGACATGATAGCTTTGGAAACTGATTAGGGAGTATTATTAATAGGGTAAGGCTATACTTTGATTATATTATATTTTAGGTTACTTTTGCGGTACGTCCCTATTACAATTTAAAATACTTTCCACGTCCCTCACATGCTTACTCTTCAAACCCGGTCCCTCTTTTTTACTATCGCCTGCTCCTTAAAAAGTTCCGCCTCCTACTTAAAAAAGTAACGCCTCCTTCAATTCTAGCCAGAAAAAACGCGGCATTCAGTAAAGAAAAAAACAATTCTAAAATCTATAAATAACCCAAAAAGTCCACGCCAATAGAAAAATTGCAATAATATATGCAATTATTGCCAATAGTTGCATACATGTATGCGACTATTTCATAAAGGAAATTTAGGTAACATTTTTTCCTTGTAGATTTGTTGCATACATGTGCATGTTTTCTGTTTTTTTTTTTTTTTTTTTTTTTTGCATACTTGAATTCAAATAAAAATGAACTGAGTTGCACTATTATGCATTATTGCATATTTTTATGCAAGAATTATGCAATACATGTACTGAAATATGCAAGTAAATCAACGCAAATGCAAAAACCGGAATACATGCACATATGCATGCAAGAAAATTCATATATATGCATAATATTATGCATTTAACTGCACTTTTTCGTTGTTTTCTTGTTTTTGCCATGTTTTTTGGACTGAATTTTTTTTCGAATGCATACTTTATTTTAATATTAATTTACGAATTTAATTTTATTTTTTTAATATTTTTTTTTACTTATTTTTGAAAAATAGAGACCTAATTTATAACCGAATGTGAGCCTAGTTAAGTTTCGTTTTAGGGATCTGTGCCTAATATTCATTATATTTTATCCATTTCGCTGTTAGATATTTTCTGAGCTCTGACATATTTTATGTCTCTATCTTTTCTACAGGATACCAGAGCAAACTAACATGAGTTTCGACAGATTAGAATTTTGAAAAAAAAATCGGTCTGTCGGAATTAGGATTGTTACATAATCTTTTGGTGAGACGGTTCAAATACTTTCAACACTTCATTGGCAGGCTGTGACTCTACCGGAGCTTGTTAAGGAGTGCAATGGGCGGTGGCTTTGCCGGAGCTCATTGAGAAAGTATTCATGTTATTGGTTGAAGATACAAGGAAATGCTTGGGTGCATTGGAGTTTGGTGAATGGAGATGGATATAGTATCGAGGTGGAGTGTTGAAGTTTGCAATACTATGTGTTGCACTGAAGAGGATGAAAGTAGCTTCGCATCTGAGGAGACCGTTCGCAAATCGGAGCTCGTACACAAAAGTTAGAGATGAAAATGTGCAAGGCTTCAGCTGAGTTCCGCGACAGACGTCTGTCGTGACCTGCGACAGACGTCTGAGTTGTCAGAGTAATGTTCCTGAGAGTTGTGAAAAACGTCTGTTATAGGTGACTAATGTCTGAGATGAAGAAAATAATTCTCTAACCCAGGATAGACGTCTCTCATAAGCCACGACAGATGTCTTAGGCCTGTTTTGGGCTATTTCAGGCTGAAAATTGGCAGGCGGATTTGTGAAGACTTGGGGGCAGTTTTGGGAATTGCCTAACATATTTTTCTCTCCCTATATAAGTTATTTTCAGCTTTTAAAATAGGGAGCTTGGAGACTTGATCAAATCAAGGGTTAAACTAGGGTTTATAACTTAATTACAATTCTTTAATTCTATTCTCTTCAAACTCTTTTCTATATCGAAACATAGTGATCATTGCATCAATCTCTTGTATTCCTTTCATCGTGGTAATAAAATACTCTCTCCAAGGTGGATGTACACTAACAAGTTGTTGGTGGAACCACTATAAATCTATATGTGATTTAATTTTGCTGCTATTGTCATTATTTTATTGCTTGTGATTGAGATTTGGGTTGTTCGAGATTGGTTGATCATTGTTTGGTAACTTGAGTTATTGGTTTGGTTGCTTTTGCATATCTAACAGCGATCCTGTCTTCCGCAAGGCGCTTGTGGTTTAGATATTCGATTTGAGTTGTCTTGAATTAGATTAATCACATCGGTTACTACAACTAATAGGTCAAGCATCCTACATGTAAGTTTTAAACTACGTAAGTAACGTAACCAATCTTAAATTTAAAATATGCAAATGTGAAACTCGCATCTTTAAGTTTTGATCTCAAGGCTTTATATCAAGTTGAACGGTTACAATCATCTCAAAAATATTCGAACTATACTTGGAAGACTATGATTATACCATTATTTGAATTATACTAAAAAACTTCACAAATGCAAACTGTTTATTTAGTAGGTTGTATCAGTTCAACACTCAGTCTAGGGGGATCAGGCTACAATTTGAAATATTTGGTGTATGATGTTAAGAATAACATAGCCATCAGAGGTACATATGATGCAACAATGCTACAACTACTCACAATAATAATGTTTAAAACTATCAGATTATTAAAAATGGTAATCATACATTCAGTTGTTTATTTTCAAAAGTTATGTCTTTGAAGCACTTCTAAACTCAACTTCACTAGGAAAAACCCTGAAACGGACACTATTGTGTTAAATCACTTGTAAACTATAAGATGCATTATTTTTATAATAAAATAACATATATATCTGAGCGGCCTTGCAAAGCATGAAGGCAATGCCACTTGCTTCACGAGTCCACAACATTAAAAGATCCTTATTACAACCATTACTTGAAGGGTAGTTTCCACCATGTCAACGCCTACTTCTTATCAAGTACCTAACTGTTTCCTTCCCATCATTTTGATCTTCCATCCTCATATTGAAATGAAAAAAGACATGTAGTATTCCAGCCAAACCATGAGCATATCCCAAATATCATGTTCCATGCCACCTATACATTAAAGGTTGGTCCATACCATCAGAAGATGCGACACAACATCCATCGAGAACTGCATGTAAAGTGGGATCATCCATACTGGAAGGAACATTGTTTGATCCATTTGTTAATGAAAAGTGGAGTGCAAAGAAAATCAGCTCCGCCACGAGGAAGCTCGTACGGCATTCCAGATCCACCGTCTTCAGGTTCAGCTATAAGTGTCAAATATTCTGCAATCCATCATATAAAGAAACAATTAATGAAACAAGATATGCATAAATTAAGAATGATAACATGAAGAGATGTAAGAAAACTATGACTTGCCATGTCATCTCTGTAACTGGCAACTACTGCCCATAATGCATAAACTCTAACATTTCGACATAGTATTGTCAAAGGCCTGCAACACATATATTTTTAGTTTGTAATGACCTAAAACTTTAGTAAAAGTTATTTTAACATGGTTTAAAATGTTTACTGAATTTAAACTGGAAATAGTGGGGTTTTCGAATCTGTGTGCATATATGTGTGTGTGTGTGTACACATGTGTACAACAGGGACATGCACAAGGCAAAACCATAATTCCAGAATAAATAATGTGATTTACGTATATGAGTATACATGTATTCCAGTGGCAATTAAATTAAATCGTATAGCCTGATTTAATGTAAAACATAAAGAAGGTTTGAGGTAATACATATACATGTATATGGTAAAGACAAGTTGCACCAAGATTAAATAGTGCATAGCCAGATTTAGAAAAGGGGGATTATTATGTCCATTTGCTATTTTGTCATGACTTGTTACGGAGGGAAAGTGATTTTAAAACATTTTCTTTATCTCTGAAAGTAATGCATATTTTATACTCAAGAACTACAAAGAAAACAAAGCAAAATAAATTGAATAAAACTCACACAAATTGCGTGATCTGATAAGGGGCAAAACTGACTTTGTATAACCTGGAAAACCCTAGGAATTTGATGATATAAGTAAGGGTATATGGGCAAAATTAAACTGCCTAGTGAAAATAAGTAAAAATATATAAAATTTATTTAGAAAGGAAGAACGGAATCTTGGGGGAAAAGAAAGAGTTTTCTAGTTTTTCTTTAGCACAGACGAAAAGTTTTGGTTAGTATTCTCACTTAAAACAAACGACATTAAGTCCTGAGATTAAAGAGGCAGCCAATATTTTTATATGTTCATTTTACTTTGAATTTGATCCTCTGATTATTTTTCTTGTCCATATGTTGTTGCGAATATGTTAATAATTTTATTTAGAAATTATGGAGTCTTACAACATGGGTTCAAATTTATTTGAATACTTAGTTTTATGATACCTTGGAAACACTTTTTATGATACTTTGAAAACCCCATAAATCTGGACTTATAAATGATACCTGTCTATGGCAATCTCTCATAAAAATGTACATGAGCTTACTTGTGTATAAGTGCCGAGGCTCTGTAAATATTTGATTTAGAGAGCAATAGGATTTTCTATGTGTTGATATCTAATCAAAAATGCAAACATTATGTCTTATCTAGGTTTTGAAATTCATTTGAAATCAGTTTATGCATAGTGGCAAAAACTCTCAAAAAATATGTTCATAACAGCCATAGATTAATATTAGATTTATATCCAGACAAGCATATACATATGTATAAATTGCTATATTTAGACAAGGATTTTACCTTATTAAAACCCCAAGATAAAATGATTTCCTGGAATATATATGTGAATGCCTTTAAAGACACAAATTTTTGACACAATTGGTGACACAATTGATCTCCACCATTGGATCGCTCCCTGAATTCCACTCATCCACAAAAGGACAAAAATATCCAACGCTCGAACCTTTGTGTCTCTATATTTATGTCTAATTTTATGTTCAAATCGCTGCCATATATATATATATGATGGATGGTTTATATTCTTGCTTGAATGGTTTTTTTGATTGTTTGGGTGGTTTCTAGGAAATCCGTGGCATTACGAAGTGAATTTAACTGTGTTAGTTTACCATATTCAGGTAAATAGTCACTGGAAAATATAAGGAAAATCACTTTGTAATTTAACTAAGGTATTTTTGGTCAAGATGTTGCTGAATGGCTTGTACTTGAGCTGTAAGCTTGACACATGGTCTAATTTTGGTCATGAGATCTTTGTGTAGTGATGTGAATTAGATTACTACAATGTGTCTCAGTGATTCACTTATACAGATGAGACCAAGGTATTTAAACCGATTGATATATAATAGGAAATAAATACAAGGAACTTGAGTTTTCCTGGAAAACTTCCTAGGGAAAATGTGAATGCATTATGGCTACAAATCACAATATTATCAGGGTGGATTTACTCTGTTATGTACATATGTATGATTGATTTGTATGTATTGGCCTGTACACTATTGATAAACATTGAATAAATCAGTGAAAGTGCATTTGCACAGGCTTATTAATTAATAAAAGGGTAATGACTTTTAAAATAGAATCTCTTCATAGATTTTATCCTAATTTTTATTATTAAGTTTTAATTGAGATAATCATACCAGCCACATTAGTCCGACCTTGTTTGCTCATGGAAAATGGGGTGTCTCATTATATGATGAGGCAGACTCTAATGCTTTTTCAGGTAATGATGGAGCTAAGTAGGATCTGGTTTAGGAGTCTGACTTGTTTTCATGGATGTTAGCATGCTTAAGTTAGAAAATAAAAGCTAATGAAATGTTATATTTAGATGAATTATAAAGAATTACTTTATGAATCAGTTTTGTAAATATTAAGCTGAGCCATGGGAAAAATATATTTAGAGGATAGGAGAGATTAAATTCCATGTACTATTTTAATGACTAAGCTAAAGTGGTATTTTATATAATCCTTTTTGCGAACTGAAATTGGGAAAATGTATGTTTGAATTATGGAATTTCTCTAATATTATATGTATTAGTCAATTTGGAGTCATTATGCAAAGAGAAGTGTACATGTACATGTTTACAAGCTAGGTTATTGGTGCATTCTTTCAGTAAACTCAATTATAAAATTGGTGCACAAGGGCACACTTGGTTCATTTCCTATAAGAGGAGGTATAACCTAGGGTGCAATGTAGACCCATGCATCAAAGACTAGGATAGTAAACATGCACATGTCACACATATTGTCATAAAAGTATCATTTTATGAAAGTATCATTTCTGCATACATCAGAGTATCATTTTTGAAAAGTACCATTTTTGCAAGTATCATTTCTGGATGCATAAAGTATCATTTTATGAAAGTATCATTTCTGTATGCATATGAGCATCATTTTTGATAGTATCATTTTTGAAAGCATCATTTTTGTAGGCAGAAGAATATCATTTTCGGATCTGTGCTCAACACTAATCTATAATGGGGTCAATGGATCTCTTGCTTTCTTTCTACTCTGATTTAAAGCAAGAGGGGTATATGTATCCTCATATATATATATATATATATATACCAAAACATTTTCTATATGAACTAATATTTTTATATTGGTAAAACGTTGGGATCCTGGATTTACCAAGGAAAGAAGGTTATTTCATTTATGTGGGTTAGGTGATGAAACTTCTGAATTTTCAATTGAACACATACATAGTAAACAGATACTTAGATGTTTTAGGGGAAGTTAAACGTATCCCACACAAGAGACTAGTGGAATTTCAAATTAACTTAATCTCAGGGGTAAGTCCAGTGATTAAAAAGCCAACCAGAATAGGGACAAGTGAACTTATAGAACTAAAGAAACAGTTAGAGGAATTAGAAGAGAAAGGTTTTATAAGACCAAATAATTATTGTTGGGGTGCAGCGGTGGTTTTTGTGAAGAAACAAGATGGTTCTTTAAGGTTGTGTATAGATTACAAGGATTTAAATAAATTAACTATAAAGAACAAACATACTCTACCAAGAATTGATGATCTTTTCGATCAACTGGCTGGATCAAAAGTGTTTTCTAGACTTGATTTAGCCTTTGGTTTCACCAAATGAAAGTGGAAGAGTCTAGCATCAAATACACAACATTTAACACCAGATACAGGTTATATGAATTTTAGTAATGCCCTTTGGACTGACTAGTGCACCATATTATTTTGTTGACTTAATGAATAGGATATTTAGGGATTATTTGGACAAGTTTGTGTTAATTTTTATTGATGACATTTTGATTTATTCAAAAACAATGGAGGAACACAAAAATCATTTGCATTTAGTCTTGAGCAGATTAAGGCAAAACAATTTAAAAGCAAAATTTTCTAAATGTATCTTTTGGAGAAAGGAGGTAAACTTTCTTGGACATGTAATCTCTGCACAAGGGATTTCAGTAAATCCAAGTAAGGTGATAGCCATACAGACATGGCAAAGACCCAAAATAGTGACTGAAGTGAGATCATTCATGGGGATGGATGGGTACTATAGGAGATTCATTAACGATTTTTCTAAAATATCAGCACCACTAACTAATTTAACAAGGAAGAATCAAGCCTATGTTTGGACAGAAAAATGTGAAAAAGCTTTTGTGGAGTTAAAAGAAGCATTGTTGAATGCACCTGTCTTAAAAGTACCAAACTAAACCATGACTTAACAGTATATACAGATGCATGTGGGTATGGTTTAGGAGCAGTATTGATGCAACAAGGTCAAGTAGTAGCATATGCATCAAGGCAAGTAAAATCACATGAAGTTAGGTATGCAAAACATGACTTGGAGCTAGAAGCAGTGGTATATGCTTTAAAGCTATGGAGATATTATTTGTTAGGAACCAAATTTGAGCTCTACACTGACCATAAATCCTTGAAATATTTATTTTTACAAAAAGATTTAAATATGAGGCAACATAGGTGGCTTGAGTTTTTAGCTGCTTATGATTTTGACATATTGTATACACCAGGAAAAGCAAACAAAGTAGTTGATGCTTTGAGTAGGCATAATGCTAAAATAAGTTTAATGTTGATAGAAGAATTCAAGAATTTAATGTTACTCACTGATCTGGAGATAAAACAGAATAATGATGTGCTCATGGAAGTGCGGGATGCACAAGAAAATGTGGGGAGATTAAGTATGGTCACCTTGCAATCTGATTTGATTCTGAAAGTGGGAAATATGTAAAAATCAAGATCCCATTATTTTAGAAAAGGAAACTCTTTTGGAAAGAGGAGAGGAAGTGAAAAATCTGCACATTGATGAGAAGGAATATGTAAGGAATAAAAATTGAATTTAGGTGGCTGGAAATTTAGAACTAAAAGAGGAGATACTAAATGAATCAGGGAAAAATTGTGAAGGACAAAAAGAAAAGAAAATTATGTCAAAAGGACAAGGGAGAAAAATTTTAGCCATGAGGACAAAGTTTAGAGTAAACTATAAAATGCTAGTGGACCCCTGAATTCCACCATTTAGTGTAAAATTGTCCTTGAGGATAATTTTTTTGTTGACCGTCCTTATGAACAAATATCTATTTGACTTTGTCCTTCACACTAAAAACCCCCTAAATGAATATCATAGAAGAAAGTACTCCATACACCCAAGGAATACCAAAACATATCATAATCTTAAGAGGGATTATTGGTGGAAAGGAATGAAGTGTGATGTAGCAAAATTTGTAGCTAAATGTATAATTTTCCAACAGATAAAGGCAGAAACACAAAAAACCTTAGGTTTATTTCAACCCTTAAGTATACCTCAGTGGAAACAGGAAGATATCTCTATGGATTTTATAGATGGTCTACCAAGATCAAAAAGAGGAAATACTAGTATATGGGTAGTGGTTGATAAGCTAACTAAAGTAGCACATTTCATTCCAGTGAAGTCAGAAAGAAATGCACCAAAACTAGCTCAAATATTCATGAAGGAAATAGTAAAAGCATGGCATACCCAAGACTATTGTGAGTGATAAAGACATTATCTTCACATCTAAATTTTGGAGAAGTTTTCAGGAGGCCATAAGAAGTGAGCTTTGCACGAGAACTACTTACCACCCTCAATCAGATGGACAAACTGAAGTAGTTAACAAAATACTAGAGGATTTATTGAGAGCCTGTATTTTAGACTTTGGGGTAACTGGGAAGAACACCTCCACTTAGCTGAATTTACATATAATAACAGTTATCAAAGCACTATAGGAATGGCACCATTTGAAGCCTTATATGGTAGGCCATGTTTATCTCCTATATGCTAGGTTGACACTGGGGAAAGAGCAATATTAGGACCAGAGTATGTAAAAGAGACCACTGAAAAAATTTCATTGATAAGGAAAAGGATGACAGTTGCACAAGAAAGACAAAAGAAATATGCAAATATGAAAAGGAGGCAAGTTGAATACCAGGTGGTGGACTTTTCGCTTCATCAAAATTTCACCAATGAAAATGGTGTTAAAGTTTGGGAAGCAAGGCAAACTGATACCCAGGTATGTTGGACCATATAAAATTTAGAAAGAATTAGTTCTTTGGCATATAAATTAGAATTGCCTGAAGATATGCAAGGGATACACAGTGTTTTCCATAAGTCACAATTGAGAAGGTGGGTTCATGACAAGAAAGATATTTTGGAGACACCATCACAAGTTCAGATAAATTCAGATTTGGTTTATGAAAAAGAACTAGTGGGGAATTTTCCTAAAGAGGTAAAGAAATTGAGAAATAAAACACTGAAGCTTGTGAAAGTTCAGTGGAGTATTGATTCAAATAACTACACATGGGAATTAGAAGACAAGGTTAGGGTGAGTTATCCTAAGCTGTTTGCAAATTAATGGTATCTCTATTTTTTGAAACTACTTCATAAATGTATGTCTTATGTTTAATGAGCCAATTTAATTAATGTGTTTAATCAGCGTTTATAATCTCTAAGTCAAATTGAAAAATCTTATTCAATTATGAAGAAAATTGTGAGGACATAATTCCTAAAAGGTGGGCTATTTGTAATGACCAAAAGCTTTTAGTAAAAATTATTTTAACATGGTTTAAAATGTTTACTAAATTTAAACTGGAATAGTTGGGTTTTTGAATCTATGTGCATATATGTGTGTGTACACATGTGTACCACAGGGATATGCACAAGGCAAAACCATAATGCCAGAATGAATAATGTGATTTACGTATATAAGTATACATGTATTCCAGTGGCAATTAAATTAAATCGTATAGCCTAATTTAATGTACAACATAAAGAAGGTTCGAGATAATACATATACATGTATATGGTAAAGACAAGTTACACCAAGATTAGATAGTGCATAGCCAGATTTAGAATAGGGGGATTATTATGTCTATTTGCTATTTTGTCATGACTTGTTAGGGAGGGAAAGTCATTTAAAAACATTTTCTTTATCTCTGAAAAGTAATGCATATTTTATACCCGAGCACTACAATGAAAACAAAGCAAAATAAGGTGAATAACACTCATACAAATAGCATGATCTGATAAGGGGCAAAACTGACTTTGTATAACTTGGAAAACCCTAGGAATTTTATGATATAAGTAAGGGTAGACGGGAAAAATTAAACTGCCTGATGAAAACAAGTAAAAATACATAAAATTTATTTAGAAAGGAAGAAGGGAAGCAAGGGGAAAAGCAAGAGTTCTCTGGTTTTTCTTAAGCATAGAAGAAAAGTTTTGGTTAGTATTCCCACTTAAAACAAATGGCATTAAGTCCTGAGATTAAAGAGGCAACCAATTTTTTTATATGTTCATTTTACTTTTAATTTGATCCTGTGATTATTTTTTCTGTCTATATGTGATTGCAAATATGTTAATAATTCTATTTAGAAATTATGGAGTCTTACAACATGGGTTTAGATTTATTTGAATATTTAGTTTTATAATACCTTGGAAACCCTTTTTATATACTTTGAAAATCCCATAAATCTGAACTTATAAATGATATCTGTCTATGGAAGTCTCTCATAAAAATGTACATGAGCTGCAATATAATTGTGTATAGGTGTTGAGGCTCTGTAAATATTAGATTTAGGGAGCAATAGAATTTTCTATGTGCTGATCTCTAATCAAAAATGCCAACATTATGTCTCAACTAGGTTTTGAAATCCATTTGAAACCAGTTTATGCATAGTGGCAAAAACTCTCAAAAATATATATATTCATAATAGCCATAGATTAATATCAGATCAATATCCAGACAAGCAAATACATATGCATAAGTGGCTATATTTAGACAAGGATTTTACCTTATTAAAACCCCAAGATAAAATGATTTCCTAGAGTATATGTATATATATATATGCATGTATGTATATATATATATATATATATATATATATATATATATATAGTGGATGGTTTATATTCTTGTTTGAATGGTTGTTTTGATTATTTGGGCGTTTCTATGAAATCCATTACATTGTGAAGTGAATCCAACTGTGTTAGTTTACCATATTCAGGTAAATAGTCGCTGGAAAATATAAGGAAAAACACTTTGTAATTTAACTAAGGTATTTTTCATCAAGATGCTGTTGAATGGCTTGCAACTGAGTTGTAAGTTTAAAGCATGGCCTAATTTTGGTCCTGAGATCTTTGTGTAGTGATGTGAATTAGATCACTACAATGTGTCCCAGTGATTCACTTATACAGATGAGACCAGGGTATTTAAACCAATTGATATATGCTAGGAAATAAATACAAGTAACTTGAGTTTTCCTGGAAAACTTCCTAGGGCATATGTGAATGCATTATGTCTATAAATCACAATATTATCAGGATGGATTTACTCTGTTATGTACATGTGTATGATTGATTTGTATGTATTAGCCCGGACATTGTTGATAAACATTGAATAAATCAGTGAAAGTGCATTTGCACAGGCTTATTAATTAATAAAAGGGTAATGACTTTTAAAATAGAATCTCTTCATAGATTTTATCCTAATTTTTATTATTAAGTTTTGATTGAGATGCTCATACCAGACACATTAGTTTGACCTTGTTTGCTCATAGCAAATGGGGTGCCTCATAATATGATGAGGCCGCCTCCAATGCTTTTTTAGGTAATGATGGAGCTAAGTAGGAACTGGGTTAGGAGTCTGGCTTGTTTTCATGGATGTTAGCACGCTTAAGTTAGAAAATAAAACCTTATGAATTGTTGTATCTGCATGAATCCTTGAGAATTACTTTATGAATCAATTTTGTAAATATTAAGCTGAGCCATGGGAAAATTATATTTATAGGATAGGAGAGATTTAATTCCATGTACTATTTTAATAACTAAACTAAAGTGGTATTTTATACGATCCTTTTTGCAAACTGAAATTGGGAAAATATATGTTTGAATTATGGAAATTTTCTAATATTATATATATTAGTCAATCTAGAGTCATTATGCAAAGAGAAGTGTACATGTACAAGTTTACAAGCTGGGTTATTGGTGCGTTCTTTTAGTAAACTCAAATACAAAAGTGGTGCACATGGGCACATTTGGTTCAGTTTATATCGGAGGAGGTCTAACTCAGGCTGCAATGTATACCCATGCACCAAAGACTAGGATAATAAACATGCACATGTCACACACATTGTCATAAAAGTATCATTTTATGAAAGTATCATTTCTGCATACATCAGAGTATCATTTTTGAAAAGTACCATTTTTGCAAGTATCATTTCTGGATGCATAAAAGTATCATTTTATGAAAGTATCATTTCTATATGCATAAGAGTGTCATTTTTGATAGTATCATTTTTGAAAGCATCATTTTTGTAGGCACGAGAATATCATTTTCGGATCTGTGTTCAACATTAATCTATAATGGGGTCAACGGATCTCTTGCTTTCTTTCTACTCTGATTTAAAGCAAGAGGGGTATATATATCCTCATATATATATATATATATATATATATATATAGACATATATATATATATATACATACCCAAAACATTTTCTATATGAGCTAATGTTTTTATATTGTAAAACTTTGGGATCTTGGATTTTGATTGGGAAAGAATGGCTTTGGCTTATAACTTTGGAATTAGAAAACCATTTGTAAACTATAGGAAAAAAACCAAAATTCTAATTAAAAGTAGGGTCAATCCAGAGAACTGCATGTAAAGTGGGATCATCCACACTGGAAGGCACAGTGCTTGACCCATTTGTTAATGAAAAGGGGGGTGCAAAGAAAACCAGCTTCGCCATGACGAAGCTCATACGACATTCCAGATCCATCGTCTTTAGGTCCAGCTAGAAGTGCCAAATATTCTGTAATCCATTATATAAAGAAACAATTAATGAAACAAGATATGCATGAATTAAGAATGATAACACGAAGAGATGTAAGAAAAACCACGACTTGCCATATCACCTCTGTAACTGGCAACTACTGCTCCTAATGCATAAACACTAGCATTTCTACATAGTATTGTCAAAGGCCTGCAGCCCATATATTTTTAGTGTAATTTCTTTGAATAAGCTAGCAATGAAAACTATAGTTACTGTACATAGCTCTATTGGAATTTATTAAGGCACATGCATCAGTGATGTCACTACATAAAATGAGATCGTTGAAGCCACTGGTTATATGGTACATTAGTATTACCTGAAGAACATTAGATTTGTTCCAAGCAGCCTTATGTAAGCCGTTGGATCATTGCAACTCTTGCTATCAACCCTCTATGTGGCCTTCGCTATCTACCAATTGTTATGGGAAGTTGTAACTGAGCGCTCTTTTACCCTCAGCTATCTGAATACTTGATTTTTAAGGGAAGTTGCAGCTTGAAGAAAATCTGCAGTTGAGATACCGTTTATACCACCGAAGTATACAGGTCCAATAATCCGACTATGTTCAGCCTCCTACATCATCATAAAATCGAGAATAGTTGATAGATAAGAAAACGGTTAGGGTAAATTAGAAATTTCATTCAATTCGACAAGCAATGTTTTTTAGAAAAGCAATTGCATCTTAATGTAAACACAGGCAAAAACTCAAGTTATCAAAATAAAAGGACAGGGTATCATCTAAAACACAACTTTATGAGACAATTTGGCTTTTAGGGCTAAGCATCTTTGAGAGTTCCTGAACCTGGGGAATCCTAAATGAGTAAATCTTCGTAATTAAATTTAAAATCCGAACACATGAATTTGAATGGGAGAATCATTATTGCTTTGTCCTGAGAGATTTTTTTTTTAGGGTTTTGGTTGACTTTACACCTTGAAGATGAGTTAACGAATGATGAAAAGGAAAAGCACGCAAAGTAAAAGATTATAAGGAAATCTTGGAGGGATTGGTGTGGCAGCGCTGATGTCTTTTAATTTTATACAGTTTACATCAATGGTTGCAATCACTTACAAATGCCACTACATATCGCAACCAATAGTAGATTTTCTGTAGTGTCTTAAGTTATTTGCTCTCTTATATCATGTTTTTTATTTAACTTACATGAGATATTTTAGTCCTAACTCGAGTGTATTATTTTCATTATGCTCGGGCCAGCCTGAGTTATTTCAGTATAGAGAAGACTTTGCTATGAAGATAAAGATAGAGCTTGACAGTCATATTTATTTAGTATTATTCTGCTGCATTATTCAGTATGTTTGATGATTTTTTAACTTTAGTATCGAAAGCGTGTAAGGTAAACTGATTAATGTTTAATTTATGTTTCTATTATATTTTGTCCTTCCACTTTGAGATTCTGTGTTCTATTTCTTTCTCGTCTCTTTTATTTCTTATATTAAATCCTCATTAACAATTCACTCTTTTGAATAGTTTAGGTCTGACATGTGTGGTTTATTATTGATCTGAATCATTTAAAAACGGTGGTTATTAAATGTAAAATGAGTATTCATTACACTATTCATTAATAACAACCTTCATTGATTCATAGATCGGCCTTACAAAAAAAGACAAGCTTGGTTCACAATGCACACACATAGATGTCAAACATATATATCACCATATACAACCCATTACCTAAGTTAACCAAATTAAAACTACCACAAACTATCATTCAGGTCCTACTCCTTGTTTAATAGAATTCTTTTATACCTTTTAGCCATCTTCTTACATTCCTATAAGGGTGGTTTTTTTTATTTACATCAATCAGCGTTGCATCCAATATCTCTCTTGCCTCTTTATCTCGACTACTTCTTTCACTTTTGCAATTTTTCGACAATCTTTGCACTAAAGAGAAGTAAAGCCCTTTTTGTTGCATCCACCTATACAACAACACATTTATAAAAGCTAAACAACAGGAAAGAATAAAATAAGAAAATACGATATTGCTACAATACTCATAAGTTTTTTTGCTTTCAATTCATGAAGATTAGTGTTGCTTGGGCTCATACGTGCATGAAGATTTTGTACAATCAAACGGGAAACACTTTTGAACTTGGTTATGTAATTGTTACCACAATCCTAAGGTTTGACGGCTATTGTAGACTTTGGTTCCATAGAAAGAACATGGTCATGCTAACTTTGACCTATCCAGTACCCATTGTCATAATGAAATTTCTATTATATATTTCTCCTCTACGACAAGCTATTGGAGCCATTGGTGGTTTCAATGTTGGTTGTTTGTATCCAAATTGCCTCAGCACTCGGTATGGGTAGTAATGCTCGACTTCATCAAGACATATTAAAATTCTGGTATAGAAGGAGTAATCTTCCCATGTGTACCTCTCACAAATACCTAAATATGGGTTCCACACAACTTACATATCAAATTGTAAATGTACAAACGGTAATCATACATAAAAACTAATTATAATACACAAAAAACCATACGTTTTCCTCGCGCTCAGTCAATGATTATAGATGTTCTCTTTAGCATACTAGTGTGAATGCCTGATGACTACCGAATACTTTATTTTTTCACTAGCATACTCTGGGTTGAGAGTTTTAGAAAGCATTTTGAGTAGCATATGTAATCACTGGAACGTGATTATAAATCCATGCCTAAAGTAACATTGTCTCAACTTATCATTTTCATAAAATAATGTGTATTTGACCATGTAAAATAGTTTATGTAAATAAAGGACGATAGACCCAAAAATATTAAGTGTGTACCATCGAGAAAGTCAAACATCCTCTTATTTGCTTCAAATTTATATAAGAAGCAAGTCAAAGTTGTCCATATTAGTATGCTAAAATTGCAACTCCTCAAACCTTCTCATTCAATACATCCATGGACCACGTTAGTGCACTCAAGTAGTACGCAGGCATCTTCATTCCTGTTTTGTTCGGAAGGAAAGAACATCTGATATTATACATCAGATAGCCCCGAGTAACCTTATCAATTATCTCAACATTATTGCCTACTTTAGCTTTCCCATTAAGTTGTTCTTTCAGCCAATTCAATCAAATAGTTTACATACCTATCATCTCTTTCTACGTAGCATCCTCATCAATGCTTAGTTTAGGGTTTGTTGTATGTAAATAACTTGTGAATAAGCCAAAGATGCTGAAATATACTTTTCTTCTGCCGTAGAAAGAGATATAATAGTTTTCTTTTTACTAAACCAAGAGACATTGGGTGTCCTTAAAAGTGACAAGTCTCACTTTTACTTTTTCAATCCAATTTAACCAGCATAGTTAGTAAACTTAGTATCATTATATGAAATCAATTTATCTGTATCATTTTTTGGATAAAAGAGTATGTAATCTAATGTATTATTAATGTATCCTAATATTTTGTTTACTGTTTTTATGTGTGATTTCTTAGGCTCAAATTGATATTATTGACACGTTTTTTGGTCAAAGCTGTCACACGTCAAGATTTTGGTTAGTGGCGCGTTCAAGTCTCGAGAAACTCATCAAAAACACAAAGTGATTTAATTGAAGTCGCGACATGTTTGGAAAGGATTGGAAATGATGTTGATTTGTTAAATCATCGTCGATAGACTTGGAAAAACCGACATGTAAAAATACGTGATCGACTCGGGCCGATCAACTCAAAATGCTTGAGCATGTCGGTCCGATCACATAGCAAAACTCATTATGAAAAATATATGGATTTTGGTAAAAAGCAGTGTCCTGCACTCAAAAACAGCTGATTGGCATGGCACGATCACAAAAATGGCTTGTGCGACTCACGAAATTAAAATTTGGCAATTTGGAGAGATTTACCAAAAGCTAGATTTTCACGCACTGGTCACCTCAAAATAGCGGATCAGCAAGGTTGGATCAGGCAAAAATAGTGGATCTGACACTTGGCAAAGATGGTTTTTTCACACTCAAATATGAATGATCAACACAGGCGGATCATGCAAAATCGCGTGTGCAAAACAGGCCCATCACCTCTGGAATTTGGCGCAGAAACTCACTTGGCACTTCGCACTAGAAATTTCGAATCCCTCAGGTAATCGAAATTCACGTATCTCGTATAGCCCCGGCCGCTCTTCTCCCTACTCGCTCATGGATTCGAAATTTGGCCAATCAAGGATTCAAGATATGGCAAAGACAAAAAAGGCTCGAGCACGCTGGAGGGATTCGAAATTTCAAGATGCTTGTGCCTAGGATTTTGAACTTGGGTGATCCGATGGATTCGAAATCCCAAGATTTTGCCGAGACAAAATAGTAAATGGCCTTGGCATCGTGCAGATCACTAATTTTTATGTGATCAACACGCGTTTCAATGGTTTTCTGGGATTCGAAGTTTTGAAGTGGCAAACATGCCAGGATTTTTGGCAAACCTGATTCTACCGTGTTGATCACTGTTTTGGCCTGATCAACACACATTTTCACCAGTTTTTCAAGATTTCATGATTTTTTGGCACAACTTGGTTTTTTGACTTTGATTTTGGGATACGAATTTCGTATTCCTCAAGGATACAAATTTCGGGCCAACACACCCAAAACCCACCTATAAATACCCCTAGCTTGGCATTCAATGGGGTGGGATCATTTTCACTCTTCCTACATTATGGCATTAGGATTGAAGCTCTTAAGCACCATTAATGGATGCCTTCATCTTTCCCATGGATTTTGCACTTCTTTTGGATATCTAAACGTTGCACAAACGTTTTCCCTTCAACATTTGGACATTTACTCTGTTTTTGGACTGTTTTGGATATCTTTGAAATTTCATGGACATTGAAGCTATTGTTTGGACATTGCTCCAATTTTTGCTCAATGAAGAAGAAGAAGGGCAATTGGGTCAAAGTTTAGAAATAACAAATATTTGTTGTTCTATTACATAACTTTGTACACAAATATTATCCGAACTTGTACAACTCTTGTAATCAGCTATTATGTGATGAATGATAACTATAAAGTGGACGTAGACGTTAGTTCCGAACCACTATAAAAAGTTATGTTCTCCCTGCATTTAATTACTTTGGATTTGGACTACCATTGCAAAATGTACCCTCGGGCATTGGCGTGCACGAATTGCGACATTGCCCCACGTCAACACTTTGGCATGTGAGGAAGGGATGCGCACATCTTTGACTTCTGCTTTGGATTGGATTCTCGAATTTGTCTTCGGATTTCGCTTTCGGATTTGGTTTTGGATTTCGACTTTAGTTTCAATTTTCGACTTCGACATTGTTACTCGATTTTCATCATGGTTAAGCGCAAGAAGCTCGGTGCTATTGCTGAAGCTTCTTCGACTGGAGTTCCCTCGAATTACATCACTCGTAACGATGTTGATGGGATTATAAAGAAATTTTCTACGAATTTTAACGCTCGGCTCTAGCGATAAGAAGAAGCTTTTACTACTTTTCTTGCTCGGATTGAGGCTAGTTTGGGAAACTCTAGAAGGCCGAATGGCTAGGCAAATATTATTGGAACAGGTACCAGTGTTCTTATAGTCGTGACTCGAACTTGGGGCAACCCCGCAAATTAATCAGTTGGTCGACTTCGATCATCGAAACAACGTCGGTCCTGCTACACTCGGGGGCACCTCTAGTCCCGACATTGCTCCAGACCATGACGCTTTGGTTGGTCGGTTGCGGGCTCGTTGTTATCAATATGGTTCAAGCAACAGTACATGCAGCTTTGGATGGTAGTGCTCTCACAGTTTCAGGAGTCAGGATTGTGCCCGATGCAGCTCCTCAGGTTGGAATTCAATCATATATTTTTCTCACTAGTCAACCAATTCCTGATTTAGAGTTTAACGCTGGAGGCACCAGTGTCGCTTTTTATATTCTAAATCAGTTGCTTGCTTTTGGTAATGGATCTCAAATCGTGAATATTATTCATTGATTCACTCGAGGCGGTGCCTTTTCTTCGAACTTGATTGTGTTACTCACTGTCTGTTCTCTTTGGATATAAGGATTCTCGTAGCCCACCGAATTTCGAAATGTCGGTGTTGGAAGCTTATAATGGTCAGAAGGACCTGACTGCTCACTTTATATGTTATATTCAGCATATGGAAGTTCTCTCCACTTCAAAAGGTGTTATGGCAAAGTGTTTTCCGCTTTACCTGATAGATATTGCTGCCATGTGGTTCTGGTAGCTGGAAACAGACTCTATCACTTCTTGGAATGCTTTGGTTAGAAGGTTTCTGGAATAATTCAGAGTCAACATCGCTCGTCCGAAAAGCGTCATGACTCTAAATGGCATTAAGCAGAAGTCCGGCGAGACTCTGCGCAAATTCTTGAAATGGTTTAATGCTGCGGTGGCTTCGATCAACAGGCCTGATTCGTTTGTTGTTTTAATAGTTGGAGTGTTTGATGTTTTGGATAAACCTGACTTCAAGGCTTCACTACTTCGGGACCCGCCGAGGGATATCGGTGAGTTATATTTTGAAGTTGGAAAATTCCTTTGGGAAGAGGATGCAAGAACTGATAAAAAGTTTCTCGAAGATAATGTGGCTAAGGGCGGGAAACCATCTAACTCTGGTAGAGCTAAGGATTCTGGTGCTAATAAACATTCCTTGGGAAATAACCATAACATGGCCTGAAGGCAACCAAAGTTCCATCCTTATTCCAAACTTACTCACACCCTTAAGGAGATTTACTGAGAATTTCATCCCAATGCTTCCTTTAAAAAGCCTCCCGTCAGGAAGCCCACTCAAAAGGAAAGGGATTTTGGTCGGCGTTGCTTGTTTCATGATCTCCACAGTCTTAATACAAATGAGTGTCGGCATCTCAAGGATATGATTGAGGAAGATGCCAGGCATGGTGAGATGGCATTGTTTGTTTGAAATCAGGTTGTGGTGCCAGGATAGGCACAACCCCTTCATGGAAATTAGAATAGACCCAGGACCAGCACTTGTCCTGGTAGAATTATTATCAATTATACCCCTTACTGGCTCTGATGATCCCGATCCAAGTCTCCCAAGCATCAGTATCTTGTGACTTGTAGATTTTATTCTTTTGTCTTCGTGGAAATATTGAATTCTTGGATCTTCTTTGTCTTTTGGATATTGGTCATGGTTTTCCGACATTTTGCTTTTGCTTGGTTTTCTGGATATTGGATTTTGTTCTTGTCGATTCTTGGTTTTGATCTTCTTAGATTCCTTGGATTTTGGTCTTCTAGCCTTCAGTGCATGGGCTTTGGATTTGGTTTTTTGGCTTATGGATTAGTGGCTCTTGGATAATGGGCTTCTCACTCATGGCTTTCTTATTTCTAGCTTTCCAGTTTTAGGATCTCTTGGATTTCTTGAGCCTATGGCATTGGCTCTCTTGGCTTTCTCAGGATTTGGATATTTGGGCTCAGGCCCATGGATTTATGTTTTGCCTATCTAGACTGTAGATAGTTGAGTAGACCTACCCATGTACAAGAGCTGTTGTAATCCCTAGGTATGCTCTTTGCTTGACAACACACCATCACTCATATAGTTGTTAATAAAATGGATATGATTTGGCTTTTCTTGGTCATCTTACTTTGGTAAGGCTGCCTTGAACACCATTTCTTGTCTTGGTCGTCTTGCTTCGGTAGGATCGCCTTGAACCCTTCTGACAACTCCTGGTCATCTTGCTTCGGCAATATCGCCTTGAGAATATTCTAGTTTTGGAACTAGGATGGCTAATCTCACTTACCCATGTATGGGAACAAGCATCCCTAGGCATGCTCTTCGCAAGCGATAAACCTCCCAGTTCCCTCCGCCAATGAATTTGAAATCAGAAACGACTCAGTCCACATACCCATATACGAGAACATGCGTCACTAAGCATGCTCTTTACAGATGACAAACCATTAAGTTTTCATTTCGGTTTTACTAGGTTTTATAAATTTAATAAGATTACTTTGCAAAGTAAGGACACTTGCTTATGGAGTATGAAATCCGAAATCGGATTGCAAACTTTAAGAAAGGATATGGCAATCCTTGGTCGTTTTGCTTCAGCAGGATAGCCTTAAAAAACAATGGTAACCTTTGGTTGTCTAGTTTTGGCAATATCGCCTTAGGAAAGAGTATTTCAATCCTTGTTCGTCTTACTACAGCAGCATTGTCTTGAAAAAATCAGGCTACCCTTGGTCATCTTGCTTCAATAGGATCGCCTTGGAAAATATGGCTACCCATGGTCGTTTTGATTCGGCAGATCGCCTCAGAAAACTCTGGCTACCCGGGCAGTCTCTTCAATGACACAGAAATATCGGTCACTTCTGGCTATTGGATATCTGGCTTTATGGTCATTGGTTATTTTGGATTCATGGATTTCTGGTTTTCTCGATTTCCAAGATATGGATTTTTTGGTTATTCAGGTTATTGGACTCCAATAGTCCTCCATTTATTCTGGTAATCTTTAAGCAACCCAAAGAGATCGTCAACTTTCATTGGATTTCAGGCTTTCTAATTTCGGGTTTATTGATAATACGATACAGAGCGATCATGGATTTCTGGTTAATACGATCCCACGCGATCGTGGTTCTTCGGTTTTCTGATTATAGAAGTTCACTTCGTACTTCTCCTGCCTTTGGTTTCCTTATTTCTGGATTTACGGTTTTCTCGTAAAACACATCTTCCTTCAACCAAGCAAGACATGTTTTAGAGGCAAAATTTTGACATAATTTTTTATGAAAGCTGTATTTTGGTTAGCGATGCACTCAAGTCCCGAAAATATCGTCAAAAAACACAAAGCGATTTGGTCGAAGTCGCGACGTGTTCTGAAAGCAGTGGAAATGGCATCGATTCATAATATCATCGTCAATGGACTTGGAAAACCCGACACGTTAAAAATACATGATCGACTTGGTCTGATTAGCTCAAAATGTTTGAGCATGTCGGTCCAATCATTTCAAAAACTCATCACGGAAAAACATATGGATTTTGGTAAAAAGCAGTGTCGTGCGCTCAAAAACAGCTGATCAACATAGGACAATCACGAAAAATGCCTTACACGACTCATGCCGTCAAAATCTGGCAATTTGGAGAGATTTTATCAAAAGCTGGATCTTCATGTACCGATCACCCTAAAACAGATGATTGGCACGGTTGATCAAGCAAAAAATAGTGGATCTAGCACTTGACAAAGATGGATTTGTCTCTCTCAAATATTGGTGACTGACACAGGCAGTTCACGCCAAATCGCGTGCGCAACAGGCCGATCACCTTTGAAAGTTGGCTCAGAAACTCGGATTGCCACTTTGCACCAGAAATTTCAAATCTCTCAGGTATTCAAAATTCTCATATCGCACATGGCATCAACCGCACTTTTCTTGACTCGCTCAGGGGATTCGAAATTTGGCTGATCGGCGATCTGAAATTTAGCAAAGGTGAAAAAGACTCGAACATGCTAGAGGGATTCGAAATTTCATCGTGCTCGTGCCTGGGATTTTGTTACGAAAACTTAGGTGATCAGAGGGATTCGAAATCCAAGGATTTTGCCGAGCCAAAGTGGCAAATGGCCTTGGCACTGTGCGGATCACCCATTTTTATGTGATTAACACACGTTTTTAATGTTTTTCTGGGATTCAATGTTTTGAAGTGGCAAACATGCCAGGATTTTTGGAAAACCAAATTCTACCATGGTGATCACCTGTTTTGGCCTGGTCAACACACGTTTTCACCAGATTTTCAGGATTTCATGATTTTTTGGCACAACTTTGGCTTTTCTACTCCAATTTCGGAATATGAATTTCATATCCCTTAGGGATACAAAATTCGGACTGACATACCCAAAACTCACCTATAAATACCCTTTAGCTTGGCATTCAAAGGGGTGGGCTCATTTGCACTCTTCCTGCACTTTGGCATATAGGATTGAAGCTCTAAAGCACCATTAATGGCTGCCTTCATCTTCTCAATGGATTTTGGACTTCTTTTGGACTTCTAAATGTTGCACAAACATTTCCCAACAACGTTTGGACATTTTCAACTGTTTTTGGAATCTTTTGGACATCTTTGGAATTTTTTGGGCATTGAAGCTACTTTTTAGACATTGTTCCATATTTTTACTCAACGAAGAAGAAGAAGAAGGGCATTTTAGTCAAAGTTTAGAATTAACAAATATTTTTTTGTTCTATTACATAACATTATACACAAATATTATCTGAACTTTTACAACTCTTGTAATCAGCTATCGTATTATGAATGATTATTATAAAATGGACATAGGTGTTAGTGTCGGACTGCTATAAAAAGTTGTGTTCTCTCTACATTTCGTTACTTTGGATTTGGACTATCGTTTTTTTTTGCAAAATGTACACTCGGGCATTACCGTGCACGAATAGCGACATTTCCCCACGTCAACACTTTGGCGTGCCAAGAAGGGATGCACACATCTTTGACTTCTGCTTTGGATTGGATTCTCGGATTTGTCTTTGGATTTCAACTTTGGTTTAAGTTTTCGACTTCGACATTGTTACTCGGTTTTCATCATGGTTAAGCCCAAGAAGCTCGATGCTATTACCGAAGCTCAAGGTGCAGGAGGTGAAGGAAGTCAAGAACTTTGTTTGACTGGAGTTACACTGAATTACATCACTCGTGAAGATGTCGACGAGACGATTAAGAATTTGCCTACGGATTTGAAAGCTCGGCTCGAGCAAAAATAAAGCTTTTACTACTTTTCTCGCTCGCATTGAAGCTAGGTTTGGAAACTTTGGAAGCCCGACTGGCCAGGAAGATATTATTGAAACAAGTATCAGTGTTCCTCATGTCGTGACTGGGACTTGGGGCATCCCCGCAAACTAATCAGCAGGCCGACGCAGATCCTCAAACCAGTGTCGGTGCCGGTCCCGCTACACTCAGGGTACCCCTAGTCTCAACATCGCTCCAGCCTATGACGCTTTGGTTGGTCAGGTTTCCGGCTCCATTGTTGGCAATATGGTTCAAACGCCATTGCATGCAACTTTGGATGGTTATGCTCCCACGATTCTAGGAGTTGTGATTCTGCCCGATGCGGCTTCTTAGGTTGGAATTTAGTTGGATTTGTTAATCAACCGATTCCTATCTTAGACTTAAAGATTGAGGGTACCAATTTCGCTTTGGATAATCTGGACTAGTTGCTTGCTTTTGGTAAAGGATAACAAATTGTGGATGTTATTTGTCGATTCACTCCAGGCAGTGCGTCTTCTTCAGACACGGATTGTGTTACTCGCAGTCCATTCTCTTTGGATATAAGATTTTTTACAATCCATCGGATTTCAACCACTGTTGTTGGAAGCTTATGATGGTAGGAAGAATCCAACTTCTCACTTGATGCACTATATTCGGCATCTGGAAGTTCTCTCCACTTCAATAAGTGTCATGGCAAAGTGTTTTCCACTTTACTTGACATATATTACTGCCATGTGGTTCAGGCAGCTTGCGACAGACTACCACTTCTTGGAATGCTTTGGTTAGCAGGTTTATGGAATAACTCAGAGTCAACATCGCTCATTCGAAAAACGTCGTGACTCTAAATGGAATTAAGCAGAACTTCGGTGAGACTCTGTGCAAATTATTGAAATGGTTTAATGTTACGGTGGCTTCGGTTGGCGGGCCCGATCCATATATGGTTTTGATGGTCGCGGTGTCTGGTGTTTTTGATAAATTTGACTTCAAGACTTCACTGCATCGGACCTGCCGAGGGATCTTGGCGAGTTCTATTTTGAAGCTGAAAGATTCCTTCGGGAAGAGTATGCGAGAACTGATAAAAAGGTTCTCGAATCTAATGCAGTTAAGGGCAGGAAACTGGCTGACTCTTATAAAGCTAAGGATTCTGGTGCTAGTGAACCTTCCTCAGGGAATGATTATAACATGGCCTGAAGGAAACCAAAGCCCCAGTCTTAGTCATAAATTACTCACACCCTCAAGGAGATTTACCGGGAAGTCCATCCCACTTCTCCCTTTAAAAACCTCCCATCGGAGAGCCTACTCAGAAGGAATGGGTTCTGGTCGGCATTGCTTATTTCTTGATCTTGAAGGTCATTATACAAATGAGTGTTGGCATGTTAGGGATATGATTGAGGAATGTATCAGACGTGAGAGCTGGCATGGTTTGTTTGGAATCAGACTATGGTTCCAGGACAGGCACATGTTGTATCTAACAATTCTATGATTTTTTGTTTGATGATAACAAACATATATTTATTATTATAAATGTGTTTATAATTGTATTGTAATACTACATCACAGACATAATATAATATTTATATTTAAATAAAATACTAGTGCACAAGATTTTAAATATTCAAACAGTATTTTATTTAAATATAATATTTTATTTCAACATTCCATACTGTACAATTTATAACTACACTATTTGTACATTTCACTGAAATACAATACATTACATTTCATATTAATTTTCATTCGTATACAATGCTACTCACTACAGTACACTCAGTTACATTTCACCCAAGTTGTACAAATTCATTCATACATCATATACGGTTTCATAACTTTGTCTTCTGTCTTCTACCTGCTTTAGTCAGTCCAGTCTTCTACTTACCTATCACAGAAACACACACTTGGTAATCTAGAATAGAAATAATTTTAAATTCCAGCAGATATAATTTTTATTTGCCTCCGAATTTTGGTGTGTTTCTCATCATTTTTCATGACTTAATCTGATTTATATGGAAATCCATCTATGTCTAGACAACTTGTGATATTCACAGTGATATACTGTAAATACCATAAGGCAGATAACGTCTATAGTGCTCACATATATTATTCCATACATGCACTCTACGTGTACACACATACATGTGTATGTATATACACATATTTTCTGTGCAGGGGCAATATGGTCAGAAAGGGACAAATGTATCGAATATAATGTGTCAGGTGAAACTTGACAACATTTTCACGCCACAAGTATCCATGAACACTCAAGCAACAAATACAAACACACACACACTTATATATATACACACATGCTTGTATATATACATATGTATGTATATGGTGATGTATGCGCATGCATAACAATGTTTAATGCTCAAAAGCCAATCAAAGATGTACAGTGCTTGACCATGTACAAATGCAACATTTCAAGAACCAAGTGATCAAGTCAATCCTAACATCAATGCATTGCTCAAGATTAAAGTAAAGTAGTGAAGCAAGCCATGTACATGTGGTCAAAGAAAAATGCACAAATGATCAAGGTTGAGCAACAACAATGGACACAACTAGACACTAGCCAGCGGTACAACAAGTATAAGCAAGTCCAAGAAATAAAACTGACATGCAACATTCCAATTTCAAGTGTACACATGATAGAACAAAGCATGATGGTAATACAACTACATGGATATGGATTCATGAACATGCCAGTTTTTTTAATTGCATGGCACATACTCAGGAACACAATAGTGAACTCAAAAATACACCCATGTCTACACTGCAAAGAGAACAAGTGTACAAGATAAACTAGAATCCAGCTCTATGTCACATGAGCATAGCGCACAACATTGCAAACCATTACTCGATTACAATTCAAGTCACAGTGAAGCAAGTACAAGAACATCATGAACACATTTGCGGTGATGAAGTCAAGCATGCATCAAAAGTAATCAAGGCCAAGTCGAATTCAACATGCATATATTTGCCAATAGTACAAAGTTCTATGTTAAGGGACTTTTTGGCCAAAACTCAAGTGCACAAAGAAGTCTGCATTTAAACTAGTTTGGGCAAACTATTTTTTTAATTGGTTCTTGAAATGTCATGAATTATTTCACGTTCCAGATTTATAAAGTTTTGGAAAATCTGCAAGGTTTAAACTTGGGGATAACATTTATATTTGTTCTTGGAAATGTTCCTAACAAACAAGTTTTCAACAAAATTCCAATACCATTTTTTCGACAAGAATTTCTTCAAGCCAGAAGCCACATAAGAGCATGGACAAACAATTTTTTAGCAAACAAATCACTGTGTATATTTTTCAAGTTTTTTTTCTTTGGTTCGAAATCAGTCTGGCATGCAAGTTTTTTATTTCCAAAATCACATAAAAACGTTTTTGGAATGAAAATAGATTTTCCTTTTTTGTTGTTTCTAGTTTTTATTTCTCCTGAAATTCAATAAGAAATCACATAATCGTTTTTGTGCAAGAATTCAAAAATTGAACAGATTTCTTTCCTAAAAGTCATTCAGAATTCAAGGCAACAATTCATCAATCATGCAAAGGATAATTCAAAGGGGCCAAAAACAAATTCATTCTTTCAAGAAATCAATCATAATTTCCAGTAAATCACTTAGGTGTTTTCATGGAAAATATATATTCCAATCTTAAAATTCCATCTCAATGCCAAATTAATCAATGGGAAAATCGAAGGCAACTATCATGCAAGGTAAAACAATCAGATCAAGGCAATTTTATGAAATCAGAGCAAGTTTAGAATTTTATTATCCCATAAATTACACCCATATTGTAACAACCCGTATTTTCAATAACCTGTTATAACATAAATTGAGGCAGAATTTAATTCTAAAATCTGAATCAAGGGAAACGGGCTGTGCCATTGCGTTCGCCTCGGAAATATACGCGAAATAGAGTCCGAGTTTTCGAAAATCGGAGTCCGTATGACCCGAGTAAGGCCCAACGAAGTTTTCAGAAAATTTCAAAGTAAGAACAGATTTCAAATTCAAGTTTGAATTTGGAAAATTAGGTCAGATTGGGGCAGGCGGGAAAATTCCCGCCAGAGCACCCAAGTCGACAGCCCTGTCGACTTGGGAGTCGACTTGGTTGACCCAAGTCGACAGCCCTGTCGACTTGGCTGTCGACTTGGCTCAGCCGGGCAGTTCTGCCTGGTGCACCATTTTGGGTTTGTGTTGAGTTTGGGGGCCAGATTCGGTTTTGAGGGCTGAGATTGGAACTAGGGTTTAATCCTAAGGTTGAAACTAATCCTAATCTCTATAAATAAGCCCCTAACCTAACCCTAAATCATCATTATTCATTCAAGTAACTAAACTATGGCAAAATCATTCCTCTCATGGCCTCCACTCTCTTCATAAAATTCCTAAATAAATTTCTATGAGATTTTCCATGCATACAAGTGTTTTCAAGCTTGTATGAGCATCATTAGCTTGCATTCAAGTCAAGTTTCTATATTTGCATCATAAAGCAAGGGTTTTGATCATTTTGGCTTAAGGGTTTTTCTATTTGAAGCTTGCATTTTGGGTGTAATTGGTTGCATAAGGGCTTTGTCATATTTTTGTGCCTTCATAAGCATAGTAAGCCCTTTTCTACTTTCATATTTAAACTCTAAAGTTAATGGATGATGCAAGTTGTGTTTGATCATTATGATGTGTTATGCAAGTTTACTAAGATGTTTAATGCAAGTTTACTATGATGTGTTATGCAAGTTTGATATGCAAGTTTGTCATATGATATGCAAGTTATGTTATGCAAGTTTGATATGCAAGTTTGTCATATGATATGCAAGTTATGTTATGCAAGTATGCCATGTTATGATATGCAAGTTTACTATGTTATGCTATGCAAGTTTGCCATGTTATGATATGCAAGTTTATCATGTTATGCTATGCAAGTTTGCCATGTTATGAGATGCAAGTTTATCATGTTATGTTATGCAAGTTTGATATGCAAGTTCGTCATATGATATGCAAGTATGTTATGCAAGTTTGGGATAATCATTTTGTTCATGTTATCATGTTATGCAAGCTTATCTTGAGTATATGAACATAAAGCTTCAAGCTTTATGCTAAAGGTTGCATTTTGGCAACATGTAAGTTATCATATCCCTTATGATAACTTGCATGTGAGGCTAAATGCGAGCTTATGGCCATTTTTACATGTCATTTATCACCATGTATCATCAATATGCTAAGTTTGGTTTTATGCATGCTTTTGAGGCCTAAAAATGTAATATGCAAGTATATGAACATGTGTACATTTCATATGCCACCATGTTGAACTTGTGGCTTCAACACCTTTATGTCATGATTATGCCAAGTTCCCTCTTTCTATCCTTTATGCGCTATTGCGATATGTAAGCGATGGGATTGCGTTTGGGGTTGGGTAAACTTAAAAGACATAAAAACATAAGATTGGGAATTTACCTATTAAGTTAGGTCTACCCATTGGGAATTTACCTATTAAGTTAGGTCTACCCAATTGCTTGAAAATTTGTAATGTGTTTTGGAAACACGATGGACATGACACTTAGAAAATATAAGTGTGACAAACTCGAGGTTGGGTTGAGTTTGTAGCGTAAACCTATCCGGAACCTACCGGCCTAACTAGTTGCTACAAACAATAGGACCCAATGTGAGAAGTTGGTCATGTTGTACCTTGAACCCGAGGTTAGACCAAGTTGTGGTGTAAAGCTACCCGGACCCGCCCGGCTTAACTAGTAACCACAACAAGGTCTAATGTGAGAGGTTAAGGCACATTAAATTAATTAATGCCTCGTGATTAGGGTTAAGTCATGGTCCACTTAATACTTAACCAATTTGGGCTTGGTAGATTAATCAGGGTTAAGTCGTGAACTCATCGTTACACTTAACCAAGTTAATCCATGATTAGCAAGAGGGTTAAACCGTACTTAACCCACTAGAAAAATCCTAGCAATGGGGGTCCACTCCAGTAGTAATCCCAAGTTTGTATCATTAAGGCCCTAGGGTCTAGGCTAGGGAGGGAGCACGATTACTGGACTGGAGGTAAGTGACCAAAAACGACGGCAGATGGGTACGCCGGTGTAGTTCCGGGCGGACTATGGTCGTGCACTTAGTCCGAAGCCGGGGAAAACATGCACGGGTACTGGTAGATCGAGACTGTGCACTTATGCTTATGGTGTCCAGGGGTTGCCACCCTAGGGCTTGATACACCCGACGGGAGACCCTGCACAGTTTGACTACCATTATGTTTTGGGCCGCATTGACACCAACACGTGACGAGTTAGGCTTATAGGGAGCCGATCGACTAGACCGTTTGGTTGGACCGCGTATTAGGGTAACTTCATGTTATTGGGCCAAAGCTTGGGCCAAGGGATCAATAATTGTTTATTCAAGTCATGTTAGTTTGCTAGTACACCTGTGGTGCAAAAACCTTAAACCTGATTATGCGATGACACCTTTATCTACCTTGTTAGTTAATCATCATGCCAGTATGTAGTTATCCATATGTTCATCTCAGCTTTCATCATGCCAGTTAACTTTATCAGTTTACATTGATTGTAGTAGGGCTTACTCAGTCTTTTTGACTGACCTGTTTTCCTTTCGCCTCTTTTCTTCCGTTCCCCCCCCCAGGTTCTCAGGGTAAGAATATTGGAGCTTAGCTTGGATTTCTGATCGCTTGCTTGTGGGATCTTAGCTCATGTACGGTCTTGACATGAAGCTAGCTATGGTTATCACTTATTTTGGGGATAGTACTTATGTATTTCAGTTTTTCAGCAATGTTGTTTTTATCTAGACTTGTGTATTTCGAAAGTTGACATTATGTTGTACCAGACTTGTTTTGAAATGGTTTGAAATCTTCCGCTGTTTTATTTATGTTATTTACTCTGTTTACATATACACATATGTTCTTGTTCTGCCTTGATATATCATTATGCATGTTTACCTGATTCAAACGCCCCTCCAAAGTCAGAGTGCTTGCAAGAGTCACCCTGGCGGAGGTGGGGTGTTACATTTGGTATCAGAGCATATGGTTTACGAGAAGGGACAAAAAGGTTTTTTAAAGCTTTTGGAAAACTATTTTCAAAACCAAGTATAAAGTATTTTCCAAAGAAAAGTCTAGTTTATTTTAAAGGCTATTCCCCAAAAAGCCATTAGCAAAATTCCTTCGTTTTTCTCCATTCTGAATCTGTCTTTTTCTTCGTTTTCAGTATGGCTGTTAAATTTGCCATTCCGGAGGGAGTACACGTACCTGTTTGGTATAGGAGACTTTTGGAGGCTAGGGCGACCGAAGCCGGCCCCGCAAATATTACTTCTCCTCCGGTAGTTAATGTTCCTCCTCCTCCTGTCGCTGAGGTTCCTCTTCCTCCTCCCCCTCAGCATCCACAAGAGGATTTCGCGGAGATTTGCAAAGACTTTAAGGCGATGGGTTGCAAGAATTTTGTTGGGATGGAGACTTCTGTTGAGGCAAGAAACTGGTTAAAGGAAACTGAAAACCTCTTTGCTATCTTAGATATAGAAGATCGTATGAAAGTTCTGTTGGCGGTATGGTTATTGAAAGGGGAAGCTGCTTATTGGTGGGTAGTCACCACCACTACTAGACCAATTGAGACTTGGGACGAGTTTAAAAGAAGGTTTGGACTGAGGTTTTTATCGTCAGCAGAGGAGAACCTTCAGATGGAGAGGTTCCTATCACTAAAGCAAGGGGACATGAACATTAGGGAATACGTGGATAAGTTTAATCAACTTGCTCGGTTCGGTTTAGACTTGGTTAACACAGCTCAGAAGAAGGCCATGCACTTTGCTCTAGGACTAAACGAGCCATTGCGCGGTTTGGCCATATCTCATATACCCATCGGAGCGACCTTCGAGAGTTTGGTGAATGTGGCCCTACTCAACGAAGAGAATAGGAGTGACAAGAAAGAGATCAAGATGAATGATACTCAAGCTAAGAAGACTGATTCCCAGTGGAAAGGAAATCAGGGTAATCCAAGTGGTCAGAGCAGTCAAGGCAATCAGAACAAGAACAAGAGTCAAGGCAACAAGGGGAACAATAGCAAGGGCAATAACGACAAGAGGAAGTGCCATTATTGCGGTTCAGTTGGGCATCTTATTAAGGATTGTAGGAAGAGAAAATGGAAGAGTGGTGAATTCTTTTTCTACTGTGAGACTGGACATTTCAGCAAAGATTGCCCGAAGAAGCAAGGGCAAGGTCAGACTCAGTGTGCAAGACCATCTGGAGGGCGAGTTCATCCCCTCAACATCGTTCTTTCAGCTCATGATCGAGGTAGTGTTTATGTCGGAAGTCTTGTTTACATTTCTGATTTTCCTGTTCGTACCTTGTTTGATTTTGGTGCATTGCATAGTTTATTTCGTCTGATCTAGTTGAAAGTTTGCACCTAAGTACTAGTCTAGTTAATGATCCCGTGTGTGTTTCAAATCCAATTGGGGTTTCCGCCCATTTGTCTATTATCTACGTGGATTTGAAAATCTCTATCTTTAGTGTAGAGTTCTCGTGTGATGCTTATATTCTCGGTTTCATGGGGCATGGATGGGTTGTCCAGTTTTGGAGCCATCCTTGATTTTTGAGCATAGGGTTGTGAGGCTCATGACTCGCCTCGGTAATACCCTAAAAAATTTTAGTAACCCTATGAGTCCCGTCATGTTGTGTTATCTTGAACCCCTCGACTCGTCTATCGATAGTTTGCAATCGGTGAGGGTGGTCCGAGAATATCCTGATATCTTGGGTAAAGTGAAGGGGGTTACCCCTAAATGGGAGATGGATTTCCGCATTTATCTGGTTGATAATGCCAAGATAGTTTCGTGGCCGGTTAGGCACGTGGCCCCGCAAGATGAGAGTTAAGAAAGCAAGTCAAGGAGTTTCTTGAGAAGAACTTCATTAGACGAAGTATGTCTGAATGGGGAGCGCCTGTAGTATTTACTACCAAGGCAGATGGTTCTCTTCGACTTGGTGTTGATTATCGAGAGTTAAACAAAGAGAATAGACAACCATTGCCAAGGATCGATGATTTGTTCGATCAGCTTGTAGGAACATCTGTTTTCTCTTGATGTTGCTACTGGATTCCATCAGCTCAGAGTAGCTGAGGATAGTATAGAGAAAACTGCGTTCAGAACTCCAGATGGATTCTTAGAATGGCTGGTCATGCCATTCAGTTTGACTAATGCACCCGCCTACTTCGTGGACTTGATGAGTAGGGTGTTCAGGGAGTTCTTGAACAAGTTTGTTGTGGTCTTCGTAGATGATATTCTGATCTTCTCTAAGGATGAGAAAGAGCACGCAAGGCATCTCGTGGAGGTGATGGATACGCTTAGAGCGCATCAGTTGAAGGCCAAGTTCTCCAAGTGTCACTTTTGGAGAAGGGAGGTTAGATTCCTTGGGCATATAGTATCTAAGCAAGGCTTAGCGGTGGATCCCGCTAAGGTAGTTGCAGTTCAGGATTGGAAGACTCCAAGGAATGCAATCGAAGTAAGAAGTTCTCTCAGTTTAGTTAGTTAGTAAGCGTCCCTTGAGCTTAGACCTACCCTTCTGGATCAAGTAGGGACTTCACAGAAAGAAGACCCGCAGTTAGTCGAGATCATGGACAAGTTGACTCGAGGCGAGATGATAAGTCACCTCGCTATAGATGACAAGGGATGGCTAAGACGCGATGAGAGAAAGAAGGCTCTTGAAGAGGCACATCACTCGAGGATGTGGCCGAGTTTGTCCCAAGGCGCATGTTGTGCCAACAGGTTAAAGGCCGAGTCATAGAAGCACGGTGGGCTATTACATCCATTGGAGGTCCCCACAATGGAAGAGGGAAAAGCGTCACGAAGGATTTCGTGGATGGACTTCCTAGATCAAGAAAGGGAATAAGAGCATGTGGGTCATAGTAGGTAGACTCACGACGAGCGCTCATTTCACTCCGGTAAAGAGCGAAAGGACTGCATCATAGCTAGCGACAGTTTACTTTCAAGAAATAAAGCGGTTGCACGGGGTTCCCTAAAGGATAGTTAGTAACCATGACTCAATTTTCACTAGCCAGTTTTGAGATGGTCTACGGGAAGTCATGGGCAAGCAACTGAATCTAAGTACGGCCTATCATTCGTAGGCGGATGGTTCATTTTGTTCAAGCCTGAGTTATAGAAAATCACGTTAGTAAGAGCAATTGGCAACGTGGATTGGTATTTCCAAGAAAAGTTCTGCTGCGTGGAATACTTTATAGTAAGTAAAGGAGATCCAGGATTCACTAGTGAATTTTGGAAAGCTTGCATGAAACCATGAGGTCATAGCTATGTTTAAGCCAAGAATGATGGAAGGATAAGTGAAAAAGGAAGACGAAAGGCGATAATGAAATGGGTTCCAACTCATATTGGGAAATAAGAGTTAAGAAGCTAAGAAATCATGAGGTAAAAGACGGTCAAAGCACAGTGGAGTTAAACTCAAGGAAACGTGACTTAGAAGACTGAAGGCTAGATACGCACATCATATCTCTTTCTAAGAGTATGTCCTTGATCCTTGTTTTCCGGTGGAACTTACTCGCATGTTATCTTTTTACGTATATCCTCTCGGTCCCATTCTTGGTCCTATTTCTGTCGGGAGGTATGACTCATCGGTTAGTAATACATGTCAAGGTTTGAAGGGGTCCGTTAGGTTGACTAAACCTTTTGGGCTTTTATAGAATATGGGTTGGTTTAGGAAGGGATTTCTTGTAATCCAAAAGGAGTATGTCATGCTTATCTTCCCATATCTTTTGCTATCCATGTTTGTCCTGACTATCTAGTTTATCGTGTTAATCTTGTCATGAGAACCTTAGGTAGAAACCCTTTGGATGAAACATGTGCTTGAAACATGTTATGCTTGATGGTTGCAAGTGGTTGCAAGTGTTTGCAAGTGGTTACTCGTGGATGCATTATACACGTTAGGCACTAGATCGGCTCACACACTCCTCATATTGCATATGCATGAGTGTTTATGCTTATTCATGGATGAAAATTTTTGTGTTATCACATGGATGTTGCATATGGATGTATGTTATGTGCACACATATAGATGTTATACATTATGTTAGGAATTGCATACATATGGATTCATTTCACTAACATAATTTGCATTGATGATATTTGCATTAGATAAGTACATATACACACACCTTTGCATATGTTCATGCAACATTTAGAATCTTGTAAGGACAATGATTGCTCGTGGATGATGTTTTGAGTAGATGGATGTTGGATGGTAGGATACGTTCTTCCTAACTTGAAGATTTCGGGGACGAAATCCTTTAAGGAGGGGAGAATGTAACAACCCGTATTTTCAATAACCTGTTATAACATAAATTGAGGCAGAATTTAATTCTAAAATCTGAATCAAGGGAAACGGGCTGTGCCATTGCGTTCGTCTCGGAAAAATACGCGAAATAGAGTCCGAGTTTTCTAAAATCGGAGTCCGTATGACCCGATTAAGGCCCAATGAAGTTTTCAGAAAATTTCAAAGTAAGAACAGATTTCAAATTCAAGTTTGAATTTGGAAAATTAGGTCAGATTGAGGCAGGCGGGAAAATTCCCGCCAGAGCACCCAAGTCGACAGCCCTGTCGACTTGGGAGTCGACTTGGTTGACCCAACTCGACAGCCCTGTCGACTTGGCTCAGCCGGGCAGTTCTGCCTGGTGCACCATTTTGGGTTTGTGTTGAGTTTGGGGGCCAGATTCGGTTTTGAGGGTTGAGATTGGAACTAGGGTTTAATCCTAAGGTTGAAACTAATCCTAATCTCTATAAATAAGCCCCTAACCTAACCCTAAATCATCATTATTCATTCAAGTAACTAAACTATGGCAAAATCATTCCTCTCATGGCCTCCACTCTCTTCATAAAATTCCTAAATAAATTTCTATGAGATTTTCCATGCGTACAAGTGTTTTCAAGCTTGTATGAGCATCATTAGCTTGCATTCAAGTCAAGTTTCTATATTTGCATCATAAAGCAAGGGTTTTGATCATTTTGGCTTAAGGGTTTTTCTATTTGAAGCTTGCATTTTGGGTGTAATTGGTTGCATAAAGGCTTTGTCATATTTTTGTGCCTTCATAAACATAGTAAGCCCCTTTCTACTTTCATATTTAAACTCTAAAGTTAATGGATGATGCAAGTTGTGTTTGATCATTATGATGTGTTATGCAAGTTTACTAAGATGTGTTATGCAAGTTTACTATGATGTGTTATGCAAGTTTGATATGCAAGTTTGTCATATGATATGCAAGTTATGTTATGCAAGTTTGATATGCAAGTTTGTCATATGATATGCAAGTTATGTTATGCAAGTATGCCATGTTATGATATGCAAGTTTACTATGTTATGCTATGCAAGTTTTCCATGTTATGATATGCAAGTTTATCATGTTATGCTATGCAAGTTTGCCATGCTATGAGATGCAAGTTTATCATGTTATGTTATGCAAGTTTGATATGCAAGTTCGTCATATGATATGCAAGTTTGGGATGATCATTTTGTTCATGTTATCATGTTATGCAAGCTTATCTTGAGTATATGAACATAAAGCTTCAAGCTTTATGCTAAAGGTTGCATTTTGGCAACATGTAAGTTATCATATCCCTTATGATAACTTGCATGTGAGGCTAAATGCGAGCTTATGGCCATTTTTACATGTCATTTATCACCATGTATCACCAATATGCTAAGTTTGGTTTTATGCATGCTTTTGAGGCCTTAAAATGTAATATGCAAGTATATGAACATGTGTGCATTTCATATGCCACCATGTTGAACTTGTGGCTTCAACACCTTTATGTCATGATTATGCCAAGTTCCCTCTTTCTATCCTTTATGCGCTATTGCGATATGTAAGCGATGGGATTACGTTTGGGGTTGGGTAAACTTAAAAGACATAAAAACATAAGATTGGGAATTTACCTATTAAGTTAGGTCTACCCATTGGGAATTTACCTATTAAGTTAGGTCTACCCAATTGCTTGAAAATTTGTAATGTGTTTTGGAAACACGATGGACATGACACTTAGAAAATATAAGTGTGACAAACTCGAGGTTGGGTTGAGTTTGTAGCGTAAACCTACCCGGAACCTACCGGCCTAACTAGTTGCTACAAACAATAGGACCCAATGTGAGAAGTTGGTCATGTTGTACCTTGAACCCGAGGTTAGACCAAGTTGTGGTGTAAAGCTACCCGGACCCGCCCGGCTTAACTAGTAACCACAACAAGGTCTAATGTGAGAGGTTAAGGCGCATTAAATTAATTAATGCCTCGTGATTAGGGTTAAGCCATGGTCCACTTAATACTTAACCAATTTGGGCTTGGTAGATTAATTAGGGTTAAGTCGTGAACTCATCGTTACACTTAACCAAGTTAATCCATGATTAGCAAGAGGGTTAAACCGTACTTAACCCACTAGAAAAATCCTAGCAATGGGGGTCCACTCCAGCATTAATCCCAAGTTTGTATCATTAAGGCCCTAGGGTCTAGGATAGGGAGGGAGCACGATTACTGGACTGGAGGTAAGTGACCAAAAACGACGGCAGATGGGTATGCCGGTGTAGTTCCGGGCGGACTATGGTCGTGCACTTAGTCCGAAGTCGGGGAAAACATGCACGGGTACCGGTAGATCGAGACTGTGCACTTATGCTTATGGTGTCCAGGGGTTGCCACCCTAGGGCTTGATACACCCGACGGGAGACCCTGCACAGTCTGACTACCATTATGTTTTGGGCCGCATTGACACCAACACATGACGAGTTAGGCTTATAGGGAGCCGATCGACTAGACCGTTTGGTTGGACCGCGTATTAGGGTCACTTCATGTTATTGGGCCAAAGCTTGGGCCAAGGGATCAATAATTGTTTATTCAAGTCATGTTAGTTTGCTAGTACACCTGTGGTGCAAAAACCTTGAACCTGATTATGCGATGACACCTTTATCTACCTTGTTAGTTAATCATCATGCCAGTATGTAGTTATCCATATGTTCATCTCAGCTTTCATCATGCCAGTTAACTTTATCAGTTTACATTAATTGTAGTAGGGCTTACTCAGTCTTTTTGACTGACCTGTTTTCCTTTCGCCTCTTTTCTTCCGTTTCCCCCCCCCCCCACCCCAGGTTCTCAGGGTGGGAATATTGGAGCTTAGCTTGGATTTCTGATCGCTTGCCTGTGGGATCTTAGCTCATGTACGGTCTTGACATGAAGCTAGCTATGGTTATCACTTGTTTTGGGGATAGTACTTATGTATTTCATTTTTTCAGCAATGTTGTTTTTATCTAGACTTGTGTATTTGGAAAGTTGACATTATGTTGTACCAGACTTGTTTTGAAATGGTTTGAAATCTTCCGCTGTTTTATCTATGTTATTTACTCTGTTTACATATACACATATGTTCTTGTTCTGCCTTGATATATCATTATGCATGTTTACCTGATTCAAACGCCCCTCCAAAGTCAGAGTGCTTGCAAGAGTCACCCTGGCGGAGGTGGGGTGTTACACATATCATCATCAATAAGGATTTATAGAAGTCGAGCAAAGAAAATCAGAAAAAGGTGCAAAAAAATCTCATATCAATTTGCAATCAATCATTCTCGATAGTAAAGGGGACCAAAATCAATAGAGAATCGAAGCATCAGTGCATAAACCCAGAAGTAATCTCTTTAAAAGTCGTGATTTTCACAAAGAAGAAATACCCTAATTTGGGATTGGGTTGGCCGACATTAGAGAATAAAGCAAAGCCAAAGTGTTTGAATATAAAAGGAAAGGGGGCTGTCCATATTAGTATAAAAGGGATTATTTTATTTTATTTTATTTTAAATAGTATTGTTTTTGTTTTCACTTTTGTAAAATCGTCGTATTTGTTTTCTTATTTTTTCTATAAAAATTAGGTCGTCTAGTTATAGAGTTTTAACTAGCAGTTTTCTAGTGTCTGTAATAACCAGGGTTTACTAGCTACAGGTTTGTAGCTATGGGAAAATCTGATTTCGGGGACAAAATTCAGTACAGGGTTTTAAACGTAGAATTAGAACAACAGTAGTTTTTGTGAGTGTATAAAATTGTATAGGCGGTTATTGAGGGGTTCACGAGTTTGTAAGTTTTTGTATGTCGGTGTTTGTTTTTAATTTTTTAAAAACCTTTGGATATGCATCAGTAGGTAGGTACTGTCGAAGCTGGGTAAAATCCTTGTGTCATTTACTTTCTGCACTAACTTACTCCTCTACTATCTATTCTGTGATTATTATTCTGTATAGTGATTTGTCTTTTATTCTGCAAAATGTTAATAAACCTTATTCACCTCCCTCTAGGGTAAATCTAAATCCAACAAGTGGTATCAGAGCAGGTATTCTATTAACTCCAGAGTAATGATGTTCTCTAGTTGTCAGTCTTTTGAGAGTCAGTCCAGTCATATTCCAACTATTTTTAATGGTATAAATTTTTTAAATTGGAATTCATAAATGGAGTCCTATTTAAAATCTGCTAATATTAAATGTTGGGATACTGTTATTAATGGATATGATTGGGTTGATAGAAATGATATTGAGTTTAATTTTCACACTACTCATATTTTATATTCTTATATTGATGATATCCAATATAACCTTATCTCCCATTGTTTGTCTGCACAAGAAATCTGGAATACTCTCAATGCGAAGTATGGAAGAATTGACAACAGTAGCTCAAAACCCCAGAAGGCCAACTCATATTTAGGTCTATGCTTATAAGGAGATACAAAAACAATTTCAGATGGATCAGACTATGGAGACTAAACAGATGATGAGATAGAAAATTCCTCTTATGACGATCTTGTTTATATGTGTGCCGATTTAACAAAATCTGTTGATAAACTCCAACTGAAGAACAAATATCTGAAATCTAAAAATCTTAAATTGACCAGCAAAACTAACAATTTGGAATCAAAATTTTCAAATGTCATGAAATTAGAAAACTTTGATTATCTAAATTGTTTGAAATTAAAACTAAACTCGTTCATCTCAAAAAAAACATTCAAAAGCTTGAAGAGGAAATTCTGATTTTAAAAGATAACAAGATTGAGCTAAAAGATACAAACAATTCTTTACGAAAGGAATGTGAAAATTCTAAGACTACCAAAAATTCCAAACATGATTTTGTTGAAAAACAAATTTTGTTGAAAACTGATTTGATATTGAACGAACTTGAAAGTGGAATTGAAAAATTCATAAATTTTGAAAAATGTGAGTCTGAAAAGGAAAAAAACATTTTGAATTTGAAATCTCTGTGTCCCAAGCCCAAATTAAATTACTTGAAAAATGAGAATTTGGTTTTGAAACAACATGATACTGAAAGAAAGATCACCAATAATCGTTGTTTATATTTAATCAAAGAAAACGGTGATCTTAAATCCAAAATTCAACGATTAGAATCAACTTTGGATAAATTCTCTAATAGGGAAAAATCATTGAAAATATTGTTACAAAATCAAATCTCTACTGGAAATAAATGTGGTATTGGCTTTGGGAAAATTAACGTTTTTGAAAACTGGAATTCAAATAGTTTTAAAAATCCTTCAAACTGCTTTGAAAAGAATCGATTTGAAATTTTGAACTCTAATAATTTCAAAGCATTTTTAAATCGTAAACGGGATGAAAACTAGGTGTGTAACAATCCATTCAAATCATCTTGGACCCCAAAAAGAAATAAAATGAATTCAACTAAATTCAAACATATTTGGGTTCCTAAAGGTACATAGGTAAATCCCAATGGATTGTTATACAAATAGGCTTGAGTATCAAAAGATGTAAACAAAACTGTGAGTTGTTTTACTAATTTTGTTAGAGCACTCGATCCCCTAAACTGTTAGGTATCGAAGGAGGCAGAGGAACTGCTTTGCAAAAAGATATACGTATTCAAACTGCTTCACATCGTTGAATTACTCAAAGTTCCTTAGCCAAGTATGCTGAGTTAGAGATTCATTTTCTTACATCAGATTCAGGTATGATCTCTAAACTCATCTCTGTTAATATTCTTTGTTTTTTCTTTATGTATTCCTCCCTCTACCTCTTTTGTTTATTTTCTTTGATATTTCTATTTTGATTTGACAAGGCAGATATTTTTATTTCTTTTTGGGTTTTTCTTGACTTCAAATTGCAGAATTCATGATTTTCTAGAAATTCTCTTTATTTGAATAAAACTCTCACGTTTTAATCATTTCCAGATCTTGAATTCAAAATTGTAAATTTATGTAATCATGTTGAAGTTTAATTCTTTGTTGATTTCTGAATTCCTAACAGTGCTGAAGCATCCTTGTTATATCTTGAATACTGTTAATTTGAATTCTAATTTTTTGAAGATCTAAAAAAATAAATGAAATTTAACGCACCTCTGCTGCTTTGAGTTTCTTCTAATTCATTTTGGAAAGACTTGAAAATTAATACTCATTATAACACACTACTATTTTTCAGTGGTGATAGTTTCAAATATTTTTATTGGCTTGGATATTTCTGATTTGAAAAACATTTGGCTTAATGGTATCGGAGCCAAGAAATACTTTTCATTCATGATAATTTTTGCTTGGATATTTGATAGTTTTAAATAATTTGAAATTTTTGATATTTTGAATCTCACACACCTCTTACATGTGAAATTAATAATCTTGTGTGATTGATTCTCAGTATCCCAAAATATACATTAATTCAAGTGATTTCAAATAAACTATTTTATTTTTTGGATCATGAATATCTCTAAAGCTTGATGTAAATTTTTTGAAAATTTCTCTTGTGGTTGTCAAAAATAATTATGGGAAATTCTTTGAGATCTTGTATTGAAACCCACTAATACTTCATGATCATTTGGTTTGAATATTTGTTTGTTTGAAATCCTTTGAAATTGTTGATTTCTTGAATCTTACACACATTTTGGATTTGAAATTTATAATCTAGTGTGATCGATTCATTGAATCTTGAAATTTTCATATTCCCTCAAATGATTTCAAATAAATTATATTTTGGATCGTGAATCATCTTTTAAGTCTACCATAAATATCTGTGAAAAATTCTCTTGACAAGTCTTTTTTTGAAATTGATTCTTGTGCTGCTCTGATAAAAGGAATTGATTTCGAAATATTTTGGATAACTACTTATTTTTTGTATCATCTATTGCTCTGATAAAAGTTTCAAAGATTTTCTAGACTGACTTAACTACTCTAAATTGAAAATCTTTCTTGTGTTACATCCTGAAATTCATTTTGAAATCATGATAATTTACTTGGATATTGTTTTGTTTGAAATCATTTTATATTGTTTAATATCTTGAATCTCACACACTCCTTGGATTTGGTATTAATAATGTTGTGTGATGATTCATTGAATCTTTGAGCTGTCACATTCCATCAAGTGATTTCAAATGAACCGTTTCTTTAAATCTTGGATCATGATTTGTCTTCTTGGATTTGTTGATAATTTTCTGAAAAACTTCTTGTGAAACTTAATCTGATTTTGTCTTACTACTCTGATTGATGGAACCGAATTGTTAGAATTATTTTCTTGAGATTTATGATTGGATACTATTGTCTGAGATATTTTTATTAGCCACCAGGGTGGTATTAATATCCATGTTAGCAGAGACAACAAGTGGTGTCAGGTTAGAAGTGCTGATTTTTTTTATTAATTTGATTCTCATCCTGTATATATTTTTCCCTCTTGTCTTGTATAAACCTTTCTAAATTCCCTCTTGTAATAGAATTTTCAATTTTAAAATCATTTATTAATTATTTATTTAGAAATTGAAATCAATAACCAAAGTTGAATTGTATTTAGAACTCATCAAAATTATTATCAGATAATTGAGATTGTGATGAGTTATGACTATAATATATTTCACAAGAGGAAATTTTATTTAAATTTTCACAATGATTGAACAGTTTTTATAATGTATTTGAATTGGCGGTTATTTCACGAACATTTTCTTAGTCTATCATCATTCTGCCATCCATCATGAGTTTATATTAATGTGGAGAGTTTAATATTTTTTTAAAATCATCTTGAATAAACAGTGTCAAATTTTGTGATGGAATTGTGATTATGTTACTTTTCAAAATTAGTGATAATTGAAAACTTTCAAGAATCCCAGTACAGTTGAGCATACTTTATAATATGATTAATTTAGAAATTTATTTTACAACCATGCATGTACTTACCATATTTCTATCATCCATATTGGTTTTATATACTGGGGAGATTTTCTTTTGGAATTGAAAATAATAAAAATACAATATTCATAAGTGTTTCACTAACCTCATTTAAAAATCCAAGCTCTGGTCATGCATGGTTATGAGATTACTTATTTTTAAGCTGCAAATAACCTCATTTAAAAATCCAAGATCTGGTTATGCGTGGTCAGTGTGCTCTTAAATAAAAAGAAAAGAAATTAATTTGAATTTTTTTTGACATTCTCCTTAGTGTATAAAACCCAACCTATCAACCCATTATTCTAATTTGTGAAATGTGTCAGTATCTTATGATATATTATGATTTGTTGATTGATAGTTATTGGGATTTGAGATTTTTTGGTTGCGTCACTTAAATTGAATATATAATGGTAGTACAAATCCATCACTATTTTTGTGCTCATATTTTTATAAAAATTCTTTTGAAAATAATTGGAAATCATTTGTTTTTAAACTCTCTCTATTTTTATAAATATCATCGTTAATTTTTCATTCTACAATGTGAAATTTGCCACTAGTTCTTAGAATATTATGATTTTTGTTTGACTGATTGAGATATATGACGAATGCTCTTGCTCTTAAGCTGGAATTATATTTTTAGTCTTTTTCATCACTGTTTTAATTCTTGTATCCTTTTGATGATAAAAACAGGGGGAGAATGGGTTAAGATTTTGATCGATGAGTGGATATTCTTTGAGTATTTTTAATATTGAAGTTTCAGTTATTGTTTTTTATTCATGCACATATTTAGGGGGAGTTTTGTTGTAAGGGGAGCATTCAAATAGGGGGAGTTCATTAATTCACTATCAAACACATTTATTATAATATAATATTCAAAATCTTATTTTATGTTTGTCATCATCAAAAAGGGGAGATTGTTGTATCTAACAATTATATGATTTTATTTTGATGATAACAAACAAATATTTATTATTATAAATGTGTTTGTAATTGTACTGTTATACAACATCACAGATAGAATATAATATTTATATTTAAATAGAATACTATTTCCCAAGAATTTAAATATTCAAACAATATTTTATTTCAACATTCCAAACAATACAAATTTATAACTCCACTACTTGTACATTTCACTGAAATACAATACATTACATTTCATATTAATTTGCATCTGTATACAATACTCCTCACTACAATACACTTAGTTACATTTCACTAAGGTTGTACAAATTCATTCATATACTCATGTACTATTTCATAGCTATGTCTTCTACCTTCTTCCTGCTTCAGTCAGTCCAGTCTTCCGCTTACCTGTCAGAGAAACACACACACATAGTAATCTGGAACAAAAATAATTTTAAATTCTAACAGACATAATTTTTATTTTAAAATTTTATTTGCTCCAGAATTTTGGTGTGTTTCTCATCATTTTTCATGACTTGGTCTGATTTATATGGAAATCCATCAATGTCTAGCCAGCTTCTGATATTCACAGTGATACGCTGTAAATACCACAAGGTTGACATCATCTGTAGTGCTCTCTCTCTCACACACACAAACTCACACACGCACATGCACACACGCACACACATATATATATTCCATACATGCTATACATGTATACACATACATGTGTATGTATATACACATATTTTATGTGCCGGGGCAATATGGCCAGAAAAGGACAAACATATCGAATATGATTTGTTAGGTGAAGCTTGACAACATTTTCATGCCGCAAGTATCCATGAACACTCAAGCAACAAATACAAACACATAAATGTATACACATGTGTGTATATGCATATGTATGTATATGGTGATACATGCACACATATAACAATGTATAATGCTCAAAAAGCCAGTCAAAGATGTACACTGCTCGACCATGTACAAATGCAACATTTCAAGAACCAAGTGATCAAGTCAGTCCAAATATCAATGCATTGCTAAAGATCAAAGTACAGTAATGAAGCAAGCCATGTACATGTGGTCAAAGCAAAATACACAGACTATCAAGGTCGAGGCAGCTAAACAACAATGGACACAACTGGACACTAGCTAGTGGTACAACAAACATAAGAAAGTCCAAGAAATAAATCTGAAATGCAACATTCCAATTGCAAGTGTACACATGATATAACAAAGCATGATGGTGATACAACTGCATGGATATGGATTCATGAACAGGTCGTTTTTTTAATTGCATGGCACATACTCAGGAACACAACAGTGAACTCAAAAAATATACTTATGTCTACAATACAAAGAGACCAAGTGCACAAGATAAATTGAAATGTAGCCCTATGTCACATGAGTATGGCACACAACATTGCAAACCATTACTCAATTACAATTCAAGTCACAGTGGAGCAAGTACAAGAACAACATGAACACGTTATTGGTGATGAAGTCAAGCATGCATCGAAAGTAATCAAAGCCAAGTCGAATTCAACATGCATATACTTGGCAACAGTACAAAGTGCTAAGTTAAGGGATTTTTGGGCCAAAACTCAAGTGCAAAAGAAGTCTACATGCAAACTAGTTTGGGCAAATTATTTTTTAATTAGTTCCTGAAATGTCATGAATCATTTCATATTCCTGATTTACAAAGTTATGGAAAATCTGCATGATTTAAACTTGGGACGAACATTTTTATTTGTTCTTGGAAATGTTTCTAACAAACAAGTTTTTAACAAAATTCCAATACCTTTTTTTGGAAAGAATTACTTCAAGCCAAAAGCCACATATGAGCTTGGACAAACAATTTTTGGCAAACAAATCATTGTGTATATTTTGGCAAGTTTTTTTTCTTTGGTTCGAAATCAATCTAGCGTGCAAGTTTTTTTTTATTTCCAAAATCACACAAAAACTTTTTTGGCATGAAAACGTATTTTTCCATTTTTGTTGTTTCCAATTTTTATTTCTTCTGAAATTCAACAAGAAATAACAGAATCGTTTTTGTGCAAGAATTCAGAAATCAAACAGATTTCTTTCATGAAAATCATTCAGAATTCAAGGCAACAATTCATCAATCATGCAAGGGATAATTCAAGGGGGCAACAAACAAATTCATTCTTTCTAGAAATCAATCATAGTCATGGCAAGTAATCATGGAAAACAATTTTAATTGTTTCCAGCAAATCACTTAGATGTTTTCACGATAAAAATATATTCCTGTCTTAAAACTCCATCAAAAAGCCGAACTAATCAATGGGAAAATCGAAGGCAACAATCACGCAAAGTAAAATAATCAGATCAGGGCTATTTTATGTAATCAGAGCAAGTTTAGGATTTTTTTAATCCTATAAATAACACCCATATCATCATCGGTAAGGATATATAGAAGTCGAGTAAATCAAATCAGAAAAAGGGGCAAAAAAATCTCATACCAATTTGCAATCAATCATTCTCGACCGTAAAGAGGACCAAAATCAATAAAGAACCGAAGCATCAGCACATAATCCCAGAAGTAATCTCTTTAGAAGTAACGATTATCACAAAGAAGCAAAACCCTAATTATAGATTTGGTCGGTCGACATTTGAGAATAAAGCAAAGCTAAAGTGTTTGAATATAAAAAGAAAGGGGGCCGGCCATATTAGTATAAAAGGGGTTCTTTTATTTTATTTTATTTTATTTTAAATAGTATTGTTTTTGTTTTCACTTTTGTAAAATCGTCGTATTTGTTTTCTAGTTTTTTTTTTTGTAAAAACTAGGTCCTCTAGTTTTAGGGTTTTAACTAGTAGTTTCCTAATGTTTGTAATAACTAGGGTTTACTAGCTACGGGTTTGTAGCTAGGGGAAAACCTGATTTCAGGGTTTTGAACGTAATATTATAACAACCACAGATTTTCCGAGTGTACAAAACTGTATAGGCGGTTAGCGAAGGGTTCACGAGTTTGTAAGCTTTTGTATGCAGATGTTTGTTTTTAATTTTAGTAAAAACATTGGGAATGCATAAGTAGGCAGGGTTTGCCGAAGTTGGGTAAAGTCTTTGTGTCATTTACTTTCTGCACTGATTTACTCCTCTGCTATCCGTATTGTGATTATTATTCCGTATTGTGATTTGTCTTACATTCTGCAAAAAGTTAATAAACCCTATTCACCGCCCTTTCTGGCCTCTTGGTTTTGATTTTGCTTGATTTTTTGGATATTAGATTTGGTTCTTGTGGATTCGTAGTTTTGGTCTTCCTAGATTCCTTGGATTTTGGTCTTCTAGCTTCAGTTCTTAGGCTTTGGATTTGGCTTTCTTTGGTTTTTGGCTTACGGACCTTGGATAATGGGCTTCACACTCAGGGCTTCTCATTTCTAGCTTTCCAGCTTTTGGATATCTTGGATTTCTTGAGACTATGGCATTGGCTGTCTTGGCTTTCTCAAGATTCACTTACTCGGGATCTGAAAAGATCCGAACTTCTCCGGTAAGGAAAGCCCGGATTGAGTTGAGGACAAGCCACATCGGAAAACGCAAACAGAAGAACATTTCATTGTTCATTACAACAATTACATCAGATTACAAGAATATACAGAGTATTAATGAATAAAATACATTCGATAAATATCAGAGATTGTAATAAATTACATAGCAACGGAAAATAATACAAAACACAACTGAAAGTAATACACGGATACATAGCTTTCCGAGTATCGTTCCGGCTGTAAATCAGGATCTTGTGAATATAAATCTGCAAAACCAAAACTACTAGCTGCCCGTGTCAAAATAAGGGCACCCAGAGTTTAGGTTAAAACAATAAACTCTAGGTCGGTCATGTGACTGGTGTGAGAACTAAAACAGTTATTTAAAACTTTAGTTTAAATCAAATATATCAAGGGACCATGCCGTATAACACGGAACGGGTTTCCTCCCTAGAATACCAGTGCATATAACAAAACAACGCAATGCTTTTTGAAAAAATGAAGCTATTATAAGACCCAGGTGCCATCACACAATGCAACACAAGCCGGAGGATAGGGTTTTCCCTTAAAATAGCAAACATGCTTGGTATGTTAAAAACAAATCATTTGATACTATTATAAGTGTAAAGTGTATAAAACAATTTCAATCATAAATATCAATCATAGAAGGCATGGGTACCATATATCATGTCGCCATACTAGGATCTACAATCAGAAATCGCAAAGTCACGCATTTGGAAATTGGATTTCCCTCTATGAACCGAGGCAAGGGATCGTCCTCTACCGATTCGAGACGCTCTAGCCCATGTCTCAGGATCAAAGCTCGAGTGACCCTTGGATCGTCAGGGCCGGTCCACCAATGTGGATTAAAATGCCTAAACACTGCGTTTCCCCGCCCTTTGGGGCGTCAATGAGCCAAATGACTCCATCGGCTCCACACAGTCACCGATATATCCGAGGCGCCTCGCAACAACAACAACCACATAGGTGAAAATAATATAAATGTCAGGGTCGGTAGGTCACTGACACCACCCTAGCTAGAAGGAACCGCATGCCCTCCCTGACTTCGTCTTCCGTTTCTGGTTCACAACCGGGGTGTGAGGCTTGCGAATCAACGCTACACAAAGCTATGCCACACAGGCCATGCTTTGATCATCAACCACAAGACTTTGCTTTTCAACAGAAGCCTTGATCAATTGCCACTTAGGCATGCCACATAGGAAATTCACTCCATGCGATTGATATCCATCAATATATAACCCCTGAGCTCGTACGTCTCAGAAAAGGGCGTTAAGAAAGAGAATAAGTTCTCCGCCGCCAAGCAGATATATATTTAACAGAAATCAATCAAACAAAATAAAATCCAATGTCAGACACACGGTCCATTTACAAGTTCGTTCTGGGTCTGAACGAAACCGGAGGCACCTTGTACCTCGCATATCCATCGATCTCTAAGTACGTCTGGACGATCAACAACTGATTCCCTCCTCTTAGGTGTACAGCCTAATCAAGATCATCAGTAATAACCCAAACGATGTGAAGACCTTCGGTCTTCGACCACCGTCTTCATCCTCGACACATCGTCGAATCAATTATTCAGAATGGGATAAACCCCATCTTTCTGAATAACTCGCGTATATAATAAACAAGTGTTACACAAACACAACATACGCCTCATTCCAATTCAGAATCTTCTTTTATTCAAATTTCTTATACTTTGGGAAAGGTTCCCATTAAATTTATCAAAGATAAATTCTTTAAATTTATTCTTTAATCTTCTTTTGAATATCAATTCAAATTAGTCGGGATTAGCGAACCACATAGTAGTAATCATTTATTTTAATTTCCCAATCCTAACATATTCATCCCATGAAGTAAAACTGGTAATACTTCATATCTAATACCACGGTGTTATCGGTAAATTAAATTACCATTTCACGTTCAAATCTAGTTAAAGATTTAACTATCGCCTCGAGAAAAACACGTGATACTCCATTCTCGATCATTTCAATCTAATTAAAGATTCATTAAAACTTCACTTGGTTTTAATCTTCCCAAAAATCAATATTAATGATTGTTTAACTTAGGAAATCATATCCTGTCTTTAACTGGGTTAAAGAACCAATGTCATTTAAAACATGGTTCACGATAAACCCAAAATCAATTCAAATTCAATTCAAATTAAATATCATTTAATTGGTATACTTTATTAAATCTAATAAAAAGATTTTATCTTTCTCTCAACTGGGTTTAAGAACAGTGTTAATGAAGACAACATTCACGACAAACCCCAAATCCCATTTGATATTAAATACAAATATCTGAATAGAAAATATATCGGCTTATATTCAATATCAAATTCTACGACCAACAAATATCGTATTGGAAATAACGATATTAATCTATCTTTCAAATTCCTATAACAATATATGTATAGTCACGAAATCCAACATCGAAATATTCCCAAGGCAATTTCGATTCAAATCCATTCCAATTCAATTATTGGAAATTCTGGTTACTTTTAAAACCCTTTCAAATCCAATTTATTTATTTAAAAATAAATAAATTATTATTCTAGTTCATTTCGAAAAAAGTCTATTTTTATCTTTTCAAATTTGGAATTTTTCATCTCAATTCTTCACAAATCATTTCTTATGATTTATACAAATTATTACTATTTTTAATAATTTTATCAAGGCCCGTACAGTCGAATTCCATCAACGGCCATCGAACTGCACTTACAACGACCTTTTCCAAATTTGATTTGGACATAATTCCAAATCCAACCGTTATATTTCAAATCTCTAATATTCGTTAGAAATCTCTTTTCGATACAAACCCAACGGTTCTGGTTTTAGGAGAATCCGACGGTCGGATCTCCCATAACATCCATTCAAAGTCACTGGTCGAAATTCGCGAACTGCCGCTGCGCGGCGCGTTCTATTCAGGCCATTATATATATATAATATATATATTATATATATTTCGTCGATTTCCTTTCAAAACGTATTTTATAAATCGTTTTAAATTCGTTTTCGAAATGATTTCAACTTCATATTCAATTTCGAATCAAAATTGAATATTCCACATCACTGATATACAAATGATAATATTTTCAAAACGTTATATTTTGAAATCACTTTCTTTTCTATATTCATTATAAAAATGAATAAAATCGATATAAAAATCGTTCACGTCAAAATGGCGTCAATCTAATCAACACGCTTTTATTCAACACATTAATGTTTGTTCTATTCTACACATGAATATTTATTCTATTCAACACATGAATATTTATTCTATTCAACACATGAATTTTTATTCTATTCAACACATGAATTTATTTTCTATTCAACACATGAATTTATTTTCTGTTCAACACATGAATTTATTTCTATTCAACACATGGATTTATTTTCTATTCAACCCATGAATTTATTTTCTATTCAACACATGAATTTATTTTTATAATATTCCTTATTTTCCAGATTGGAATGAGGCCCAATCAATTACCATATAATGTTAATTATATCTAATTTCTGCAACACATGTATATAATAGCAATGATAAATCATCAACCATCATCCAGAGTGCACCACACAACTGCATAAGCATTAAATATAAATAATTAACGCTTTACACAGTCTGTCAACCCATCAATTGACATACAACTAAACAATCGGGATTAGTGTACATCAAATCTCATCCCAATACACATGTGGGGTTTCAAATCAATAAACACAGATTTTATTTGTGCAGTTGGGCGACGTGTAAAATTTATCGTCCTGATCCATATAAGTCAAATCAGTGTATATAAACAAATCATCTGAGTTGTTTATAAATATTTATTTTATATACATGTTAAAAATTATATTTTTAACTATAAAATATTTATTCAATCCACATCACACAATCAATTTTCACAACACATTAATCAAACAAACAAGCCATCCATGGTCTGTGGACGATGGGTGTCGGGTGCTGCTAAGCACCGTCTGGATCCTAGTATATATTTCAACTAGAAAATAAATTAAAAGTGAGAAGTTCTCACCGAAGGTTCCACTCCTCCTTTCTTTATTTCTGAACCTCTGAATGGCCTGTATTTTCCCGAAATTCCAATGCAATCTTTTTCGCGCTGTTCACATTAAAAATCACATTTTTATCTCACTATATTTTTATATCGTTTCACTTATTTATATGTATTTCATATAAAGAGAAATCACATTTTCATTTCAAAGCGATGTATATAAAAATTATATTTTTATAATCTCTATCTTCATATTAAAGATCGTATTTTTAATATGCCATTACTATATTAAAATTCATATTTTTATATCGCTACATCTATAAAGATCGTATTTTTACTTCCCTAAATCATATATAAATATCAAATTTTTATCGTTGTTATATATATGTATAAATCAAACCTCTATAGCGTAAAAATCATTTCTTTTTAGCGTTAAAAATCCTTTCTTTTTCTAGTTAAAAATCACACCTTTTTTTTTGTTAAAAATCACTTCTTTTTGTAAATAAAAATCGTATCCTTATTTTACTCTAATATATATAAATAGTTATATTAATTTATGCAAAAAAAACTGATTTTTTTAACTCAAAAAATCATTTACATAGAAAACAAATTAAAATAAATATATAAAAACTTACAAGGAGATTACAGCGGGGGTGGGGGTCGCTCGAGTTGCAACGGTGGTGGGGGTGCTCTCCTGGTGGTCGGCGGCAGGCCGATTAGGGCGGTGGTGGCTCCCTGGGGACTGGCGGCGGGTTTCTGGGTAAAGGGGATTTGGGTTCAGTTTTCAGAAGGGAAAGGAGGGGAGAGAGGGCAACGTCGATGGGGGAGCGGTCGGCGGTCATCTCGATGGCGGCGTAGGCGTGGTGGGCCGGCAAGGGCGTCGAGACTTCCAATTTGGGGAGAGAAAGCGGGAATTTGATTTTGGCAGGGGTGGACTGAATAAAGGCTTTGACTGAGTGGGGAGGGGGTAAAGGTTATATGTATATATATATATTTATTTTATTATTATTTTATTTTTCTTTCTATTCAAGTTAACTTTATATATAAACTCCAAATGAAACCCAACGACTATTGTCCCTAGCGTAATACCACCATTCCGAACACAATGGAATATGTTTCGTAAGCCAATTTGGCTGTTTCGATCAGTCTCCTTCAAAATCAAAATATAAAGCAGTATATATTCAATTCGAACATATATTTCAAATTACCGGGGCCACATACGGACTCTAAAAATTCTAGAAAAATTATTTCTAGCTTCGTATTGATGATACGGTCCTAAAAAAACTAATTTCGTCAAATTTGAGGACCGTTTGAAAAATGGCCATTTTCTGGTTGATTAAATTCCACTAAAACTAGTCAAACGCGTTTAAATGCGCCACGCTCACATATTGACTCAGAAAATTATGAAAATTGGAATCTAGCAATAACTTGACATCCCGGAACCAACGAAAGGTGTTTCATCGAAAACGAAGGTCGTTTGCAAAATTTCCATTTTTAAGGGCCATAATTCTATAGTGACTATTCTGAATTTTCAACTGGGTATATCTTTTTATTCCCGCTATGAAATTTCAATTTTTCGGATTTGTTGGAAAGATGTTTTCAGATAGATTCTAATGTTTTTGGTTTCGCCAAAATCCGGTTTATTTTGAATCCTGTACATTCATTTGAACTTTGAAATCGAAATTTCAAACTACCGCGCCATTTTCAATTCCTTTTATAATTAAAATAAAATAATTATATTCTAACGTCGATTCAAATAAATATATACATTCTATTTCTATTAAAAATAAATTTCTCGTCGTTATTATTTAAAATAATTCATTTTAAATATTCAAAATTCATAAAAATTGCAAAAATAAAATTTTTAATTTGGCTCAGAATTTCCGGGTTATTACAATCTCCCCCACTTAAAAACTTTTCGCCGAAAAGGAACGAAGATGGAAGTTGTTTTACTAATCAACTCAACTTTCATTATTTTCATCACGGCTTAAGTTCTTCAACTTTTTAGTTTCTAAGAACTTTCCAAATTTTTCAAAAATTTGACTAACACCCCAAATTTTCGAAAAATTTCGCCATAACCTCCCCTGCAATAGGAGCTTCGGGATATTTCAAATAGCCTCCCATGGCCCTCACCAATCCAAAAAGAAAAAGAAACAGCCAAGCGGCTAGCCAATCGGCTCATAAAATCATCAAAAACCCAAGAAATATAATAAAAATGTACCTATTTGTCGGGCAAACAATTTTATTTCTCTTCTCTTGCCTCCTTGATATGACCTGTTCAATGTAAGTACATGTATATGCATGCAAATACGACTAATTTTCAATACAACTGACTATTTGACACAATTTGGCTAAATGGTTCAAATTTTAATTAATCAACCAATAATCAAACGACACAATCAGCAATCAATTAGTTGATTAACTTTTCATATTCATAATTTTGATATCTAGTCAAAAATCACATTTTTGATGCCAAATCACAACAATAAGACCTATCTAATTTTGGTTCTCACAACAGTCAATTGGAAATATATAGAAATCCCACTTTCGTCACTCGAACATGAACGCTAATGACGACTAGTCAATCATCAGATTCATCTCCGAGCGACTAGAGTGTGATATTATATCTATCCAGTACATTAAAACTTCAAATACACGTGGATCAGACGTATACGCAAAATCTTTATATACTTGATTGTCCAAATCAATACAAATAAATATTCAAATACGAATAATTGAATTTAATTTTTCAAAACAAAATTGTTTTCACTTGTACTCTTAAAAACATTACTCTTCGCACTCGTTCTAGAATACTACTGATCCTATCTCTAACGAGTCATCCTCACTGGATATTACTAATCTAATCTCTGATGAATTCTTTCGTTTGGTTCTAATGTGTTTTGTTCTCCGAGCTCTGTAAACCAAACCTCTGATACCAAGATGAAACGACCCGAACTTCCCCGGTAAGGAAAGCCCGGATTAAGTTGAGGACAAGCCACATCAGAACGCAAACAGAAAAATATTTCATTGTTCATTACAACAATTACATCAGATTACAAGAATAAACAGAGTATGAATGAATAGAATACATTCGATAAATATCAGAGATTACAATAAATTACATAGCAGCGGAAAATAATACAAAACATAACTGAAAGTAATACACGGATACAGAGCTTTCCGAGTATCGTTCCAACTGCAAATCAGGATCCTGTGAATATAAATCTGCAAAACCAAAACTACTAGCTGCCCGTGTCAAAATAAGGGCACCCAGAGTTTAGGTTAAAACAATAAACTCTAGGTCAGTCATGTAACTGGTGTGAGAACTAAAACAGTTATTTAAAACTTTACTTTAAATCGGATATATTAAGGGACTACGCCGTATAACAAGGAACGGGTTTCCTCCCACGAATACCAGTGCATATAACAGAACAGCGCAATGCTTTTTGAAAAAAGGAAGCTATTATAAGACCCAGGTCCCATCACACAATGCAACACAAGCCGGAGGATAGGGTTTTTCCTTATAATAGCCAAACATGCTTGGTACGTTAAAAACAAATCATTTGATACTATTATAAGTGTAAAGTGTATAAAATAATTTCAATCATAAATATCAATCATAGACGGCATGGGTACCATATATCATGTCACCATACTAGGCTCTACAATCAAAAACCGCAGTCACGTATTTGGAAATTGGATTTCCATATAGGAACTGAGGCAAGGGATCGTCCTCTACCGATTCGAGACGCTCTAGCCCGTGTCTCAGGATCAGAGCTCGAGTTACCCTTGGATCGTCAGGTTCAGTCCACCAATGTGGATTAAAATTCCTGAACACTGTGTTTCCCTACCCTTTGGGGCGTCAATGAGCCAAATGACTCCATCGGCTCCACACAGTCACCGATATATCCGACGCGCCTCGCAACAGCAACAACCACACAGGTGAAAATAATATAAATGTCAGGGCTGGTAGGTCACTGACACCACCCTAGATGGATGGAAACGCATGCCCTTCCTGAGGTCCTCTCCCGTTTCTGGTTCACAACCGGGGTGTGAGGCTCGCGAATCAACGCTACACAAAGCTATGCCACACAGGCCGTGCTTTGATCATCAACCACAAGACTTTTCTTTTCAACAGAAGCCTTGATCAATTGCCACTTAGGCATGCCACACAGACAATTCATTCCATGCGATTGATGTCCATCAATATATAACCCCTGAGCTCGTACATCTCAGAGAAGGGCATTAAGCAAGAGAATAAGTTCTCCACCGCCAAAAAGATATATATTTAATAGAAATCAATCACATAGAATAAAATCCAATGTCAGACACATAGTCTATTTACAAGTTCGTTCTGGGTCTGAACGAAACCGGAGGCACCTTATACCTCGCATATCCATCGATCTCCATGTACGTCTGGACGATCACCAATTGATTCCCTCCTCTTGGGTTTACAGCCCAATCAAGATCATAAGTAATCACCCAAACGATGTGAAGACCTCCGGTCTTTGACCACCGTCTTCATCCTCGACACATCGTCAAATCAATTATTCAGAATGGGATAAACTCGGTCTTTCTGAATAACTCGCGTATATAATAAACAAGTGTTACACATACACAACATACGCCTCATTCCAATTCAGAATATTCTTTTATTCAAGTATTCTTATACTTTGGGAATGGTTCCCATTAATTTTATCAAAGATAAATTCTTTAAATTTATTCTTTAATCTTCTTTTGAATATCAATTCAAATTAGTCGGGATTAGTGAACCACACCGAAGTAATCATTTATTTTAATTTCCCAATCTCAACCTATTCATCCCATGAAGTAAAACTGGTAATACTTCATATCTAACACCACGGTGTTATCGGTAAATTAAATTACCATTTCATGTTCAAATCTAATTAAAGATTTAACTATCACCTGGAGCGAAACTGGTGATACTCCATTCTCGATCATTTCAATCTAATTAAAGATCCATTAAAACTTTACTTGGTTTTAATCTTCCCAAAAATCAATATTAATGATTGTTTAACTTGGGAAATCATATCCTGTCTTTAACTGGGTTAAAGAACCAATGTCATTTAAAACACGGTTCACGATAAACCCAAAATCAATTCAAATTCAATTCCAATTAAATAATTGGTATACTTCATTAAATCTAATAAAAAGATTTAATCTTTCTCTCAACTGGGTTTAAGAACAGTGTTAATGAAGACACCATTCACGACAAACCCCAAATCCCATTTGATATTAAATACAAGGCTCTGAATAGAAAATATATCGGCTTATATTCAATATCAAATTCTACGACCAACAAATATCGTATTGGAAATAACGATATCAATCTATCTTTCAAATTTCTATAACAATATTTGTATAATCACGAAATCCAACATCGAAATATTCCAATGGCAATTTCGATTCAAATCCATTCCAATTCAATTATTAGAAATTCTGGTTACTTTTAAAACCCTTTCAAATCCAGTTTATTTATTTAAAAATAAATTATTATTCTAGTTCAAAACTAGTTCATTTCGATAAAAAGCTATTTTTATCCTTTCAAATTTGGAATTTTTCATCTCAATTCTTCACAAATCATTTCTTATGATTTTACACAAATTATTACTATTTTTAATAATTTTATCAAGGCCCGTACAATCGAGTTCCATCAACGGCCATCGAACTGCACTTACAACGACCTTTTCCAAATTTGATTTGGACATAATTCCAAATCCAACCGTTAGATTTCAAATCTCTAATATTCTTAGAAAGATCTTTTCGATACAAACCCAACGGTTTCCGGTTTTAGTAGAATCCGACGGTCGGATCTCCCGTAACGTCCATTCGAAGTCAATGGTCAAAATTCGCGAACTGCTGCGGCGCGGCGCGTTCTATTCAGGCCATTATATATATAATATATATATTATATATATTTCGTTGATTTCCCTTCAAAACGTATTTTATAAATCCTTTTAAATTCATTTTCGAAACGATTTCAACTTCATATTCAATTTCGAATCAAAATTGAATATTCCACATCATCGATATACAAATGATAATATTTTCAAAACGTTATATTTTGAAATCACTTTCTTTTCTATGTTCATTATAAAAATGAATAAAATCGATATAAAAATCGTTCACGTCAAAATGGCGTCAATCTAATCAACACGGCTTTTATTCAACACATGAATGTTTATTCTATTCAACACATGAATATTTATTCTATTCAACACATGAATTTTTATTCTATTCAACACATGAATTTATTTTCGATTCAACACATGAATTTATTTCTATTCAACACATGAATTTATTTTCTATTCAACACATGAATTTATTTTTATAATATTCCTTATTTTCCAAATTGGAATTAGGCCCAATCAATTACCATATAATGTTAATTATATGGATTTTCTACAACACATGTATATAATAGCAACGATAAATCATCAACCATCGTCCAGAGTGCACCACACAACCGCATAAGCATTAAATATAAATAATTAACGCTTTACACAGTCTATCAACCCATCGATTGACATACAACTAAACATTCGGGATTAGTGTACGTCAAATCTCATCCCAATACCCGTGTGGGGTTTCAAATCAACAAACATAGATTTTATTTGTGCAGTTGGGCGATGTGTAAAATTTATCTTCCCGATCCATATCAGTCAAATTAGTGTATATAAACAAATCATCCGATTTGTTTATAAATATTTATTTTATATACACGTTAAAAATTATATTTTTAACTATAAAATATTTATTCAATCCACATCACACAATCAATTTTCACAATACATTAATCAAACAAACAAGCTATACATGGTCTGTGGACGACGGGTGTAGGGTGCTGCTAAGCACCGTCTGCATCCTAGTATATATTTCAACTAAAAAATAAATTAAAAGTGAGAAGTTCTCACTGAGGGTTCCACTCCTTTCTTTATTTCTGAAACTCTGAATGGCCTAAATTTGCCCGAAATTCCAATGCAATCTATTTCACGCTTTTCACATTAAAAATTACATTTTTATCTCACTATATTTTTATATCGCTTCACTTCTTTATATGTATTTCATATAAAGAGAAATCACATTTTCATTTCAAAGCGATGCATATAAAAATTATATTTTTATAATCTCTATCTTCATATTAAAGATCGTATTTTTAATATGCCATTCCTATATTAAAAATCGTATTTTTATATCGCTACATCTATAAGATCGTATTTTCACTTCCCTACATCATATATAAATATCAAATTTTTATCGTCGTTATATATATGTAAAAATCAAACCTCTATAGCGTAAAAATCATTTCTTTTTAGCGTTAAAAAGAATTTCTTTTTCTAGTTAAAAATCACACCTTTTTGTTGTTAAAAATCACTTCTTTTTGTAAATAAAAATCTTATCCTTATTTTACTCTAATATATATAAACACTTATATTAATTTATGCTAAAAAAACTAATTTTTTTAACTTATAAAATCAATTACATAGAAAACAAATAAAAATAAATATACAAAAACTTACAAGGAGTTTACGGCAGGGGTGGGGGTCGCTCGAGTTGCAACGGTGGTGGGGGTGCTCCCCTGGTGGTCGTTGGCAGGCTGATTAGGGCGGTGGTGGCTCCTTGGGGACCGGCGGCGGGTTTCTGGGTAAAGGGGCTTTGGGGTTCGATTTTCAGAAGGGAAAGGAGGGGAGAGAGGACAACGTCGATGGGGGAGGGGTCGGCGGTCATCTCGATGGTGGCGGAGGCGTGGTGGGCCGGCAAGGGCGTCGCGACTTCCAATTTGGGGAGAGAAAGCGGGAATTTGATTTTGACAGGGGTTGACTGAATAAAGGCTTTGACTGAGTGGGGAGGGGGTAAAGGTTATATATATATATTTTATTATTATTTTATTTTATTTTTCTTTCCATTTAAGTTGACTTTATATACAAACTCCAAATGAAACCCAACGACTGTCGTCCCTAGTGTAATACCCCCTTCCGAACACAATGGGATATGTTTCGTAAGCCAGTTTGGCTATTTCGATCAGTCTCCGTCAAAATCAAAATATAAATCAGTATATATTCAATTCGAACGTATATTTCAAATTACCGGGGCCACATATGGACTGTAAAAATTCTAGAAAAAATATTTTTAGCTTCGTATTGACGATACGGTCCTAATAAACCTAATGTCGTCAAATTTGAAGACCGTTTGAAAAATGGCCATTTTCTGGTCGATTAAATTCCACTAAAACTAGTCAAACGCGTTTAAATGCGCCATGCTCACATATTGATTCAAAAAATTATGAAAATTGGAATCTAGCAATAACCTGACATCCCGGATCCAACAAAAGTGATTTCGTCGAAAACGAAGGTCGTTTGCAAAATTTCCATTTTTAAGGGCCAGAATTCTATAGCGACTATTCTGAATTTTCAACTGGGCATATCTTTTTATTCCCACTATAAAATTTCAATTTTTCGGATTTGTTGGAAAGATGTTTTCAAATAGATTCTAATTTTTTTGGTTTTGCCAAAATCCGGTTTATTTTGAATCCTGTACATTCATTTGAACTTTGAAATCGAAATTTCAAACTACCGCGCCATTTTCGATTCCTTTTATAATTAAAATAAAATAATTATATTCTAACGTCGATTCAAATAAACATATACGTTCTATTTCTATTCAAAATAAATTTCTCGTCGTTATTATTTAAAATAATTCATTTTATATATTCAAAATTCATTAAAATTTCCAAAATAAAAAATTTAATTTGGCTCAGAATTTCCAGGTTATTACAGGATCCGTCCCCTGGATCTGGCTTTGTAGGATCTCCCTGTATTTAGCTTTTGGTTTTCTAGACTGTAGTTGGTTGAGTCGTCCTACCAATGTATGAGAGTTGTTATAATCCTTAGGCATGCTCTTTGCTCAACAACACACCATCACCCCTTGGTTGTTAATAAAATAGATACTATTTGGCTTTTCTTGATGTCTTACTTTGGTAAGGCTTCCTTGAACACTATGGCTTATCCTGATCGTACTGCTTTAGCAGGATCGCCTTAAACCCTTTTAACGGCTCTTAGTCATCTTGCTTTGGCATGATCGCCTTAAGAAGATTCTAATTTTTTTTTTCTGTTCAACAATTGGAAACAGCCCAGTCCATATTTCCTTGATAATCTAGGTTGCATGAAATCGCCTTCGGCTCCTGGATCCTCATTTTGCTGTTAGCATAGGTCAGGTGACTCCACCATGCCTCTGTGATCCCTATCAATGCTATCTAAATGTTTATAATAGTTTGGAAATGAATATACCTCCCTATCCTAATTTCGGCCTCTCCCTCATAGCCGTTACTTTGCCTCTTTCTCTTTTTCATGTACAGGGGATTCCTTCTACTTTAGCAGCCTAGTAGAGGAAAGATTCAGCATGTTCATCCCTTGCCCGATTCTATTATTATCAAACTGACCGCAATCCTTTTTTGTTCGTGATGATCCCGCCAAAGAGCTCGCTTCAACGGGCCCAACAATGAATTTTTATTCATGGAAAAGCCAACGGAAAGATTCGTAGAGCCTGTTTTGGTGCTGTCTACGCGTAGGGCTGTCCCCCATTCCCGTCGGGCTTTCGTTTTTGTACCTCTAATTACCACTGCTTGGCTTTCAATTCACCTCTGACCATCAAATTAAATGAGAATAACCAATCCTCCTCTCTTTAAAACAAGGGGCGCTTCCGGTTCTGTGCATGCTTCAAACTATTTTTTCTTCTCCATATTACCATATCTCTAGAGTCAATAACTTGTACAGGAACAAGCACTCCTAGGCATGCTCTTCACGAACGATAAACCGATCAGTTCCCTCCATGAGTGAATTTGAAATCAGAAGTGACTAAGTCTGCATACCCATATAGGGGAACAGGCATCTCAATGCATTCTCTTTACGAACAATAAACAATTTTCCTTTTGGTTTTACTAAAAACTCCAAGGTTTTATTACTTTAACAAGATTACTTCGCAAAGTAAGGACGCTCGCTTCTGGAGTATGAAATTTGAAATTGGATTGCAAAACTTAAGTAAGGATATGACAATCCTTGGTTGTTTTACTTTTGTAAGAACGCCTTGGAAAACAATCGCAACATTTGGTCATCTTGTTTCGGCAAGATCGCCTTTGTAAATTATATGGAAATCCTCGGTCGTCTTGCTTCGGCATGATTGCCTTAAAAAACTTAGGCTACCCTTGGTCATCTTACTTTTGCAGGATCACCTCTGAAAACTCAGGCTACCCTGGCAGTCTCGTCGGTGACATGACAAGATGGCTCACTTCCGGTTATTGGATATCTGGCTATATGGTTATTGGTTATTTTGGATTCACGGATTTCGGATTTTCCTGATTTCTAGGCTATGGATTCTCAGATTATTCAGGTTATTAGACTTCTGCAGTCCTCTGGGTATTATGCTTATTCTAGTTATCTTTAAGCGATATGGAGAGATCGTTGACTTTCACTGGATTTCAGACTCTTTGGTTTTCAGGTTCGTGGATAATACGATCTAGAGCGATCATGAATTTCTGGTTAATACGATCCGATGCGATCATGGTTCTTCGGTTTCTAGTTATAGAAGTTCCCTTCAGACTTCTCCTGGCTTTGGTTTCTGGGTTTCTGAATTTCTGGTTTTCTCGTAAAACACATCTTCCTTCGGTTGAGCAAGACATGTTTTGGGAGGGAAAAGTATTGACATTTTGATACGTTAACATTTTGATTAGGGGCATGCTCAAATCTCGAGAACATCATCAGAAAACATAAAGCAATTGGTCAAAGTAACGACGTGTTCGGAAATGATTGGAAATGGCATCAATTTGTAAAATTCTCGTCGATGGACTTGTAAAACGGGCACTGTAAAAATACGTGATTGACTTGTTCCAATTAGCTCAAAATGCTTGAGCGTGTCGGTCCAATCACATGGAAAAACTCGTCGTGGAAAAGTATATAGATTTTGGTTAATAAAAAGCAGTGTCGCGCACTCAAAAACAACTGATCGACATGGCATGATCACAAAAATGGCTTGCATGACTCATGACATCAAAATATGGCACTTTGGATAGATTTTACCAAAAGCTTGACTTTCACGTACCGATCACCTCAAAATAGCTAATCGACATGGTTGGATCCGGAAAAAATAGTGGATCTGGCTCTTGGCAAAAGATGGATTTGGCATGCTTAAATATCAGTGATCAACATAGGCAGATCACGCAAAATAGCGTGTGCAACATAGGCCGATCACCTCTGAAATCTGCTCAAAAACTCGGCTTGGCACTTCACACTAGAAATTTCGTATCCTTCAAGGATTCGAAATTCTCGTATTGCACATAGCACGGGCCGCACTTTTCGACTTACTCTAGGGATTTGAAATTTGGCCGATCAGGGATTCGAGATTTGGCAAAGGAGAAAAAGGCTCGAGCACGATGGAGGGATTCAAAATTTCACCGTGCACATGCCTGGGATTTTGATATGAAAACTTGGCTAATCGAAGGGATTCAAAACCCTAGGATTTTACCAAGCCAGAGTGGAAAATAGCCTTGGCACCGTGCGGATCACCCATTTTTATCTGATTAACACACGTTTTCAATGATTTTCAAGGATTCAAAGTTTTGAAGTGGAAAACGTGCCAGGATATTTGGCAGACCCGATTCTACTGTGTTGATCACCTGTTTTGTCCTTATCAACACACGTTTTCACCAGATTTTCAGGATTTCAATATTAACTTTGGTTATTCGACTCCACTTTTGGGATACGAATTTCCTGTCTCTCAAGGATATGAAATTTGTGCTAACACACCCACAACTTACCTATAAATACCCCTGGATTGGAATTCAAAGAGATAGGCTCATTTGCACTCTTCCTACATTTTAGCATACGGGATTGAAGCTCTCAAGCACCATTAATGGCCGCCTTCATCTTTGCCATGGATATTGAACTTCTTTTAGGCTTCTAAACGTTGCACAAACATTTCGCTACACCATTTGGACATTTACACTGTTTTTGGACTATTTTGGATTTCTTTGGAATTTCTTGGACATTGAAGCTACTTTTTGGACATTGCTCCATATTTTTGCTCAACGAAGAAGAAGGGCATTTTGGTCAAACTTTAGAATTAACAAATATTTTATTCTTCTATTACACAACTTTGAACGCAAATATTGTCTGAACTTGTACAACTCTTATAATCAGCTATTATATAATGAATGATTACTATTAAGTGGACGTAGACGTTAGTGCCAAACCACTATAAAATGTTGTGTTCTCCCCGCATTTCAATACTTTGGATTTGGATCATCGTTTTTCTGCAAAACGTACACCCGGGCATTGGCGTGCACGAATAGAGACAATTCCCCATGTCAACATATATCTTGTTCAAAGACATACACTATGTATTATATCAGATCTACTTGCAATTATATAAAGTAAATCATTCCTCCATATAATTTCTGATCAACATCTTTAAAATTTTCTTCTCTAAATAAATTTTCATTTATTGTTATATAGGATGGTTTAGCATTCCGTTATTTATTTATTATTATTTGAAGTTCCAAAAAATAATTTAATTCTTCGTATGACTCATCTCAATTTGCTTAGTCATTATTTTTAAAATTTTGTTATTTAATTTATCATTGTGGATCCAAAATTAATATCATTTACATATATTAGTATTAACTGAATATCATTTTTACTCCTTTTAATAAATAACGCATTATCTACTTTACTAGTTTTAAAATTATATACAAATAAGATATAGGACTATCATACAAAGTTCTGAGATTCTGTTTAAGATCATATAAAGCTTCCTTTAGTTTTTATACCTTCATCTTCAAAAATGGGGATTGCTCCACATACACACACAGATATATATATATATATATATCTTCTTTTATAAAATCGTTTAAGAATGCACTCTTAACATTCATTTGATATAATTTATAATTATTATTATTTATGAAAGTAAATAAGATTCTAATAGCTTCTAATCGTGTAATGGGTGCAAAGGTTTCATCACAGTTAGTTCCTTCTTCTCTTGGAAGTTAAAAGCGCTTAGCAGTTCTATAGTGGTAGAGGTGCGAAAAGGTGTGGCAGATATATAACAAAGGCACAAAAAGGTTCATTATATTGAAATATAATATTTAAAATTAATTAATTATCGTTCTTAGATTATATGTGTAGAAGAAACTACATTAATTAATTTTATATAACAAAATCAAAGAATATCATGGTTACACATGCTAGATTTAATGATTATAATTGATTTTTATAATATATTGAACACTTATGTCTTAAAATTATCTCTTTACATTAACTTTATTGATTTTTTTAAAAGAGAACTAATCAAATCAAGCTCGATATATTAATATTGCTAAAGCGAGTGCTAAAAAAACCTTGATTTAGCGGATGTGGCATAAAATAGCACAGCTAAAGGTGGATCTATTGTTCGTTAATGTTAAATTGGAATAACATAGTGGATGAAGAGCACTACGGGCTATAGCTTGCGAAGCTTTAACTACATAACTTTTTCTCGATAATAACCTTGCATGATTGATCGAGCTTTATTTCTTATAACTTCTTCTTCATTCATTTTACCTTTATACACACATTTAGTTCCAGTTATTAATTTGTTTTCTTGTTTTAGGACTAATTTTCAAACATCATTTCTTGTAAATTGATTCAATTCTTCTTTCATTCCAGAACCATGAATTATTTGTAGATGCTTATGTTGGATACTTAGGTTTAATAGTTGGTAACGAAGCACCATTCATTTAAAAAGATAATTCAATTCATCAATAACTGTGAAAATATATAAAAGTTCCAAACTATTTTCAAAGAAATCAGATATAGGTTAGAAAACAATTTTAAAAAGATTGAAGTGAAATGCATAAACTTAAAATCATTTCAAAGTAATTCAAAATATATAACAGAAAGGTCATCTTTTCCAGAATATGACAAAAAATGTATAGAGGCAAAGGTAACGTTTTATGAGTGCTATAAAAGACTGCTAAACTTGGGCCTATTTTGAAAACTCGAATGCATGATCGATTTTCGACATGAAATAAACTTTATGTAATACCCCAAATTTAATACACTATAACCGTACATAAGGATAATAAATTGGGAATAATTTAATAAATTATTTAGAATTAAGTGGAACTGGCATCGCCGTTGTGTTTATCTCGGAATTTTCGTTCAGATGGACCCAAAGTTTGCATAAAACGGGTAACATATGAAGAAGTTAAGGGCTTTAGTAGTTTGTACGCATATAAAAAGAATAAATAAATATATCCAGAAAATCAAAACATACACCACGGAAAAACTTGGTGGAAAATGGACCCGCTAGGGGTCGACCGACACCTTTGGGGGTCGACCCATACAAAGGCGTGTCGACCAAAGGGTCGACCCCGGGGTCGACCCCCGATCTAGGGTAGATTTGTTCGCGAATGTGGCCTGCTTTCTGGATCATATTCGTTGCTGAGCACTTATAAATAGACCCGTAGAGCTTAGCCTAAATCTCATATTTTCATAGTGGCTATCTAGACTCTGCCATTTTTATTCCTCCTCGAATATCTTCCGAAATTAGAATAATAAGTCTTAGGAAATTCTGAATCAAGATCTTGAGGAAAAGAATGTATATCTGCAAATGGGTGTTCAAAATTATGATCGAAGTAAGGTAAATTCTTGGATCTGGTCAATTTAGATTCCTCCGCTTTCTTCCCTTTTCTTTTAGTTTAAGAATTGTAAATCCATGATTATTTAGGTTCTAGATTCAGTTAGGAGTGCCATGGAATGCTACGACTGGACTAGATTCATGAACTGGAAAGCTATTAGGTGAGTGGATTTAAGTTATACTGTTTGATAATGGTATAACTATCGTTTGGCGTTCCCTATTAAAAATATATAAATCTGCTGAAATGTAAATCTAGTGAAATGTATAAACCTGTTAGAACATGTGGAAAAGATTACTGTAGGATATAGACTTGTTCTAATAACCTGTTAATTTGGTATTGTGAATTATGTTACAGTGAAACTGGGAATAATTGTGGTAATTGAAATTAGATCTACTAAGAACATTTCTGTTGTACAAGACCTGTTTCCATTAAACACCTGTCTGAATTGGGAATCCCTTTGAATACTGTAATTATGAAATTTACAATGAACATGAATATTTGTTTAAGAATATTATTATGCCAAAAGATTGTAAAGAAGAATTACAGTAAAATTTGGAAGAACGAATATGCCTAAATTTACACTAAACATACATATAACAGTGCTAAGGCACGAGGTTAAGCCCCACCTTGTGGAAGAAGCCTGTCTGGAACCGCCCAGCAAATCCAGTATCCCCAAGCGGCCGGCTTAATGTGAGAGGTCTAGCGCATAAACATATATATGATATATGTATATGACAGGATAGAAAGAATTAGCATTGATTATAATTAAGGGAAATGAAGGAAAGATACAACAGTGTAAAAGATTTGGAATGAACGGGGAATGATAATAACCTATTATGAATAAATCTAAATGGGAAAAAGAAAGATAATAGGTAGGCTTATCCTAGGGACAAGTGGAAATTATAACTTAGGTTATAATAAACGATAGATAAAATGAGATAACTTATGTAATGAGATAAGTTGTACTTAATTATACATTAAGTAATTTGTAAACTTGAGAATCTGAATCCTGATGATAAGAAGAACATGTTATCTGTAAACTTGAGAATTTGAAATCTACTGATAAGAATAACATGTCAATGGTTTATTAATGAACTTAAATGGGTTAAGTTATATAATTGGGATTAATAAGCAAGAGGAACTTGGTAACTTAAATAAGGAGTTAATATGATTGAAATAACCAAGTTAACAGGAAATTTGATGAGGTAGAGCGAACAAATAATTAAATGTTTAGACATCGTATCTAATAACACATCAACCCGAGGTGCTTGGACTCGTCCATACGTCTGAAGGTGAATAACCCAGCAGGGTAGATCATCGTGGTGTCATGAGACACGAGGGGAGCGCATGTCCATCTGATTATTATGCATATTCTGCCTGTTGTTCTGCTGATATTCTGCTGGCTCCGAGGGACTGGAAGGGGAAGCACGCGACTTCCTGGGACGTGGAGGGTACACCTGGTAGTCCTTTGTACGATGGCTGCAATGGGCTGTTCTTTCAAAGGTTAGGTCTGCGCATTACTACCCAACGAGTATACCTTGATTGCTACAATAGTGGGCAATCAGAAGGCTGTAGGGTGGCTTAGATGATTCGATGAATCTAGTGCCTTGTGACCAGGCGGGTTACGACCATTTACACAACACCAGAAAAGGCTTATTATAACAGTTATTACTGTTACTAATGATCTTTATAACAGTTATAACCGTTACAACACCATGCGTGACAAACTGTTGTCACGAATATTGTAACGGTTAAAACCGTTATAAAGTGCTCAGATTGTAACGGTTATTACCGTTATAAGATATGGGCTTTGTAACATTTAAAACCGTTAGGACTGAAAATTTTATAACATTTATAACCGTTATAAACATTATTTTTATAACAGTAATAATTGTTACAAATGTAAATTATATAACAGTTATTACTGTTAGAATATAATATTGACTATTTCATACAATGCTTTACTAACAGTTATAACTGTTACAAACGTGAATATCATACCAAGCCTGCTATAGGCCATTTCATACAGCATACACCAATAATAATATACAACATATAATATAACAATAACTTAAAGCAAATACAGCATATCACAATTTATATCCTTAAGCAAATTCCATTTCAACCAACATCACAATCCAACATACAGTCATAATACCATTCATCATCCATAACAAATACCAAAATAACATCTAAGTATCATAATTTTGCATACAACCATTACACAAAACGCAAACGATTAACGGACCAAATTACAAATCCACCATCGACAAGATCAGATAGTGTATACATACCATTTTGGGGTGCATCAAAAATTAACGCATCCGGATCCAGAACTTCCTCCACCCAAATGGCTTTCTCTCCTTCTAGCACAGTTCTATGATGACAAACTTTTTGCACTCCTACATATCCTTTCGCTACCTCCTTTAATGTTGACGACAATAACACTACCGACTGTTTATCTCTCGTGGATGATCCAATGGCATCAATAGAAGTAGTATGTAGATTATTATTACCTCCATCGGAAGCAACTTCTTCACGTGGTGTCGTATTCCCTCCTTGTTGATTGATAAGAAGCTTTATAGATTGTTGCAAGTACGCCAATGCTGAATTCATTGTTTTGATGTCTTCATGCATTTGATTTTGGTTGTTCTCCAATTTAGCTAACTGTTGCTTAGTTGCATTCTCTTTTACCGCGGTAATTGCTTTTGAAGCTTGTGTTATTTTTACTTGCTTTACATTGCATGTAGAGCTGATAGCACGACAATAACTTCTTCTTTTATCATCTCCAAAAACTTCAGCAATGGGATCTTTATCAAAATTATCTAGACTTAAAGCATCATCGCCACCTTCTAATCTTTGTCTTGCTTCCGCTGCTTCAACCAAAGCCTACGATGTTCGACAAATACAATGATATGAGTCTATGCCTGATTAAAAAACAAAGAAAGTTTAACTGAAGATGCTTGATTAAAAACAAACAAATTCGGCTTTGGTTACAATGATATGAGTCTATGCCGAGTGGCTCAAGTTTACCGAGCCACTCGGCTCAAGTTTACTGAGCCACTCGGCTCAGTAAACTGAGCCTACAAGGCTCAGTAAACCTGAGCCGAGTGGCTCAGTTTACTGAGCCTACAAGGCTCAGTAAACCTGAGCCGAGTGGCTCAAGTTTACTGAGCCATTCGGCTCAAATTTACTGAACCACTCGGCTCAGTCGGCTCAGTAAACTGAGCCTACAAGGCTCAGTAAACTGAGCCACTCGGCTCAAGTTTACACTGATCTACACAAAACTGGAAAGGAAGAAAAAATATCATGGTCAGTTCAGTTGGTCACCAACTCAAGCTCGAAATAGCCTGCGTGTTAATCCTACATTACAACTTCTAAAGCTGTTTTAGAATGGGAAAAGTCGCGCTAGCTGCTGTAGGGCGTGTAATTGGTTTGGCAACGCCAGTGGAGGAGATGAGTTCGAGGTTAACGTCAGTTTATGGAGTTCGAGGTTAACGTCAGTTTATGAACTATTTTAAAACAGCAGCCAGTGGAGGAGATGAGTTTAAAACAGTAGTCATGCCAGTGGAGGTTAACGCAGGCATACCAAACTGTAGCGTCCATTGCATGTAAATAATTGAAAATAGAGAGTACACTTTCATTCTATGTTACGATAATAGGTCTGTACTTTGCAGAAGAAACAGAGAAAGGAAAATAAAATCTCCATGCTGTTTTATACAACGGAATGCCAGTGGGAAAATATGGATTGCACACAATGTATTTAGTAGACCTTTATGGATTAAATAACCTTATTTCCAATTTTTTATTAGTACACCTTTATGTACTTAGTAGACCTCAGCAATGGTAAATTGCAAAATTTCACAAATATACAGTAAATTTATGAAAATCCATGATTTATTGGATGATTTGCATCTATCATTGTGATCGGGATCAAGATAAAAACAGTAAGCTCGGTTATGCTTGTGTAAACATGTTGATTTGGATTTACCCATTTCGCAATAGAACAGTTTGGTACCTTTCTAGTGTTTTAAATAATTAACGTCCATTCTAGAAGGTTCAGAACTTATTTATCAATGGGCCAAACCAGAAGCATTTTGTATACCTGACATATATTTTCTGAAAAAACTCGCAACCTTTTGAATGATTTGCAAATAGTGGCTTTATTTTTAATTTTTGTGATTGTCAAAAAGAAGAGCAATTTAGATTAGAAGAATATAAATTCAATATTCTGCCAAAACAAGTTAACTTTGTAGAGAAGCCTCAAAAAATAACATCACCGTGTTTGTACGATAAAAAGCCTTCATGCAATCAACATAAAAGCCTGAAGCAAATTAAATAATAGTTTTTCAAATTAGAGCTTTTCATCAATGCATTCCAATTTTCAGTTAGAATTACAAATAAATTTTCTGAAAATTCGATCTTCATATAAAACCTGGAAAACAAACATAGAACAGAGAACTACATGAATATCTGCATGTATTTCTATTGTGGAGTTGTTCTAGAGCAAAACAAAACTACATGAAGTTTTGCAAAGAATCGCTGGCTGGCATATTAAAATTATAACTATTCAATGCTTTTAGCATAAGGCTTTATTTATTTAACTAGCATTTTTTTCAATTTGAATTCTGAAACAATTTTTCACGTCATCGAATTCTAAAACTAGCAACTTAAAATATTGCGTTCATTTAGAAAAAAGAAGTAGTTATATTATGAAATAAAAAAGGGGACTGTAGTTAAAGGGGACTGTATCAATAGCTATATTAGCGTTGCGCTATTGCGTTCAATTAGCGCAAGGTTTTGCAACCAATTGTCAATAGCTATATTATGAAATTAAAAAGGGGACTGTATCATGTTTTTAGTCAAAATGTTAATATAATTAATTCTCATTTAAATCAAAGATGTAGTTAAAGTTGCTACATTTGTTGTTTAGCATTTCCAAAGGTAAAAAAACTTGATATTGCATTTAAAACAATATATTGGATGGTTTTAACCAGGAAAAAATGTTTGTCAGAATGATGTTTTAATTATTCTGCTTCGCATAACTCGTTAAAAGCCAGTTATTCAAGTAACAACACCAGGTATATTTCAATTAAAGCACCATGCTGTTTAAATCTTACATTTATAATTCTATGCTTCTCTGCAAAGCAATGATCAAACACTGTCACTACTAAAAAAAGAAGCAACCATTCAAAATAATTTTTTTCACTAACACTATAAAAACCAACGGCGGAAATTCCACTACAAAAGGCAATGGAAAATAAGACTGCTAAGCAAAGGGATTTCCAAAAAAATCAATCAGCACTAAAAGGTTATATATTCAACCATTACTTGAGAAAAATAACAGGGATGGAGCAGCAGCAGCACCAACATCACTGACAAAGAGAGCATTAACCAATGGCATACATCAATATGCACGTATTGAGCATGTGTTATGTTAAATCTAAAAATCATGCAGCTGAAAAGTGCTCTTCAAACAGATTTATCTCCAAAAATAGACAAGCAAAACAAAGGGGGGGAACAAATGAATTGCAAGTCCCATGACCATCTAGTTGCCTTACCGCAGCAGTGCTACTGCAAAAGGTATTGGTATTGCAATGCAAAACCACATCAAAAAAATGTATTTCAAAAAAAATCCAAATATCTAACCAGTTTTAATTTTGAAGGTAAACAGGAAATTGACTGGGTTAACAAGATAATGTTGACAATAAATGAATTGTATGTCCCCAGGCCCTTCCAAGCCAATTATTTCAGCAGTGCCAACAAAGGAGGAGATGGAATACGGGATCACTTAGAAGCAAACAATTCAAAAGAAAATTCATTCAACACTTGATAGCTTCATATATGACGAGCATTAGACTCACACTTTGTGCGTGATGAAGTCATGTTAAAGTTAATGACTGGAATTTCTATGAATAATAAAATTGCAAATTAGAGCTTGATAAAAAAAAGGTTCGGATTACTTACATATTTTTCAGCGGCACACGGAAGCACTTCCCCGGTTTTTTTGCTCGTATGTGCTATTTTCCAAACATGAGATCGCATAGGCTTACTTTTCGGATTTTCGTTTTTCTATTGAAGTATACAAATAAATAAATATAATATAATTTATCATAAAGTTTACTTAAGAAATGTGAACTACATACCAATTCATCATAGAGTGTACGGTATGATTTTCTGCCCAATGTATGATTTATAGTAACCTTTGCTTTGTTTGCCGTATTCTGCTTACATTGTTTTCTCTTTCTATCACCATACTCCATGTCAACAAAACTCTCCCATTGAACTTTATCAACATCATCGGGACGATTTTCCATTGCAATACGTCTAGGTATAAGCTCATCATCCTTCTTGAGGTATTTGTTACGTAGTTTCGATTTTGCACTTCTGAATTTTTGTGAGGACTCTTTTTCTAATATAGGTCTTTCTTTATCGGGATCTATATCCATATCAAGCTCTTTCTGCAGAATCAAAATAAAAAACAACCAATGCCTGATTAGAACAAACAAAACAAACCCTATAAGTCAATAACTTTAAACAAGAACCAGGATCACAATAGTTGGCAATGAAACTGAATCAACCAATAGAAATTCTTCTATTATGCAAAAAAAAAATGCAACACCATAACTGTTTATGATTTATTAAATTTAAATGAGAAGTAAGATACCAGTATTGCTTTCCATAAAGCATCTTTATAAAAGAGATCTACATTCCTCCAATCATCATAACTGATCGGAATGTATGCACGGATCAAAACACCACACCGGGAACTCCACTTCTTTCTATCTTTCCCTTTAGCACCATCCATTTCAACATTTATAAAGTACTTTTTATTTGGAGGAGGCGGAGGGACATCTTCTGTGTCTTCTGTTTGTCTCGATGAACTACCTGACATTCTGTTAATTTTATTGCATTAGCACGATTATAATTTTTTGACTTGCAAATAAAAGAAAGAAATGCAAAAAAACGGTGTAACTTACATTTCTGAAAGATAACAAGTAGAAATGGTGGAAGCCCCTTCAACCAAAAATAAAAATAGAAACTCATGAAAAAACTTAGCACATTCGTTTTGCAGCACAAAATAAAAATAGAAACCCATGCTCCAAAAAAACAGTTAACAAAGTAGAGGCAAAACACAAAAACACTCTAGCAAGCATAACCCGATAACATAAAAAAATTAACTGAAGATACTTACATAAGATGATACATCCACTTAATTCATAGATAACATTTACGAATGTTCAAAACAAGAAAAGGTAGCAAAATGAATAAAGCAACGTCAACAACTTCAACCAATTTGTCTATTTGGATTCAATACAATTTAACAACGTTGTTAAGTTGGGTTGCTCTTTTAAAACGGATTGAAAGTTCGTTGGCATATCATAATCATCCACGTTATCCGTCATGCGTTTAGGAGAGCGTCGCACAATGGACCAATCAGAATTCTTCTGTGTGTTCTTTATGTAAAAAACTTGGCTAGCTTCCGATGCAAGAATGACAGGCTCATCATACTCTCCATCATTGCTTTTGAGCCTTTTCAAATTCACCATCAGTAATTTGGAGTCAGGAAAAACCTTATAACCATGTGTTTTATCAGCAATATTGACCCATTTGCAATAGAACACAACATGTTGAAATTCATAATAATCAACTTCAATGATCTCCTGGATAATACCATACCAAGTAGTGTCATCATCCGTAGGATTTAAATCTTTTGCACTTGCAACAAATGTTGTAATTGCATCCATACAAACGCCACTATCTTGTGTTGAAAGAGTGTCGTCGTAGTGCTGAGGAGAGAATAAATAACCATTGATTCTATATTTAAGGTGAGTTTTGGCTTCCCATGTTGGTCCACTAACATAATACCATAATAGGAAGTCCATGCGTTTTTCTTCCATTAACTGAAAAAAGTAAAATACGTTCAAAAATGTTATTTATTATCAAATTATGAGTTCATTGTAATTCAACAAACCTTTTTATGCAACCAGTCAATAAATTCAGACTGAATTACTACTTCTGCCTTTGATTGGAGCCGCTTTTTACCACGTTGAGTCTCTTCTAATGATAATCGATATTCGCTACAAACAGAAACAAAAAAATAAAGTAAATTTTGGACTTGTATTTATAAATTTTAATGTGTAAAAAAAACAAACCTATAATAATCATCTCGATCTAGAATGTCTATTCTGAAAAGTATCCATCTTCGAATTTGTACACGTTGTACGCCAGATAATTTTATTGTTTTACCCTCAATAATGGAACGCTCATAAGTATCGCCATAGTTCTCATCTAAAAATGGTGCTTGTTTAGCACTATGGTTACCATCACGCGGATTTGGCATATATTCCATTGCATATCTAACAGACTCTAAAACAAGATACGCTTCAGAAATTGATCCCTCGATAAATCTTTTATTGCTTGGTATGTTCTTACACTCCTTCATAGCTCTAAAAAACAACATTTAATGTAACTAATAAAACATAAATCAGTTAACAATCATGTAAATGAAATGTCTACCTTTCAAATGGATACATCCATGTATAATTAACCGGTCCACATAATAATGCTTGATCAGCTAAATGCACCATGAGATGTATGCTGATGTCAAAGAAATAAGGAGGGAAATAATGAGCCAGCACACATAATGCCTCGGCAATCATATCTTTGGAAGCTTGGACATGCTCTCGATTTAAAACCTTCGAACAAATAATATTGAAGTACAAGCATACTTGTAATATTGCACGTCTTAAATCACGGTTCTTTGGATATGCATACTGAACCATCATAGGTAGAAAATATTGAATTATAACATGATAGTCATATGACTTTCTAATGTTCAAACTAGGTGGCTGTGTATTTACCAGGTTGCTAAATTTAGTCCGGAAGCATGATGGAAGTTTTGCATCCTTGAGAACTTGACAACACTGCGTCTTGTGATTTTTGTCGAGTGCAAATTTAGAAGATTGCTTGTATTTATCAAACAATATGTTAATAAAATGCTCTGCTACATTCTTTTCGGTGTGCATCACATCAATAGTATGTCGCACCTTATGACCACTCCAATACTCTAAGGAAAAAAGAATAGACTTCTTGTACCATGCTGGTATTTCACTGTCTTCGTTCTCATTTTCAAAATATTCATCATCACGATCGGCATCATTTATCACGCGTTTTTGGGTTTTCGTTAATTTACCTGGTACATATCTTATATGAGCAAGCTTTTGCAACAGTGTCGATCCTATCAATCGTATTGGAGGTTTCTTATCCTCCGTATCTTTATACCATCCATGTTTGAGTGCTCTATATGGATGATCACTCTTCAAAAACCTTCTATACTTCGTATAAACAATCTTATTGCCGATGTGTTCTGATTCTGTTTCTGTTGCACAAACAGGACATGCTTTGTAACCATGTGTTACACAACCAGATAAATTTCCAAATGCAGGTAGATCATGAATTCCCCATAGTAGCATTGCTCTCAAAGTGAAATGTTCTCTCTTGTCCATGTCATGTGCAAGCACTCCTATCCAAAGTTGTTTTAGCTCATCCACAAGAGGTTCCAAATAGACATCGATATCTTGACTTGGCGCCCTTGGTCCAGGAATTAACAAACACAACATTTGAAATTCTGGTTTCATGCACAACGAAGGGGGTAAGTTATAAGGAACCATATACACAGGCCAACAACTATAGCTACCTGATTGGTTTGTACTAGGATTGAACCCGTCAGTAGCAATGCCAAGCCAAACATTTCGTCCATTTCTAGCAAACTCGGGCCATTTGTTTTTAAGTGATCTCCATTCAGCCGAGTCAATGGGATGACGCATCGAATTCCAACAAGGTTTTGCTTCACTATGCCACAACATTTTTCGAGCTATCCATGGTACGGTGTACAGCCTTGTTAATCTCGGAATAAGTGGAAAGTGTTTCAATACTTTTCGTGGTTGTTTTGTGATTTTTTCCACTTCTCCTTGTTTTTTCGTTTTAAATCTCGAAGTATGGCATCGAGGACATTCAACAGCATCCTTATAATCCTTCCAAAATAATATGCAATCATTTTAACAAGCGTGTATGCATTCTACTTTCATTCCTAAATCTTTTAACATTTGTTTCATTGTGGAGTACTTCTCAGGTATTGTATTCTCCTTTGGAAGCCACCGTTTCAATCACTTCAACAACTCGGTCATACTGTTTCCTGACCAATTAAAGTCTTTTTTCAAATTATGAAGCTCTACAATGACACTTAATGTTGTAATACCTTCTTCGCAAGAGGGGTATAATAATTTGCTTGCTTTTCCCTTGTAATCATGATACTTTTTCCACTGACTACCATCATGCATTCCTTCTACGCTATCATATACTCCATATGCATCATCAATAAAGTTTCCAAGAGTATCTTCTATGGGGTTTTCCTCTCGAGATTGATTGGAGTTGTTAGCATCATATGTAACATTTGGTGTATTAGTGACCCTAACGTCAACGTTGCTTCTCTCCCCATGTAAAAACCACTCATCGTATGTTGGATCCATACCATGAATGATTAAGTGCTTCTCAACCATTTCAAAAGACAACTTCTTCGAATTTCTACACTTCATACAAGGGCAGCTACACATTTCAAAGTCGGGTGGTGAATGACACTTCACGAAGTCCATAAAATATCGAACTCCTTGTATATATTCATTGGTATTCCTATGTCGAATTCTAATCCACTCTCTTGAAGTAGGATTCGACATTAGCAAGAACTTTACTCGTGCCTGTTATATTTTTGTAAATGAAAAAATAATGCAATTAGATAGATAACATATTCATGTTACAAAATAATAAATAAAATGAATACGATAAATACGTTAAGGTTCGGCAGCTTCATTTTTCTAGCGCCTCTTGCATATTCAAATGCTATTAAACTTTGAATATCTAATGCACATTATGATTGCTAGCATACAACGCACATAGATGCATCTTATATCCAAAAATATTCTTTATTTTTAAATAAAAAAATGGATGAACGGATATATGTTATAAGTGCAAAGGTCTTGTAGTCACAACGCTTTTATTTCATATTGTTTTATTGGAAATATCGGCAGCAAATTGATAATTAATAGTAAAATTCATTTTGACGGGTAGTTGGAAATGGATAGTTGTGAAATTTGCAAATCGATGGTGAGATCCGTCGATGGATCAAAGGTATTTTTGAAATTTCGAAAAGACACTGTGGAAACCATGTTAATTGAACTCTTTTTATTAGTAATAGAGATAGAGATATCTTTATAAAAAAAATAAATACTATTTCATCCTTTTAATTTGTTCAAAATTGTAAATAGCAGCCGTTAGAACATTTATTTTAACCATTGATTTACCACATTAATTTTATTTTGTTGCCAAATGCTGGTAGAAATAACTTTAAATACGTTCCAAACGTCATCTTAAATATAGCATAGGGAGTACCACAAATTTAAAAACAAAAGAGTGTTATAAGGTGCTGCAAAAGAGGGACGGCACAGAACCTTAATCGCATATAAACTATGTTTATGTATAAAGAAAATAAACTAAAATGGTTAAGTTTCATTTACATTTCTTAAACCATCCATGTAATGTAACTATATTATATGTTATCAAAGATTGCGATTTAGCATAAAGTAGATTACATGTACGTGCAGCATCCTTATTAGTGCTGGTTATGAACAAAGTTGAATTCATGTGCATTGTACGGACATGTGAACCTATAAATAAAATTACCAGTAACGTTACTGCAAACTTGAAGTTGTTAGACTTAAACAAAAGTTAAGGAAAAGCTGAAAGAATTGATAGCAAGAAACAAGAAAACGGAGAGAGGACATATGCAATGCATATGACGCATGCATGAATTGAATTGAGCTGAACCAAATACCAGGCTAAGAAATGCCAATGCCAAAATAGTGGCAAAGAGATTTAGTGCATTTACTACAAAAGGAATATATTTGTGGGGGTGGTTGCATCATTCACAATTTACAGCTTTGAACCGGGGGATGCAAAAAGTATAATAGTGGAAAGTGAAAGAAAATATGGACCAAATTGATCACACATGTGCATCACCCTACTATTTTAAGAGTAATATGTAAGACAACTCCTTTATTTATTTATTTATTTATTTATTTTTATTTTATTTTTTGCCCTCGGATTATCCTTTAAATTTCATTTTAGCTCTCCAAAGTGTAATCAAATATTCTTTCAGCAATATAACAGTATACCTCTTTAATTGATTCAGTGGACAATGTTATATCTTGATATTATTATTTTTCGACCGTTCATAGTACAGTAGAACAACAAATGATGCACCTATATTTTTTAGTAGTATATTGCTGATTTAATCTAGAACAATTTTTATGCAGTATCTGTGAGTGTGTTTTGTGTATATTGCTTTATTTGAGTATCCTGATACTATATGATGAGTTTTGTCTTCATAAGTGAAGTATTATATAGCTAACTCTCTAACTCGCCTAGTAGGATGAAAATAGTCAAATATGGCTCAATTGAATGGTCGCTTTTGCTTTGTTCAGTTTGTTTGAAATACAAAGAAAGAAAGCAAAGCAAAGCATTTAATTAGTTGCTGAAAAGCTGTATGTGAACTTTAAAACCTCTGTATAGGGGCAAATTATTGAATCAACGTTTGGCTCGTTTAATTCATCGACCTAGGGTTTGAATTGGAATTTGCAGCAACTTTTATGGCTACTGTTCCTTTATTTTTGTAAACGTTGGTCTGTTTTACATAGTAGAAAAATAATTTTTGGTTGCCAATACGCATATCAATGAGAAAATTAACCTGTTTTGTTTGCCTTGTGGTGCGATTTCATTGTCTACCTCAAATTGACAGAAACCCTTTGGTTCAGTTTTAAGATATTGAAGTATGAAACTTGGTACATGTAACATTTGTCTCAGATCACATAATCATCATTGAACCCAGGTGAACAAATGTTTGCACCAGTGTACATCAGAAGCACAATTTCATAACAATCCATAATATTGCTAATTATGATGCCACAGTTCAAGAATTTTCTACAAAAAATGCAAGAAGTTTTTTTGGTTAAAATGAAATTTTAGGAGGTTATTAACAATTCTGGAATCCAGTATAATATCCAGCAAATTCTTGTTTACCCTAATTTGGATCTTATTTCTTTCTTTCTTTATTTCATGTAAAGATGAAACAGTAAAATTCATTAAAATCTCAATTTTAATTTTATCGAAAACAACAATATTTTGCTGGATCTAAAGGAATTAAGTGTACACGCATAACAAGGAATTGCAGAAAAGGGCTAGAATCACTACTATCACAACGGTCAGTCAAATATGGCAAGAAAGATGAAGAAGAATCTTTAATAACATTCAAATTCAAAAGGAAATCAAAGCAGCTATCGTAATTGCAAAGATTAAGTCAGTATTACTCACTTTCGGGGTCTGGCAGAGAGCAGATCGGAACAGATCGGGTCTGGCGGAGAATAGATCAGGTCTAGCGGAGAATAGATCGGGTCTGGCGGAGAATAGATCGGAGTCTGCAGGCGGCGATGGAGATGAAACAAACCTAGGCGGCTTTGCAAAATTTGGGGATAAGTGTCATGGCAAATACGAAAAGGAACGGAAGGGTTAGAAAAAGGAAAATTACCAAACCATCCCCTACGTGCAAAAATCTGGGCTATTGTAACGGTTATTACCATTATAACTAAATATAATGGTAATAAACGTTATAAAATAGTAACAATAATAACCGTTACTAATAGGGTCCGCGAAAATGTTACAAAACAGGCTGTTTGGTGTAGTGTTATCTGTTTGCCATAGGCAGGTCTAACCATCTATTTGATAGTAATCGTCGGGTACTGGTCATCGACAGTCAGCGTAATGCGGAAAGGCGGAGAGCTAAACCAACAGATCATAGACCTTTTACTATCTTTGGGTAAGGGACGTGCCAGTTAGGGTTTGTTGTTTTTATGGGCCACGATACTAGCTCTTAATTTTGTTTGTCTTTCACTAGTTGAGGGAGGGGTCAGGTGGGATCATAACCACTGTGAAAATGCAGACCATAACATCGGTGTATATAGATATCTGAAAAGGCTCCCGACCGAGTTCCGTGTATCTGATATAGCCCTGTTACGGAACTCGGTGCACAGTAGATAATACGTGTGGATACATGCATACCATTTCCGGATGGTGTATCATATAGGTTGAGACATCGAGTATGATTAATGATACGTACATGAGAAAATCTGGGTACATGCATGTCTGCTCCAGATGGTGTATCGTAGACTTTAGGGCATTACTCTATGATGGAATCTGATTCGATCAATTGATTTGATTGTGGTAGTCCATACGCTTACACAACATGGCGCTGGTGGGACTATGCAGAACGTAGCGTTGTTATATTAATTCGTACTTCGCTCCAACGTAGGATGAGGGACTCGGTATATTTCTATGGCATTACAGTGGAGATCATGTGAGTGGGGTACTATGGGGTGTACCATAATATTGGGGTTAGCTACATATATATATATATATATAGTATTAGGTTAATCTACTGAGAAGTAGATGGGTACGACGTGTGTGTAAGCCTTGAGTGTTATTAACAAAGATAATCTAATAAATAAGAGAATGTAACTGAACGGTACCTAATGGATTATCCAAAATGTGTAGTATAAATCCAGGTAGTGTTCTGACCCCCTCCTCATAACATACTCATAGGTTAGATTTGTGGTAGAGATATGATAGCTTTGGATACTGACTAAGCAGTATTATTATCTGGGTAAGGCTTTATTTGATTATATCATATTTCATTCCATTCCGATGAGATACTTTCAGAGCTCTGATATGTTTATTATCTCTGTCTTTCCTGTAGCATACTATACAAATCAACGTGGATTTCGATAGAATAGAATTTTGCAAAAAAATTCAATTTGTCGGAATTCGGGTTGTTACATTTGGTACCAGAGCCTAGGTTTAGGATCTTGTTTAGATAGTGAGAGCATGTACTTGTTTATTCTTATATAATAAGAATAGTATATATAACTAGGTATATATATGTGAAACTACAGACCATCAAGGCTTAGGCATCACATAAAACTGAAAGGAAAGATTAGTCCTTAAGAAACTATTGGAATTTGATGGATTTTTAGAAGGAACGACAGTGTAGTAGGAGTAGATGTTTCAGGACATACGAGAAGTTGATCGGCCCTTTTTCTTCTTTCTTTGGGCTCGAATGAAATAAGGGAACCAGAAAAAAGAAAAAGGGGTCAGGTCGACCCAATGTCAACGGTGAGTCGGCCCACGGGTCAACACACACAGTGGGGGGGCAACCCATGGGTCAACACACCCTCTATTATGGGTCGATCCACAGTCACAGGTACAAAAAAAATAAAAGAGATGAAGCCGAAAGGCTTCGTCCCCATTTCGCTGCTCCCCTACCCAACAACCGAAAACCCAAAGTTTCCCCACTTCCTAAGCCTACCACCACCTCAAATCTCCACCATTGTGCGCAATTTTGGTGTCGAATCGAAGCCCTCGACGCTCTCTACCTAGATCCGCACAAGTTTCCTTCCAATTTGGAGGAAAATTGGCATTAAACCACAACCTACCCTCACCACCTCTTTTCCCCAATAAACCCCTCGAGAAATTGCTTGGTGCAACAGTCAGAAGGACATGGTGGAAGCATACGTAAAGACCGAAGGATACAATATTCTGCTGGGGAGACCGGTCAAGTTTGTCGACTTTGTAGGTACCCCTTTGGAGGCATTGTTCAATACAATAGGGCTGGACAGCGTTTTGGACCACATCATAGTAGAGAGAAGGGGGTTTTCAACGTTAATACGTCTTTTTGATGCTAATATAGTAGCTAGAGAAAAGCATGATATGATAGTTTTTGAGTTTGAGGTAAAAGGGATACATGTCCGATTTACCGAGGCACAGTTTGGGGCCATCCTTAATATACGAGGGTGGGGCTAAAATATAGAGGATGTGGCAATGATAAATCTAGCAGTTTTGCATAGGATTTTTTAGATGAGGATGAGAGACATTGGGATATGACACATCTACGCCCATTAGCCAGAGTGATCATACGCATTCTGCAGTATAGCCTAGCTACCTAGACAGTTGGCTTTGATAGGGTCGCTCCCATGATTAAGAGTGCTACCTATGAAGTCTTCGCAGGACTGGAGGTGAATTGGGCCTGCTTGATCTGACAGTATCATAGCTCCTCCAGGTAAGTGAGACAGACCAACATCCCATCTGGACATCTTTGGACGATAGTTTTTACAAAGGTTGGGGTTCCATTAGCAAGAGAGAGTCACATATCACGCCCTGGACACCTTATAGATCTAGCCACGCTAGCTAGGATGCAGATTGAGTTTTAGGATTTTCTGGCAGTGAACACATAGCTGATGGTGCATGACAGAGGGGATGGAGTAGATGGAGGGGAGGGTCCCCAGGAGACGATGGAGCAGATATAGATCAGCAGAATGTCGGAGGCCAACCGAACCAAGGAGGGAAGCCAGTAATAGTACCATATGGATATGTGGATGGGTATCAACCCATGCGATGGGATGAGCCTCATCATATGCCAGTAGAAGATCCACAACAGTATCAATATTTTTATCCCTCAGAGGACTATCAGTATGCATATACAGAGCAGTCCTGGGGAGGCGCCGGGTCTTCCCAGAGCTCTGGATGGGACACATGGTCATCCAAAGAACACTGGGACATGAGGACTGAGATTATGACAATCTTGGATAGGCAGGATCAGCTAGCTAGGGAGCATCAAGAAATCTTGTGGGGACAACAAGAGATGATTCGAGCACATATAGAGGCTGCCCAGACATAGCACCAGAGCTTACTGGACGCTGCCCAACAGCGATTTGATCAGATGTATGCCGAGATGCGGGACATGCAACTAGAGGTTAGAGGGGGGACTAGACGACAGGATGATCGTCTAGGTAGAGTGGAGGATACCTTAGGTTGATTGGATTCTCTCATCTGCAGTTTCTTTGGGGAGGAGCCCAGGCCTCCATTCCAGTGATGATGGTTGTGGTATGGCCTATTGGACCACGTGTATCAAATCTTGGCTATCTTAGATTTACCTTGTTTTAGTAGGACTTATGTTTTAGATTTACCTTGTTCTAGTAGGAGTTATGTTTAGACTTACCTTATTGTAGAAGAACTTATGTTTTAGATTTGCTTTGTTTTAGTAGTGTGTTGTTAAGACAAAACTCTATTAATTAATAAGAAAATTTCTGCTATAATCGCCAAATTGTTATACGATAACAATAAATAAATAGAAAATCATAGAAAATCTATAACAAAGAAAGTTTTCTTATGTGGCCTGTGCTAGGATATTCATAAAGTCCAAGCACAGTTGGAAAAAGGAACATAAAAGAAAAACGGAAGACGTGGAATTTTCCGTCTTCCACCTTTTCGTAACATAAGAAATCAAATTTAAAAAATTAGATTTTTCTGAAATTCAAAAAATAAAGTTGCTTGGTAGGGTTTTGGATGCAAAAATTGGATGAACTACGCTCTTGCTCTGTAAAAGTGTGGGAAAATTTGGATGAAAATGTATTTTGATTTTCAAATATTGCATTCATATAGAAATTGCCAGTATATTTAGGATGTGTGCATCAAGTCTTCAAAGAGATTTTCAAGAAAAGTTTGCATTCATATAAGAGGTACCGCTTAGGCATAATGTATTACTTTGTTGTACTACACTATACACAAGTGCACAGATGTTTGCAAAAATTGGATGCACATATGGTGGATGCATATTATGCGGGGGATTGTTTAATTTTACCCCTATTAAATTTCGGGGATGAAATTTATTAAGGGTGGGATAAAGTAGCACCACAAAATTTAATACACTATAACCACACTTAAAGATAATAAATTAGGAATAACTTAATTAAATATTCAGAATTAAGTGGAACCGGCAACACCATTACGTTCGTCTTGGAATTTTGTTTCAGATGGACCCCAAGTTTGCGTAAAACGGATAACATATGAAGAAGTTAAGGGATTTAGAAGTTTGTGTGCATATAACAAGCTTAAATATAAATAAATATATTCAGAAAATCAAAACATACGCCGCGGGAAAACTGGGCGAGAAACGGACCCATTAGGGGTCGACCCACACCTTTAGGGGTCGAGCCATACAAGGGTGTGTCAATCCCCGGTTGAATCCTCCTCATCTGGGGAAAATTCATTTGCGAATGTGCTGCTTTCCGGATCATATTCGTTGCCGAGCACCTATAAATAGACTCGTAGAGCCTAGACTAAATCTCATATTTTCAGAGAGGCTATCTAGATTCTGCCATTTTTCTTCCTCCTTAAATCTCTTCAAAAAATAGAATAATTAGTCTTAGGAAATTTTGATTCAAGATTTGACGGAAAAGAATGTGTATCTGCAAACAAGTGTTCATAATTCTGATCGAAGTATGGTAAATTCTTGGATCTGGTCAATATAGATTCTTCCTCTTTCTTCCCTTTTCTTTTGGTTTGAGAATTGTGGATCCATGATTATTTAGGTTCTAGATTCAGGAAAGAGAGCCATAAAATGCTTTGACTGGAACGGATTCATGGATTGGAAAGCTATTAGTGAGTTGATTTAAGTTATACTTTTTGATAATGGTATAACTATCGTTTGGCATTCCCTGTTAAAAATATATAAATATGCTGAAATGTAAATATACTAAAATTTATAAACCGGTTAGAACATATGGAAAAGATTACTCTTGGATATAGACCTGTTCTAATAACCGGTTAATTTGGTATTGTGAATTATGTTACAATGAAACTGGGAAAAATTGTGGTAATTGAAATTAGATCTGCTAAGAACAATTCTGTTATACAAGACCCGTTTCCATTAAATACCTGTCTGAATTGGGAATCCTGTGGATACTATAATTATGAAATTTACAATAAACATGAATATTTGTTTAAGAATATTATTATGCCAAAAGATTGTAATTAAGAATTACAGTAAAATTTGGAAGAATGAATATGCCTAAATTTACACTAAACATACATATAACAGTGCTAAGGCACGAGGTTAAGCCCAACTTATGGAAGAAGTCTGCCCAGAACCGCCCAAAAAATCCAGTATCCACAAGTGGATGGCTTAATGTGAGAGGTATGGTGCATAAACATATATATGACATGTGTATATGAAAAGATAGAAATAACTAGCATTGATTGTAATTAAGGGAAATGAAGGGAAGTTACAACAGTATAAAAGATTTGGAATGAACGAGGAACAATAATAATCTATTATGAATAATTCTAAATGGGAAAAAGAAAGATAATAGGTAGGCTTGTCCTAGGGACAAGTGGAAATTATAACTTAGGTTATAATAAACGATAGAGAAAATGAGATAACTTATGTAATGAGATAATTTGTACTTAATTATACATTGAGTAATTTGTAAACTTGAGAATCTGAATCCTGAGGATAAGAAGAACATGTTATCTGTAAACATGAGAATTTGAAATCTAGTGATAAGAATAACATGTTAAAGGCTTATTAATGAACTTAAATGGGTTAAGTTATATAACTGAGATTAATAAGCAAGTGGAACTTGGTAACTTAAATAAGGAGTTAATATGATTTAAATAACTAAGTTAACTAGAAATCCGATGAGGTAGAGAAAGCGTATAATTAAATGTTTACAATAGGATCTAATAACACATCAACCTGAGGCGCTTGGGTCAGTCCTTACGTCTGAAGGTGAATAACCTGTAACACCCCACACCCGCTAAGGTCACTCATAAGGGAATGCCTTAACTTCGGTGGAGTATTTTATGTGAATATAGAACAGAAAAATTACAACAAGACAGATATAAGTAATACTTGAAAATTTAAAACATCATTTCATTGCAGCAGAAGGTAAACATGTTTGGTTACATATAAAAAACCAACAAGAGTCAAGTACAAAATATCCATCTCGTTAAAACATAAGTACATAATCCCACTACATACTAATAGCCATAATAGAAAAGATAACCGAGCTTTACTTCAAGAGTCCAAGCTCCACAAGATAGATAAAGCAATCTGATCAAAGCCCACTAGTGCTAGGCCCACTCTGATAACCTGAGGGTTGGGGAAAAGATAAAAACAACGGGGTCAGACATAAGTCTGAGTGAGCCCTATAACTTTAACAATACAATCATTAAAGTAATTAGGGTATGATATAAACTTGGTACGGTATGACTGGGGATAAATGACTACACTAAGCAGCCAACTAGACTTAGGATGAACTAAGATAACGGTAAAGACGCGCCTATCCACCCAAGGATAAATACTACACTGTACCACACCAGATCTACCCACCCAAGGGTAATTCCTACACTGCACCACACCAGATCTACCCACCCAAGGGTAATTCCTACTTAAAGGTTGATCCCACCCAAGGACTTAGAAAATTTACCCAATAGTTTCGTGTACCCCTAGCTGACTACATAGGTGCCGTCTGCCCCTATCTCCACTAGGTGTACCCTGTGCTTAGTAATCTTAATAGTAGTCTCGTGTACCCCTAGCTGACTACATAGGTGCCGTCTGCCCCTATCTCCACTAGGTGTACCCACTACTCCCATTCGATCGGCTCCCTAACGTAGATACCCGTGCTGGCCCCACAGTGGGGTGTATCACTCCCCAAAGTGTCAACCTGATACAATCAACGGTGCACGGCTTATACCTACACAATGCAACAACGTCTTACCTACCAGCCCGGGTCCACACACGCATATGAAACCCGTTGGACTTGCGTTGCCACCGCTAACCCGTTTTGGCCTCTTATAGTCAAGCCCAGTACGCGTGTCCCGTCCTCGACATGGGTCGAGCCCAATAAGATACAAATGGGTTACTGGTTGAAATGGGCCCCCACAAGCTACCCACCTAAGCTTGTCCCTTTTTCTAGTGTATCCCACCTAACCCTTTTTAATAATCATGTCCACTTACATGTTTAAAGTTTGGTTAAGTCATCTAATCATATTTCAATTGCCACTCAAGGCACCCATTCGATTTCCCATGCCACCCAAGGCACCTACTTGATTTCCACATGCCACCCGAGGCACTTACTTAACCCTTTAATCATGTTTAATTACATGTTCCACTTTGGTTAAGTATTCTAATCTTATCTTCTATTGCCACCCAAGGCAACCACTAGATCTTCCCCATGCCACCCAAGGCACTTACTTAACCCTTTAATCATGTTTAATTACATGTTCCACTTTGGTTAAGTATTCTACTCGTATTTTATATTGCCACCCAAGGCAACCCACTAGATTTCCACATGCCACCCAAGGCACTTACTTGATTTCCACATGCCACCCAAGGCACCCACTTAACCCCTCATGCCCCACTACATGCTTATCTGGTTAAGTGTTTCTTAATTGATTAAGAACGTAGCCGTTGTAAAGACCTCTCACATTAGACTATCTTTTATGGCAGCTGGATTTGCCGGTCGGGTCCGGGCAGCCTTACGCCATAACCGAGTCTAACCTCGTGTCTTTACACTTGTCACGTATTTAGTTTGTGCCTAAGACCTCTCACATTGGGCCAATCATTTGTACCCGCTGGATTTGCCGGTCGGTTCCGGCAGTCTTATGCTATAAAAGGGTCCAACCTCGTGTCTTAGTCGATTAATTACACCTAATTAATCACCCCCATAATTTGTATTAATTATCCCTAATTAATTACAAATTTAACGATGTACATAATTGACTCAATTATGTCCATCCACTTTATGGTATGCATAATCATACCAACTTCACACCATTTCATTAACATGAATATTAACCCCATCGTTCCCCACGTAATTCGCTAACATGACATACTTAAAAGGGAAGATTCATCACACATACAATGGGTTCAACTTGCATAACATTAGCATCAACATGGGTTTAAAAGGTGTCAACATGCATATAGCATCAAATCCAACTAGCATAAATAATCAACCCAAACTTGCATGAATCACATATGTCATAAAGAGGTTAACTTGCATAAGTTACTTATGTCATACAAAGGGGTAAACTTGCATATGTATGTATAACATACAAAGGGGTTAACTTGCATATGTATGCATATCATACAAAGGTGTAAACTTGCACATGTTACTTGCATATAATCAAACACCAAACTTGCATAACATGTCATATATGAACTTGCATATAATCATACACCAAACTTGCATAACATGTCATATATGAACTTGCATATAATCATACACCAAACTTGCATAACATATCATATATGAACTTGCATATAATCAAACACCAAACTTGCATAACATGGTGTCATAATGGATCAATGTTTATCATAGCGATTTGCATAACTAGCATCATGAACACATAGCCTAAAACTTGCATAACATCGTGATCACATAGCATATGACTTACATAACTTGCATAACATCATGATCACATAGCATATGACTTGCATAACTTGCATAACACATAGCATATGACTTGCATAACTTGCATAACATCATGAACACATAGCATATGACTTGCATAACTTGCATAACACATAGCATATGACTTGCATAACTTGCATAACATCATGAACACATAGCATATGATAACATAACTTGCATTGATCCACATTCATAGCCATAACCTCATTTTATCCTATCATAATCATTTCAACAATTGGTCATTAAGGCTATAGAAACTCACAACCTGTTGATTAGCACTCCTATGAAGAAGATTAAGTTGCTAAGTTGATTAGAAGTTGATTTGAGAAGCTATCTTCCTCTTTAATTTGATGGAGGCTCCTTCAAGTTGCATTTTGACGGCATAACGACGTTGTATCTATTTTTAGTATGAATTAGGGTAGTCGTAGGGTGTATTTATAGATTAGTTAGGTGTTTTAGGCCATTAGATTAACCCTAAATCAGATTAGAGCCGTCAGATCTCGTCACTAGCCCTAAAACATAGCCCAAACCCCATCAGGTTGCACCCAGGTCACACAGACCGATAGGGGGGGTCGACCCCTGGGTCGACCCCTAGGGAGGGGGTCGACACCCATGTCGACCCTAGGGTCGACACTCTCTGCCTGGCGGGAATTTTCCCGCCTCTTCTGAAATGTGAATCTGAATATTTTAATTCTGTTTTAAATTTTCTGAAAACTTCTTCGGGCCTTAACTGGGTCATACGGACTCCTATTTTCGAAAACTCGGACTCTATTTCGCGTATTTTTCCGAGACGAACGCAATGGCATAGCCCGTTTTCCCTGATTCAGATTTTAAAATTTAATTCTGCCCTGTTTTGTATTATAGCAAGTTATTCAACATACGGGGTGTTACATTCTCCCCTACTTAAAGGATTTCGTCCCCGAAATCTCTAAGTCAAGAAGAACGTATCCTACCATCCAAACAACCATCTATTCAAACCATCAAACACTGGCATCCATTGTCCTTAAAATTTCTAATGCTGTATGAACATATGCAAAGAGTGTGTGTATATGTTCCCTGTCTAATGCAAAATTAAGCGGTCTACCGATTCAGTTGACCTCCTTAATGCAAACCATGATAGTGCCATGCATCCAATATGTATGCGAAAGAACCCTATCGACACATACTATTTCTACATGAGTGCACAATCATTCACCAAAATGCATCACCCATATGATAGCACAACCATTATACATCCATTAATATAGCTACCTACACACAATTATATGCAATATGCAATATGAAGTGACTGAGCCGATCTAGTGTCTAAAGTGTGTGTATATGCATCCACGAGCAACCACTAGCAAACACTTGCATCCACACGCATCCATCAAACATAACATGTCTCAAACACATGTTTCAACCATAGGTTTACCCTATCTAAAGGCCAAAGGTACTAATGAGAGGACATACTAAAGATAAGACAAGTACTAGACAAACGATAGAGGAGAAGTTAAAAGACATACCCTCAAAAAGGAATGGGTATAGTGAATACATCTTCGCTACTATCTCCCATATAGCATTGCTCTTATCCTCTCCCCATTGCACTTTGACTAGTCGAACCTCTTTGTTTCTCAATTTCCTAATCTCTGACCCAAGGATGCGGGTAGGAGCTCGTCGAATAGTCGCATCACGCTCTACCTCCACTTCCCTAAGCAAGCTCGACTCTACCACCTCTGCGGTCTCATGTAGGCACTTCCTCAAATGTGACACATGGAATACGTCATGTACCCCACTAAGTCTCTTGGGTAAATCCACTCTATATGCCATGGAGTAGTCCTCTTGCTCTTCACGGGTATGAAATGGGCACTCTTAGTAAGTCTGTCTACCACAACCCAAATTCCCGTATTACCCTTCCTCGATCTCGGTAACCCATCAATAAAATCCATCGAGACGCTATCCCACTTACATTGTGGAACTTCCAATGGGTGAAGCAACCCACCTGGTTTCTTTTGCTCTCCTTTCACTTGTTGGCACACCAAGCATCTAGCGACATACTCGGCCACATCTTTCTTCATACCGGCCCAAAAGAAAACTCGCTTCATGTCTTGGTACATTTTTCCCCACCGGGATGAATGGTCATCTTCGAACGATGTGCATCATCAAGTATAGCCTTCCTCAAACCCTCATCTTGCGATACACAAAGTCTAACGTCTCTACGCAACCACCCCTTATCGTCTAGGGTGTACTACTCAAATGGCTGGACGACTCCCCCCCCCCCCTTATGAGCCTCTCTACCAACTCAACCAACTGTGGGTCGTCCCGCTGTGCCTCGCCAAGCCGTCCCAAAAGAGTAGGTCTGACCTCTAAGGATGCTAGCAAACCGGGTACAAAGTCAACGGAAGGTCTAAAATCAAACATCGAGATAAATTCCAAGCTTCGTCGTCCCACGAACAATGGACTCAAGGACAACCTTTTTCTGCTTAAGGCGTCCGCCACCACGTTACCCTTGCCAGGGGTATACGCTATCTCGAAATCATAGGATGCTAAGAACTCCATCCACCTTTGTTGTCTTAAGACTATGCGCTCGAAGAGTCTCCAACACTTCCCTAAGATGTAGGGCATGCTTTTCTCCACTTCTAGAGAAAACCAGGATATTCTCCCATGCAAAATTGTCACAACTATCCATCTCTCACGCAGACCATCCTAGTCGAACTCGACATCCCCCCAAGTGCAAGCCCCAAAGGCCTAAACCAATATCAGACAAACACCCAAGGGATACCTCCTTCAAATTCAGACGACCTATGTGAGATGATACTAGAAAAAAACGGCTAAATAATTAAGCACTTGTCCAACTCTGGATGTCCTCGCCAGTCTCGCTCCAAAACCACCGTTGATCAAATAACTGGCTTTGCTTAACCTATTAAGCACATACGAAAACTTATTTCGCTCTTAGAAAAGACCAAGATGTCATCCACCAAGACCACTACGAAGTTATTTAGGTACTCCCTGAACACCCTACTCATCAAATCAACAAAGTATGCAGGGACGTTCGTCAAACCAAATGGCATCACCAGCCACTCATAGAAACCATCCGGAGTCCTAAAGGCAGTCTTGTCTATGCTATCCTCAGCCACTCTCAACTGATGAAACCCCGTTGCCAAGTCTAACTGTGAAAACACTGAGGCGCCAACCAACTGATCAAAGAGATCATCAATCCTCGGCAATGGGTGTCTATTCTTCTTTGTGAGCTTGTTGAGTTCTCTATAGTCTACACAAAGTCCGAGGGACCCATCCGCCTTCGTGGCAAAAACTACTGGAGCACCCCACTCCGATATACTTCGTCTTATGAACCCTTTCTCAAGCAACTCCCCTACTTGCTTATGGAGTTCCCTCCTCTCACGAGGAGCCATGTGGCGCACTGGCAAAGATACTGGTTTAGCATTGTCTACTAGATATATTCGGAAGTCAATCTCCCGCTTCGGAGGTAAGCCCTTCACCTCCTCAAACACATCCGAGTATTCCCGGACCACTCTAACAGATCGCAAACTCTCGACCGAAGCATCAAGCGATTCAAGATAACTTAGCATAACAGAATCCATGGGATTACAAGAGATCTCGAGAGTGTTACCCAAGCGGGTCATGAGCCTAACAACTCTCCTTTCGCAATCAAGAACGGCACCATTACTGGATAACCAGTCCATGCCCAAAATCAACCCATAGCCCGTGAAGCCCAAAACAAAAGAATCACATCTAAACTCAACGCTAAGTATAGAAATCTTCAAACCCAAACATATCATGGACAAATAAGTGGAGCCCCCAATCGGGTTTGAAACAACCAAGGGATCATCTATCAGACTGGTGTCTAAGTGCAGTGACTCAACTAACGAATGATGAGATAAACGAATGCGATGCGCCAGAGTCGAATAAAGTTTGAACAGGATGCTCGCGAGAACCAAATTTCAACCTAGACGGTCCTACCCCCATCAGGTATACCCGCCGTGAGGGAATACATATACCCTCCAGAAGATCCTCTACTTTGTCCTTACCTCTTTGGACAATCCTAATAAGGTGTCCTATTTCTCCAAAACAACTAGCCTTCTCCTTCACATTCTCCTTTCGTGACTTCCCACCACGATGAGGTTTCATCCTTTATTTACCTAATAGCTATTTGAACCTTCCTCCCTCGTCCATCTTAAAGATACCCACAAGCCCTCCACCTCCTTGGACTAACTTCTTAGCCCGACAAACGTCTTAGTCCCTTGAAGTGGTCCTTCCGTCCTTCATACAGAAGTCCTTATTTATCATAAAAAGACATCTATACGCGGAGGGGAAATTCAAAAAAAGAGAAAGAGGAAGAAATTCAAAACGGAGAATCGAAGGAAGGATATATGGCTCTTGGGGATTATGTTCTTTTCTTTCAAAAACTTTTCTCTTAAAAGACATGTTTTTGAAAGTACTTCTTCCAAAAAAAAATTTAGAAAAATAGTTTTTATAAAAAAAATTATCTGTTCCGGTAACCTTCAGCTCTAATACCACGTGTAACACCCCACACCCGCTAAGGTCACTCATAAGGGAATGCCTTAACTTCGGAGTTCTGATGGGATCCGGTGCTTTAGCGCTGGTATGATCGCACCCAAGGACTTAGAAAATTTACCCAGTAGTTTCGTGTACCCCAAGTTGACTACATAGGTGCCGTCTGCCCCTATCTCCACTAGGTGTACCCTGTGCTTAGTAATCTTAATAGTAGTCTCGTGTACCCCAAGCTGACTACAAAGGTGCCGTCTGCCCCTATCTCCACTAGATGTACCCACTACTCCCATTCGATCGGCTCCCTAACGTAGATACCCGTGCTGGCCCCACAGTGGGGTGTATCACTCCCCAAAGTGGCAACCCGATACAATCAACGGTGCACGACTTATACCTACACGATGCAACAACGTCTTACCTACCAGCCCGGGTCCACACACGCATATGAAACCCGTTGGACTTGCGTTGCCACCGCTAACCCGTTTTAGCCTCTTATAGTCAAGCCCAGTACGCGTGTCCCGTCCTCGACATGGGTCGAGCCCAATAAGATACAAATGGGTTACTGGTTGAAATGGGCCCCCACAAGCTACCCACCTAAGCTTGTCCCTTTTTCTAGTGTATCCCACCTAACCCTTTTTAATAATCATGTCCACTTACATGTTTAAAGTTTGGTTAAGTCATCTAATCATATTTCAATTGCCACTCAAGGCACCCATTCGATTTCCCATGCCACCCAAGGCACCTACTTGATTTCCACATGCCACCCAAGGCACTTACTTAACCCTTTAATCATGTTTAATTACATGTTCCACTTTGGTTAAGTATTCTAATCTTATCTTCTATTGCCACCCAAGGCAACCACTAGATCTTCCCCATGCCACCCAAGGCACTTACTTAACCCTTTAATCATGTTTAATTACATGTTCCACTTTGGTTAAGTATTCTACTCGTATTTTCTATTGCCACCCAAGGCAACCCACTAGATTTCCACATGCCACCCAAGGCACTTACTTGATTTCCACATGCCACCCAAGGCACCCACTTAACCCCTCATGCCCCACTACATGCTTATCTGGTTAAGTGTTTCTTAATTGATTAAGAACGTAACCGTTGTAAAGACCTCTCACATTAGACTATCTTTTATGGCAGCTGGATTTGCCGGTCGGGTCCGGCAGCCTTACGCCATAACCGAGTCTAACCTCGTGTCTTTACACTTGTCACGTATTTAGTTTGTGCCTAAGACCTCTCACATTGGGCCAATCATTTGTACCCGCTGGATTTGCCGGTCGGTTCCGGCAGTCTTATGCTATAAAAGGGTCCAACCTCGTGTCTTAGTCGATTAATTACACCTAATTAATCACCCCCATAATTTGTATTAATTATCCCTAATTAATTACAAATTTAACGATGTACATAATTGACTCAATTATGTCCATCCACTTTATGGTATGCATAATCATACCAACTTCACACCATTTCATTAACATGAATATTAACCCCATCGTTCCCCACGTAATTCGCTAACATGACATACTTAAAAGGGAAGATTCATCACACATACAATGGGTTCAACTTGCATAACAATAGCATCAACATGGGTTTAAAAGGTGTCAACATGCATATAGCATCAAATCCAACTAGCATAAATAATCAACCCAAACTTGCATGAATCACATATATCATAAAGAGGTTAACTTGCATAAGTTACTTATGTCATACAAAGGGGTAAACCTGCATATGTATGTATGACATACAAAGGGGTTAACTTGCATATGTATGCATATCATACAAAGGTGTAAACTTGCACATGTTACTTGCATATAATCAAACACCAAACTTGCATAACATGTCATATATGAACTTGCATATAATCATACACCAAACTTGCATAACATGTCATATATGAACTTGCATATAATCATACACCAAACTTGCATAACATATCATATATGAACTTGCATATAATCAAACACCAAACTTGCATAACATGGTGTCATAATGGATCAATGTTTATCATAGCGATTTGCATAACTAGCATCATGAACACATATCCTAAAACTTGCATAACATCGTGATCACATAGCATATGACTTACATAACTTGCATAACATCATGATCACATAGCATATGACTTGCATAACTTGCATAACACATAGCATATGACTTGCATAACTTGCATAAAATCATGAACACATAGCATATGACTTGCATAACACATAGCATATGACTTGCATAACTTGCATAACATCATGAACACATAGCATATGATAACATAACTTGCATTGATCCACATTCATAGCCATAACCTCATTTTATCCTATCATAATCATTTCAACAATTGGTCATTAAGGCTATAGAAACTCACAACCTGTTGATTAGCACTCCTATGAAGAAGATTAAGTTGCTAAGTTGATTAGAAGTTGATTTGAGAAGCTATCTTCCTCTTTAATTTGATGGAGGCTCCTTCAAGTTGCATTTTGACGGCATAACGACGTTGTATCTATTTTTAGTATGAATTAGGGTAGTCTTAGGGTGTATTTATAGATTAGTTATGTGTTTTAGGCCATTAGATTAACCCTAAATCAGATTAGAGCCGTCAGATCTCGTCACTAGCCCTAAAACATAGCCCAAACTCCATCAGGTTGCACCCAGGTCACACAGACCGACAGAGGGGGTCGACCCCTAGGTCGACCCCTGGGTCGACCCCTAGGGAGGGGGTCGACACCCATGTCAACCCTAGGGTCGACACCCTCTGCCTGGTGGGAATTTTCCCGCCTCTTCTGAAATGTGAATCTGAATATTTTAAATCTGTTTTAAATTTTCTGAAAACTTCTTCAGGCCTTAACTGGGTCATACGGACTCCTATTTTCGAAAACTCGGACTCTATTTAGCGTATTTTTCCGAGACGAACGCAATGGCATAGCCCATTTCCCTTGATTCAGATTTTAAAATTTAATTCTGCCCTGTTTTATATTATAGCAAGTTATTCAACATACGGGGTGTTACATAACCCAACGGGTTAGATCATCGTGGTACCATGAGACACGAGAGGGGCGCACATCCATCAGATTATTCTGCCAGTTCTGCCTGTTTTTCTACTGATATTCTGCTGGCTCCAAAGGACTGGAAGGGGAAGCAAATGGCTTCTGGGATGTGGAGGGTACTTTTGGTAGTCCTCTGTACAGTGGCAACACTAGGTTGTGCTTGTAGAGGTTGGGTCTGCGCGTTACTACCCGGCGAGTATACCTTGATTGCCACGATAGTGGGCAATCAGAAGGCTGTAGGGTGGCATAAGTGATTCAACGAATCTGGTGCCTTGTGACTAGGCGGGTTACAACCATTTTCTCTGTTTGCTATAGGCGGGTCTAAACATCGGTTTGATAGTAATCGTCGGGTACTGGTCGTCGACTGTTAGCGTGATGCATGAAGCTTAATGCGGAAAGACGAAGAGATAAACCAACAGACTGTAGACCTTTTACTATCAAGGCTTTGGGTGAGGGACAGGCCAATTAGTATTTTTTGTTTTTTTGGGCCACGTCACTGGCTCTCAATTCTATTTGTCTTTCACTAGTTAAGGGAGGGGTCAAGTGGGACCATAGACACTGTGGAAATGTAGACCACAGCATCTTTGTATACAGATATCTGAAAAGACTCCCGACCGAGTTCTATGTATCTGATATAGCCTTGTTACGGAACTTCGTGCATAGTAGATAATACGTACGGATACATGTATACCGTTTCCGGATGGTGTATCATATAGGTTGAGCCATCGAGTACAATTAACGATATGTACATGCGAAAGTCCAGATACATGCATGTATGCTCCAGATGATATATCATAGACTTTAGGGCATTACTTTGTGATGGAATCTAATTTGATCGAATGATTCGAAGGTGGTAGTCTGTATGCTTACATAGCATGGCAATAGCGGGACCATGCAGAATGTAGCATTGTTATATTGATTTTTACGTCGCTCCGGTGTAGGATGGTGGACTGCGTAGTGGCATTACGGTGGAGACCGTGCGAGTGGGGTACTATGGGGTGTACCTTAAAATTTGGGGTAGCTACATATATATTGTATTAGGTTAATCTACTGGGAAATAGAAGGGTATGACGTGTGTGTAAGCCTTGAGTGCTATTAACACATGTAACCTAATAAATAAGAAAATGTAACTGAATGGTATATATAGGACTATCCAATGTGTAGTTTAAATCTAGTCATCGGGACTTGAGTTCTGACCCCCTCCTCATAACATACTCGCAAGTTAGATTTGTGGTAGAGATATGATAGCTTTGAATACTGGTTAGGCAGTATTATTATCTAGGTAAGGCTATATTTAATTATATTATATTTTATTCCATTCCACTGTGAGACGTTTTCTGAGCTCTGATATGTTTATTATCTCTCTCTTTTTTGTAGGATACCAGATAAACCAATGTGGGTTTCGACAGATTAGAATTTTGAAAAAAATTGTATCTATTGAAATTTGGGTTGTTACACTTTATATCATCCAATCATTTTATAATGATCAATATACATGTAATACACTACAAATATGATGAGAAACCTCCAAAAATCTCACTATAAAAATCGACATAAATTATTTGGCGTAAGGCATTTTCAAAATGCTTTTACTGTGATCATCATTATAAAACCATAAAAAAACGGTTCTTTTCAAATATAAGGCAAAATTGCTTTGTTTCAAGGCTATACAACAAGTTATATAAGTAATACAAGTCTATGCACAAAATTATATATGCTATTTACTTTCAAAAGCAACAATCAAAAGATACTTAAAAACAATAAGTAGCCAAACAACTACTATAAGAAAAAAAAACATTATACCCTTCATGTAATTTTTAAATGGTGAATTTGCTCACTTATAAACAAGAAAACAATCAAGTACTTGCTCCATTTTGGACATTTAGTTTCAAAATTTTGGAACTCTCGAGTGTTGGCGACCATTTTGGGCATCAAAAGTCATTAGCTGAAAGGGGATAAAAAAGATTATAAAATAAACTCAACCACATTAAATTAAATATTCAAAAATTTAAATATTAATTGTTCAAAATTTTGGATCATTACAATGCTTTCAAGGGTTAGCACATCTCAGAAATTACAATGAATCTCATTTCAACAGGATAAGTGAGGTTATGCACACAACTTTTCAGCTAGAGATGTAGTGTTGGGGATTTGAAAAAGTAATAGAGAGGGGATGAGCGCAAAAAAGGATAGCAACAATGTATATAATTTCCTTAGGAAAACAGTGGAGAAGAAAGTTACTTCTCAAAGAGGTATTGAACAGACAAATTTTGCAAAATTAAGCGGCAAGTAGCAATAGAAAACCGCAAAGATCGCACGAGTGTCTTTGTTGTATCATAAGTAATTGTAATTTTTTTTATTGTGTACATGTTTAACTGGTGGAAATACATACCCGGATGGTTTGAAGGCTGGTTGCCTTTCTTTAGCCAAAGACATCTGTTTTCCACTGCCGTATTGGAGATTGTTTAAATGTACGAAGATATAAGTGAAGTTGGTAGATTTTTTTGAAAATATTGTATCTAAGTGCAAATTATTAAATTTTGGGATAGGATATTTCTTATTTATGTAGATTTTAGAGATACTTGGGTTAAAATGTAATTGTGATTCAACTACATTGCATTTTTACATATTTAGTTGATTTTATAGGAGTGATTATTTGTTTTTTATTGCATTAAAGAAGACACGATTTATCTACAAAAAAAATGAACTAAGATTTTATTTTTTTTATTTTTTTGGCACTTTCTATAATCTTTTGACAAACTAATAATTTTTTATTATGAGGGTTTTGCGTGCTTCTCTATCTTTAATTTTTACCTTTTCTAAAATCTAATTGTACAGAGATTGTAGGAAGAACTCTAGCAATATTTCATTCATTTAACTTGTATTTTTTTGTTTTATTTTTAAGGCTTGTTTTATTCAAAACCAATGAAAAGGACTATTTCTATCAATGAAAAATTGAATAAAATAAAGAAGGAAAAAAGCAATTTTGATCTACTTAATGAGAATAATATTTACGTTGGAGGGAAATACCTAGCTGAACATTATTAAATTTCAAGCAAAAGAAACTCGTTCCCCTTCATTAATAGGGATAGTAGGGGTAGCAATTATGTTGGAGAATGGAGTTTTAATGACAACAACCTTATTTCAATTATCATTGATTATAAAATATATACTAACACTTTTTGTATAGAATATATATATATACACACACACACACATATATGCAGGAATTATATACATGAAATATTATTGAAGACTATACAGTTTTGAAGATGATAGAGATTCAAAGATCAGAGAAATTTCAAGACTCATGAGTATTCAAGATTTCAAGAGTTTAAGATTGATATAGTTATAGAGCCTAGATTTTGTCAGACACTAAATAGCGCTCTAGGTTCAAATTCTAATTTTCAAATTTTGAATTTCAATTCTATCCTCAATCCTCTCTATTTTATTTTTATCTTTTCTTATTCTTCTTTGTTTTCCAAACTTAAATTTTACATTATTATACTTTATATATTTATAATTTAAAACCTTATAATGTTATAATTTTATAAATATATTTATATAGTTTAAATTTATGTTTTCATATGTTTTTCTACTATATAATATTAATTTACAACACTAGATTTTTACTCAAGAATTTCCAGAATTATATTAATATCAAAACACTTGAAAAATGCTTTAAAATAAAAAATTACGCTTGGGTATGTCGACATACCGAAAACACAATATCGACATATAACTGTCACTTTTTCAATTTTGAAAGGAAGTGTCTTTTCACTATTTGAAATGATTCTGAACCGTTGCATCCTTTCACACTCTATAAGAAGGGGTTAAAACCGAATTTTTAAACATATCTTCTTCTCCACTTTCATCCCCTTTCATTATATAATCATTTTTATGATTTCAACACTTATACTCTGGCGAATTCAATTCTGTTTTGATCAAACTTCTTCTCTCTACACTCTCTTATCATCCCTCTCTGAATCAAGTTCAATTGAAGAGTTATAGGGCTGTTTCAATTGTTTGGGTTGAGTAAAAGAGGAATCGGTGGTATCCCTTGTAGTTGTGAAATCAAGGAGGTTAAAATTGGTGGTATCCCTTATAGCCGTGAAATCAAGAAGGTTGGAATCGATGGTATCCCTTGTAGTCGTGAAATCAAGGAGGTTGTGATTGGATTTTGATATAGTAATAAAACTCTGCGCAATCCAGAGTTTCGTGGGACTGGACGTAGGAGCAATCCGAACCAGTATAAAATCCGCTGTATTCTTTCCTTTTATGCATCTTTATTTCTTTTTATTTTGTATCTGCATTTGAATCTGTGTATGTGATTGTGTTTGTGGTGTTAGATTCATCTCGTAGTTCACATAAGTTTTAGATTTTGTTTAAATTCTCACAAACACTATTCATCCTCTCTCTAGTGTTTGTTTTTCCTTAACGATCCATTCTGCATTCCCTAACAATTGGTATTAGAGCATGGTTTTTCAAAAAGTTCATAATCTGATTTTTGAAAATGGAAAATGGAAAATTTTGAACACTAGTATTAATTCATGTATTGCATCAAGTATTATATGAGTTTGCATTCAATTTTATTGAAAATCAAGTTACTATGATTTGTTTTTTGAAATTTGTAATTTTGAAATGTTTTAAATTTTGAAATTTGAAATGTTTTAAATTTTGGAAATTTTGATCTGTGGATGTGTTACAAAACTACTATGATATTATTGTTTAAAATTACAGTTAATTACTTGAAAAGTCACTTGTTTATTTGAAGAGTCATTTATTTTTTGAAAAGTCATTCGATTCTTTGAAAAGTTGTGTTGTTTTGCAGGAAAAGATGTGCTATATGACTTTTGAAAATTCAAAAGTTGAAAAGATAGGTAAAGTGGCTATTGGTGATTCAAATTCTGAAATGGTGACTACTGAAAATTCAAATTCTAAAAAGGTGGCTGTTGGAAATTCAAATTCCAAACTGGTGTGTTACATGGGTGTTGAGGATTCAAATTCTGAAGGAATATTGAAGAAGAATAATAAACGATTGGTGAAAAGACGTCAAGAGGAAGAAATGGAAGTATACAATGTAAATAAACAAAGAAATGGATACCGGATAAATAGAAACCTTTTGATTCTCATCTACAAGTAGATTCAATACTGTACTTCTCGTGATTTGCTTTGTAATGCCGCTGGTTTCATGTAAATCCGTCAAGAATTGACCACATAATGATCAAATGAAGTTTTGGTGAATAAAAGAGAGAAGGAAACCAAAACTTCTGACAATAATCTTCAAATTGCATCCACAATTTAAACTATTTTGTGCCAAATCCTTTTCCAGATTGTAGTTCTCATTCTTGCGGTCATTTTGATGGGTATATCATCAAATTCCGATAAAAATTGAGTGAGATACGGCAATTCGAAGTTGACTATCCAGAACAAAAAAACTGCTATGGGATTTTTTGTTTTCCTCTTATTGTTTTGACTTGCTGCACCCCAGTACCATCCAAATTCATCACCAAACTGTTACTAGATTGCAGTCTTTGAATTTCTCTTCGATTTTCTGCTGATTTCGTCCAATTCCGTGAAGAAACGAAGAAGTTATGCCTCCTGAAAGTTGGATTGAAAATGGAAAATGAGAAAAAGAAGAAAAAGAGAAGTGGTTATGAAGAGACATGACTTTCGGGCCTTTATATAGTAGTAAAAGTGTCCATTCATTCAAAATAAAAAATTCAAGTTCAAATTTGGGAGCCAAGTGGGTTGAACTACTAAATCTTCGATACCTTTCTCATATGATGTTCAAATTCAGCAAATGAATGTACTATCCTCATTAGAAAAACGAGCCCATCACAATAGATCAGTAGATCTCAATATCAAATTCCGGAAGATCAATTCAGAGTTTAGAAAATTTCGAAGAAAATGATCTAAAAACCGGGTACGCCTTAATTAATTTTTAATTTTATATAGTTAAATGGTTGCTTTGTTTGTTTGCTTTGTTTTGAATTTAAATTTTTTAAATTTAAACTTGAAATTTGAAATTCAAATTCAAATTTTGAATTTTGAAATTCAAAATAGTAATATAATGATAAATAAAATAAAATAATAGACTAAAATTTTGAATGTTTGTTAGGATTAATATTATTTCAGGAAATAATTAAACCTAAAGTATAAATCGATAATTTAAAACCAAAGTCACAAAACCATAAAGGCTTGTAAAATGAAATTCAAATTTTGAGTTTTAAAAGCTTAAACTTTCAAACTTCCCTCCGTCTTTTAAATAAGAAAATGTAAGTTCAAATTATAGTTATCAACTTTTTCTGTCTAATTATATTTTTTATATCTTTTTAATATTATTGAACTAATTTAAACTTTTCAAACATTTGATATTGTTATAAAATATAAGTTTATATATCTTTATTTTAAGTACACATAGTTTAACTTTTATATTTTTTACATATAATAACAACTTTGGGTTATATTATAATAAATATTTGTTATTTCATACTAATTTTAATTTATATATTTAACTTAATATTTTTTTTTTTTTGCAAGGCTTACGGGGTTGAGTGGTCCCCTTCCACTTTATTGAGGTACCGGAGAAAAAACAAAAAATACAACACACACCCAAGAGAACGTAGAAACACGGTACAACACACGAAAGAGAGAACAAACACAAAAAAACACAAAACACAATTAGGACATCAGCGCATTCATGATTTCAGGGTCAAACGTGAAGTTCAAAAATTTGATACCATCCCTAACATCCTGTCTTATTCTCTTTTCTAACTGAAGATTACTCAAGGCTTTAGTATTGTTGAAAATGATCACATTTCTTTCCCTCCAAACCGCATTAACATATTTCTTAAGGACGTAGTTCAGGATTCTACCTTTGATTCTCCTCCTACTCGTCTGATTCTTTATGTTTTTCCATTCAACAACCGAGTTGGTCGTTGCGTTCATTCGGCCAATGTCCTCCATAAGCTTTCTCCAAATGTGAAATAACGCATTACATCCGAAAAAGATATGATGCAACGTTTCGCCAACACAAGTACAGAACCCGCAAACCATATCGGTTTGAAATCCTCTTCTTTGCAAACATTCTTTGGTAAGAATGGCACCTTGCACCACTTTCCACAACAAGAGGTTTTCTCTAGCACTGTTGTCCGAGGTCCAAATTCTTTTATACCACTTACAGGTTTGCATTTCCTCCACACCAGCCAAACAATTGTAAAGCAGTTTGATAGAAAAGTGCTGGCTTCTTTTGCCCCAAGAAGATATTCCCCTCTGATTGTCAACTATTTGAACTTGACTAGCTTTAGACCACATTTGAATTAACTTTAACACATGAGTATGTGGCAGCGTTATAACATCACCATGAATAAAATCACCCACTTTAGCTTGCCTGCCAACTCCAGCGCTAAACACTTCAAGATAATTCAGTTCCTTACTCAAGATCATACCGTGTTCCAACCAAGGTTCATTCCAGAAATGCACACTCGAGCGACGGAAGACTTTATATCTACAAAATGGGAGAACAACACTCCTGAGTTTGAATATGCTACGCCAAGTCCAGCTGCTTCTTTGCGTTTGATTCATGGTCCAGAAAAACTTGTTCTTAATCACGTTACGGTAAGACCAAAGGACCCAGAGGCTGTCCTTATTATTGATGAAGTCATCCATGTGTTTAATCATCGCTGCTCTATTCCATTGTAATAAGTTAAGGATACCCAAACCGCCTTTAGCAAGGGGTCTCTCGATTAGTTTGAAGGCGATCGGAGCATGATAACTACCGTCTTTCTTGCCTTTCCATAGAAATCTCATCATTGCGGATCGAATCATAGTGATCAGCTTGGTTGGAAGGATAAACGTTCTGGACCAGTATACTTGCATAGAAAACATAATCGATTTAATCAAGGAGAGCCTTCCCGCTTGACTCAGCATTCGAGAAGTCCAGTTATCAAGTCTTGCGGTAATTCCAGTAAAAAGAGGCATACATTGGCTAACCGTTATTTTAGCGGTGGAAAGCGGAAGGCCGAGGTAAGAGATTGTATTGTTGTTGTTGTGGAGACCAGAAATTGCATGAAGTTCATTGGCAAAGGACGCAGCAATGCCAGAGGTCATCAAGTCAGATTTATCTGTATTCACCTTTAAACCAGTCATTTGGTAGAAGCTAGTAAGAGTCTCCATAATCGAATTAACCGTCTTAACAGTCGGTTTGCAGAAAATGACAAGGTCGTCGGCAAACATCAACGAAGAAATCCTAGGGTCTCTACACATCGGATGTAAATCGAACAAACCTTCTTCAATTTTACGGTTAAGCATTTGCGTAAGCAACTCCATGACCGCAATGAAAATATAGGCCGATATGGGGTCACCTTGTCGGATTCCTTGATTGCTAGGAAAGTAACCAGAAGTTGAACCATTGAGAGAAATGGAGAAATGCGCCGTAGAAATACAGGAGTAAATCCATGCAACAAAGTGGCCGGGAAAATTCATATAACCTAGAATCCGAACAATCGAGTCCCATTGAAGAGTATCAAACGCTTTCATGATGTCAAATTTAAACATAGCTCTAGGGGTGGCATTAATACTGGAGTAGCCGTTTAAAAGCTCATGAGACAAGAGGACATTGTCAAGAATATCTCTACCCGGAAGAAAAGCCGCCTGATTAGAAGATATAACCTTTGGCAACACGGTCTTGAGTCTTGAAGCAATTATTTTGGAAATACACTTATAAATCGTGTTACAACAGGAGATCGGTCTGTAGTGAGAGACATGCGAGGCATTCTTGAACTTCGGAATAAGAGAAATGTTAGTTGAATTGAAGGACTGGTACATGACATCTTTTTTGAAAAATTGCTTCACCGCTGCGCAGACACCTTTCTGAATGATACTCCAACAAGACGTGTAGAAAAAGGAGTTCAGGCCTTCCGGCCCACCAGCTGAGTTTTTATTAAGGGAGAAGATTGCCTGCATAACCTCATCATCACAAACTTCAAGGCAAAGCAGATTGTGATCTTCAAGAGAGAGCTTCGGGATCAAATAAGGATCAATTAAATCAATGTTGGGAACAAAGTTTTCAGTGTTGCCGAATAGCTGAGAAAAGTGGCGTAAGAAAGCTTCTTCAACCTCACGTTGGCTGTTAGCAACATAGCCGGAGTTGTCGGTGATACGCACTATGTTCTCTCTACATTGCTTGTTCTTTAGCGAAGCGTGGAAGTAGGCACTGTTCTTATCACCATCAAACCTCCATTTTATTCTTGCTTTTTGTTTGATCATGGACGCTTCAGCATGCAAGGCGTTTTGATATTGCTTGGTGATGTAAGTTTCCATACTAGCATGGACTGGATTCGAAGGATCATTCATCATAGTAATCTGAATTTCTTGAAGTCTTCCTCTCCAGTAAGAAGTCTGCTTGGAACCGTTGCCAAATTTCTGCTTTGCCCAGTCTCTTAGTTTTTGCCATATGTTCCTGATTTTAGTCTGCAAAATAGCCATAGAATTTCCATACACTGGTCTCTCCCAAACGCCTCTCACAAGGTCGAGGAATTCAGGTTCATCGACCCAAGAGTTAAAAATTTTAAAATTTGTTCTACCTTTTATGTCAAGCTCAGTGAGGTGCAAGAGGATTGGGGAGTGGTCAGATAGTAGAGGGGGGGCATATGACAGTAAAGAGCGGGCCAAGTGTTATAGGATTTGGAATTGGAGAAAGCATGGTCAATGAGCGAGTATGTACGAGGGCCATGTCTTTTCTTATTGTTCCATGAAAAAGGCATGCCCGAGCATTTAATGCTGATCAAATCAGAGGAGTGGATTGTCTGTTTAAGAGGACTGATCTCAGTGAGCGATAAGGGATTCCCACCTAAACGCTGAGAACTCTCATAACAACAGTTGAAGTCTCCAAGTAAAAACCATGGGTGCGAGGATTGTCTTAAAGCGATAATGGTTTTGAACAACGGTTGACGGGATAACAAGGAGTTGAACGCATAGACGAAAGTGATATAGAAAGAGGTATTGTCCTGAAGGTTTAAAGCATGGCAATGGATCAGTTGGTCAGTGGAGTGTACAGGGTTCAATGTAATGATGGCTGGGTTAAAGACAATTAGGATTCTACCATAGGGTGCTTCGGAAAGGTTATGGAGAAGAGACCATGTTGGGTTGATGTATGAAGCTGCTCTAACGGTGAGCGCATGATCCAATTTAGTTTCAAGTACAGCCAAAACGCTGAGATTGTTTTCTCTGATGAGTATTTTACATTGATCTAGCTTGTCATCATGGTGGCAACCACGAATATTCCAAGCGCACATTGTCTTTACCATTAATTAAACAGTAGGTGGTAAGGCTCCACGAATTTTAGTACTCCTTAACATGTACTGGCTCTATACAGAGGTAGGAGTGGTGAAACTTTTGCCAACGTCATGTTTGTCAGGAGGTTCTGGTGAGAAAGAGTCTAGTGGGGGTTATATCGGTGTAAGGGTTTAAGTTTTGCTTTTGCATGGATTCATTCTTGGCAACAACAGTTGTGTGATTGGGTTTTTTTGTATTGTATGACGGAATGGAAATATTTGGTTCGTGTGGTGGTTGTGGAGTGGAGGGATTACCAGCAAACCCAGAAACTGGAGCTATAGATACAAAACTGGTGCATGAAGGTTCTGCATGAGAAACATTAACTTTACTTGCATGAACATTTATGTCCACCACATTGTCACCACCCACCACACTAAAATCTCTGTTTTGCACTGTTTCTTTCACAGCCACATCAAAACACATGATCTGTTTTCCTTTCAAGTTATCACTTCTCCTTTCTTTTAAACTCTCTTGCATGACAATGTCATTAATTAACGCATACACTTGCTCCTCTACAGCAGTTTCCATTCGAGTGTTTTTATTCTCCACCACAGCAGTGTAAACCTTAGCATTCTGACCAATCACTCCTAAATTTTGATTTCTAATTTGCTCCACCGTCGGAATTGCGAAGTCATTTATTTCTTGTACCTCATAGTCGTCATTATTAAAGTCATTCTGGTCTATATTAGTATCATCATGATTCTCAGTTGGTTCAATTCCACCTTCCTCTAGGACTTGAAACTTATTTGCTTGGTGAACTTCATTTACTATCTTCTTTCCTTTAGCGATCCAGCTTTCCTTCTCTCTATTCTTTTGACTAAAGTCAACTGCATGGGTGTCACTTTTGTTCCTCCTGTAGGAAATTACATTCCAACTACTGTTATTTCTATTGTCCTTAGGCGGGTAGTTGCTTTTCATTTGCTCTCTGACTTTCACATTAGCCGTATCTCCTCTTCTCGCTTGAAATCTTTGGGTATTACCATTAAAAACAGCATCTTCTTTCCGCACTTCTATATCACAGCTTCCTTCTAAGTGACCCAAAGAGTTACATTGACTACATATATCAGGCTTCCATTGATATTCCACATAAATTCTTTGAACTCCTCCTTCGATTGTTTCAACTAGGAAGTCATCCTGAAGATCTTGATCCGGTTGTATTTCAATCAAACATTTTGCATATCTAATTCTTTTTCGGCTCTCCGTCATCTCATCCCGACATAGTAGTCTACCAATCATACTACTAATCCAATTTATCCCGTAGTTAGACCAAGCAAAGATTGGTATGTTGTAAAATTTGACCCAAACAGGTACCTTTTTGATATTGCCAATGACATTACTGATCGCTGGGTCGTATTTCTTGATAATAAAAAGCTTTCCATTCATTATTATTGGATCAGCAGCAAGAATTCTGTTTTTGTCTTCAGCACACGTGAATTCAAATAGGAATAAAACACCATCTGACCGAACTTTAACCGATCCTTTTAAACGCCAAGTAGAGTTGAGCTTCGCTATCACAGCAGTGTAAGAAAGAGGTTTGTCCAAGAAGAATCCAACCAGGTACTCACTCCAAACCTGAATTCCAGCTTCAGGGACACCAGTGATAAGTTTCAGAGTATTTTTCACCACATTAGGTTTGAGGTCAACAGGCATGTACTTTCCCGCATTTTGGGGTTTCTTTTGGAACAAGAGAGTCCATGGCTGTTGACCTCCGGTGGGGTTTCTTTGGGTTTCAGTGGACGAAAGGAGGTTGGACGGGGTTGAGAGGGGGGCTTGGTTCGGAGTTGGGTCAGGAGGGATAGGTGGTGGGTCAGGCGGAGGGGGGGAGTGGCTCGAGGTAGAGGTGATAGGAGCGGCTAGGATGGCGATTTGATTGGGCGGGAGAGGACAGATGGGTACGTTTTGAGCTGACATTTTTAACTTAATATTTTGGTATATAGATATATATATATAATGTATATGATTCTTATGTCTTAAAAAATATTGTTTAAAAATAAGAAATTATAGCTTTATATATATACTCATTTTGTTATAGATTGTTCTTTAGCAAATAAATATGTTTGGATTTTTAAAGTTTGAATTTAAGATTAATTTGTATCAAGAAGATTATTGTATATCTCATAATAAATTTTATGTTCTTTTCAAAATTAGTCTTTATATACTATTATGAATATATGTTTATTGTTTGAGTTGATGTTTTGTGACAATAAAACTTAAATTGATGATTGATAGGATTGAATTACTTTACTTATATAATAATTTTAAGGTTATATTATCAGAGTTATTTCTAAGTCTAGATTAAGGTCTTATTATAGTTTTAAGGGAACTAGAGTATAGGCTAGGCCACTGGTTGGTGAGACCCCTAACAATTGGAGGTTTAGTATTAAATTAAGGGGAATTTTTAGAGTTTCTAAGGATTGGTTGAAGATTCTAGGGTACTTTGGTTGATTTAATTATTTAGATTGATTGTTTGAATTGTTTGTTTGTTTGAATTGCTTGTTTGGATTAATTTGCTTGTTTGAATTGATTGGTTTGCTTAGTTTATTATCCTTCTATTAAGGTTATTAGACTAGTGTAGTCATAGATTTAGGGGGAGTTACAGAAATTTATAAAGAATTATATATTAAGGGGGAATTATATATAGAATTAGGATATTATATAGGCATAAATTTAGGGGAGTATTTTATAAGGTATAGATAGATTTGGGATTTAGGGGAAGTATTTTATATGGTATAGATAGATTTGGGATTTAGGGGGAGTATTTTACTTTGGTATTGGAATTACTTAGATAGTTATAGGATTTAGGGGGAGTAGTTTTAAAATTTCTTTTTGATAATGACAAAGGGGTAGAAATTATAAAATATAGACATAGTTTGTAGGATTCATATAGATAGGGGGAGTATTAGAAGGATCAGCATCAACAGGTATGAATACTTTATAAACTAAGGTTGTCATCATCAAAAAGGGGGAGATTGTTGGAGAATGGAGTTTTGATAACAACAACCTTATTTCAGTTATCATTGATTATAAAATATATACTTACACTTTTTGTATAATATATATATATATATATATATATATATATATATATATATATATTTGCAGGAATTATATACAAGAAATATTACTAAAGACTGTACAGTTTTAAAGATGATAGAGATTCAAAGATCAGAGAAATTTCAAGACACATGAGTATTTAAGATTTTAAGAGTTCAAGAGTTCAAGATTAATATAGTTATAGAGTCCAGATTTTGTAAGACTCTAAATAGCACTCCAGGTTCAAATTCAAATTCTAATTTTCAAAATTTGATTTTCAATTCTATCCTCAATCCTCTCTATTTTATTTTTATTTTTTCATATTCTTTTTTACTTTTTAAACTTAAATTTTACATTATTACACTTTATATATTTATAGTTTAAAACCTTATAATGTTATAATTTTATAAATATATTTATATAGTTTAAATTTATGTTTTTATATGTTTTCTACTATATAATACTAATTTACAACGCTAGATTTTTACTCAAGAATTTCCAGAATTATATTAATATCAAAACACTTTAAAATGCTTTAAAATACAAAATTACACTAGGTTATGTCGACATACCAAAAACAACATGTCGACATAAAACTGTCACTTTTTCAATTTTGAAAGGAAATGTCTTTTCACTATTTGAAATGATTCAGAACCATTGCATCCTTTCACACACTATAAAAAGGGGTTAAAACCGAATTTTTAAACATATCTTCTTCTCCACTTTCATCCTCTTTCATTATATAATTATTCTTAATCGTTTTTATGATTTCTGTACTTATACTCTGCCGAATTCAATTCTGTTTTGATGAAACTTCTTCTCTCTACACTCTCTTATCATCTCTCCCTGAATCAAGTGCTATTGAAGAGTTATAGGGCCGTTTGTAATTGTTTGGTTGAGTAAAATAGGAATTGGTGGTATCCCTTGTAGCTGTGAAATCAAGGAGGTTAGAATCGGTGGTATCCCTTGTAGCCGTGAAATCAAGGAGGTTGGAATCGGTGGTATCCCTTGTAGCCGTGAAATCAAGGAGGTTGTAATTGGATTTTGATATAGTAACAAAACTCCGTGCAATCCAGAGTTGCATTGGACTAGACGTAGGAGTAATCCAAACTAGTATAAAATCCGGTGTGTTCTTTCCTTTTCTCCATCTTTATTTCTGTTTATTTTGTATCTGTATTCAAATCTGTGTCTGTGATTGTGTTTATGGTGTTTGATTCATCTCGTAGTTCACATAAATTTTAGATTTTGTTTAAATTCTCACAAACACTATTCACCCCCCTTTAGCGTTTGTTTTGCCTTAATGATCCATTCCACATTCTCTAACAAATTAGACCTGACCCGAAAAACCCGGATCCGACCCGACGGGTCTCGGGTTTAGGCAGGTCAGGTTTTGTCGGGTCTAAACTATACATTTTCAAAATCTGGACCCGACCCGAGCTTCGAGTCGGGTCGGTTCGGGTCCGGGTGGAAAGTAACACTAAAATTACATATATTTCAATGTTTTTTTGTCGGGTCTTTCAGGTCAGGTCGGTTTTTATTGAGTCTTTATCGTATATTTCATCATCTAGACCCGACCCGAGATCCAACGTGTTCGGGTCTTTTTGGGTTGGTTCGATTCGGGTTTTCAGTTCTCGGTTCCAATTGCCAGTGCTAAGGGACATGGTTTCTCCCTCAACTGCCACAAATCTTATCACATCTTATTTTCGTCTGCCTTCTTCTTCTTTTTCTATGTTCCTCTCCCCTTTTAAACCTAGCTTTTCTTTGTTGGTTTGGAGCTCTTGATCGCTTGTTGAGCCCATTTTTTCTTCAACAACAAATCTAAACTATGTTCCCCTTCAGGTGTTTCTCTTTGCATCCTCAACCAATTTGTGTTCCCCGATCCTGATCTTGCCTCCCCTCTTTCGATAGAGTCTAGTACTTTGCATAACTCAACCCATCTCTTTAATAAGCCCAACCCTCTCTGCTTCTCTGCTTGGCATTAAGAGAAGTTGGTGTTGACTTTGATCGATTTGACTACGTTCTTGGTCAGCTGTGGGTTTTAGGTAATTTGCTTTTCTTTTTTCCAATTCTGGATCGGGGCTTGGATTAGAAACACAGCTATTATGTTGAAGCTTGGCTTTGTTTGTTCGACGACGTTTCCTCCTTGGAATTTTTGTTTATCCTTTTGGCTTTTATTTTAGGGATGCTGGTGTAGGTTATTGAGGTTTTTAGGTTTTCTTTCAGTTCATTGGTTCTTCTTTTTTGTGACTATAGTATTGCAATAGTTGCATGTTGCCACTTCTTGTTGATGCTGATGCTTAGTACATCCTGTCATTGTCTTTTTTGTGATTTTCTTGCAATTATTTGTGAGTTCTACTTTCTTCCTTAGTGCTTAGTGTGTCGCAATCTCCATTTATAGCTTTTTGCAAGTGCTTGTAGTGGTTTGTGTGAATTGTGATAGTCTGTTTAGCTGCTTAGGACTGTCACTGGAAAAAGAGACTGCGTAGACAGCTGTTTGTGGTATTTAAAGTGTGATTTACTAGGTTTTGATGTAATTATTTTAGCGATTATAGCGACTTTGTAAAATTCGCAGTCACACCATGCATTGTGTTTATTTTGTTGGTTTAGGTGTGGCTATAGCTGTGTAAATGTATGTAGTAGATAGGAAAGCTGTCTATCTCATGCATTCTTTTGTACTCTATATTTGTTATAATTAAAAGTGGACGATCCACTTTAAAAACCTGCTGGTCTTGCCAAAAAATATCAAAAACTAGCAGAGCTTTTTTCTCCAATGGCGATTAGGTTACCCCGTCGCCACTCTCTTTGTCTTCATTTTTCATCCATCATTCTCTATCCTCCTCTTTTCTTTCTCATCTCCGTCCTTTCTCCCCGATCCATTTTTCCTAACCCAGATTTCTTCTTCGTGGAAATTTTCTCATCTATTCCTTTTTTAGAACATAATTTCCACTTCCTTTTATGTATCTCTAATTACTTTTTCCTTCTTACATTGCATTTCACCTTGTTTTTGTCAAGATGACTTATGCCTAACCCTCACTGTTCTTCATTTTACCTACTTTTTCAACTCGTATGAGTTCCTCAATTAGATTCAGTTGCCTGGTTCCTGATGGCATCTTGTGGCAACTCGTGGCTGTTTAATGCGGTCACTATGTATCAACCCGCATTCTGCGCATCGGAGAATCGTATAATATTTATTTCTTTCTTACATGAAGTCGTATGGTCATGTGGCTTTGGGAAACGACCATTGGGGTCATTTCCCATGTTCATGATTTTTACCAATTTTTAAATGACCGTTTTACCCATAGCTGATCTTGTTTCGGCCATAACTTTTGATTGGAAAGGAATTTTGACCTGAAACCACTTCCATTAGATTCGTTTGATGGTTTATCTTTCCGTAGAGTGATCATAATAGCCAAACGGACTTACCGTTTGGGAGATATGGCTGAAATAGATTTGGAAGGTTAAAAACTGCTTAACCGGGCCAAATAGGGTGATTAGTGAATGGGCCCATAACCCATTTCGGGATTAGGGTTATGGGGAGGCTGAAAAGGGTTAGGGTTTCATTCCGTTTCAGTTTTCTAGCCTCCACATACCTCTTAGAAACCCTAAAAATGGCCTTCAACCTCTAAATCACCTCCAAATCACTTTCTAATCAAGGATTAAGCTTAGCAACATCAAATTAAGGGAGATCTTCACCAAATCAAGATTAGAGCTGCTGTTTGGCATTGGTATTCACGCCATATCAGAGATTTATTTCAGATCTATGGTTTATTTGTGGCTAAGGTGAGTGATTTGCATAGTTCCTCACTAATTATGGTTAATTAAGGGTAATTAGTGATGATTAGCGAATTTATACACTAATAAATTCTGGAAAAATATTTATAAATTCTTAAATAATGTTTTAAACCTCTGTTAGAAACTTGGGTTAGTTTGATTAAGTTTTACTAATCATGTCACTAGTTTTGCTTAAACATGCTTAAGGGAAAATATGGGGTTTTGGCTATGTTTGATCCATTTTAACCTATCATATTGATGTTTTGGTGTTTAAGGTCACTTCTACTTATTGCTATGACTGTATGGTATGCTTGGTGATTGATTAGAATAGTTAGAATGGTCGAAAACGCCGTCGAATGGCGTAAAACACTCGTTGGAAAAGTTACAGGAAGATGGTGCAGGTTTTCGGATCAGATCGGATGGATGGGCTCGGACCGGATAATGGGCTGGGCAAGGGACCACCAAACCGAACCGAGGCTTGGCATAAGAGAAAGTTTGGCAAAAAGGAAAGCCATTATGGCTAAACTGGGATCGGATCGGAGCATCACAACCGAAGGAGCCAACATCTAAAGGAAGAGAGCTACCGAACTGAACCAAGATGCATCTACCCGACCCGACCCGCTAGAGGGCACCCGAACCGAACCGATGTACTACGAAGGGACTTGGAGGTCACGACCCGACCCGGAGCACTTGGAAGGAGGACGATCTGAACCGACAGAGAAGAAGGACTGAGGATCTGAACCGATCCAGTGATGACCAATAGCCCGAGATGCAAAGGTAGTCCAAATGGAAGTTAGAGCTCGGGATCCAGTTGGGAACCAATGAGTTCACTTCATGGTTGGGCTTTGCTGCAGAACGTGTGCTAAGGAGTTGTCGACGTTCATAGATTCGATTCACCACTGAAAAGGAATGAAGGACTACGTATCAGTGCAGTAGAGTCATCATGACTCGAGGGGCAAAGTGATCATAATAAGACTATAAGCCAGTGCAGTGGAGCCATTATGACTCCATGGGGCAGAGTGGACATCGTAAAGGATTAGTAAGGCTATGAGCCAGTGCAGTGGGGTGTGTACGACTCCATAGGGCAAAGTGGACATAGAGAAGGATTAGTGGCTATGGATCAGTGCAATGAAGCCGTTGTGACTTCATGGGGCAGAGTGATCATAGCAAAGTATTGGGTGATCGAAGTGGTGGATATCGTATGTTTACGCACTGAGTGAGTGATGCGAGGATGGTTGCTATGCTTGATTGTTTGCCATCACTATGACATGTACACCCCCACCCCCGTTATCTTTACAACATTTATTCGGTGGCACCTTAGAGTGTTGTACAGTGTGCAGTGCTAACTCTTTGGTTGTTGGTCCAGGTTCAGGTATGGTTTAGTATACCTGTTATTATTCTGTTTAGCTGCTTATCGCTCATACCAGACTTTTGTCTGACCCAGAGTTTTATGTCTCTTCCTAAACGAGCAGACTAGAGACATGTTAGCTGGTGATGCACGAGTAGCTGATTCGGAGGCGAGCAGGAGGCTTCCACGTATGATACATATATAGATATTCTCCCTGTGTCGTTGGTGGTCACTACTTGGGCATTAGTAGTGTACCTTCCCTATCTTGCTTTTAGAGACAGTTTTAAAAGTTGTAATAATGATGTTGTGGAACATAAGCTGTATTTGGATTTTCCGCTGCTATGATGGTTTGTTTCAGCTTATACACTGTCTCACCTGTTTTATGTCAAGTATGTTGTTATTATATTTTATTCCATACGCTGTGAGACATATTGCAGGTTATTTATTGATTCTTCGTCTTCTTCCTTTTCTTCTGATGACCGTTCCGTGCTAACTGGACATGTGTACAGCGCACTTTTGGAGTAAATGTCGGTTGGTGCAGGGCGGGCTGTCACATTTGGTATCAGAGCTCTAGGTTGCGTTGTTAACCTAAGAAAAGACACTAGAGATAGATAGTACGTGTATGAGAGTGCGTATTTGTGATTACTTTGGTTTTCAAAAGCTATATATATACTATTAGTAGTATAAGGATGAAATCGCACTGCAATAGCACCACTATGGAGATGGTTAATCGTTTTCTCTTTACAGATTAAACGATGAGCCAATACGCAAGAGGTGCTGGTAGAGGAGCCAATAATGGGAATGCTGCTGACATGAGGACGATGTTTACTGACCTCATGAGAGAAATGCTTAGGGAAGTGCAGGGGGCAGCTCCAAATGCCGGTAATGGTGGTGGTCCAGTAGTGCAGGCGCCTAGGGTCGATTTCGCCAAGCTGTGCAAGAATTATACTAACCTTGGTGGGAAGCCGTTCCACGGAACGGAGTCGGCCACAGATGTTCAGGATTGGTTGGATAGCTGTGATCGTATCTTCGATGACTTGGGTATCGAGGATGCGATGAAGAGAAGGCTAACGTCTCGTCAGCTGCAAGGGCGAGCGATGAATTAGTGGAATGCTATTAAGATAGCCACTCCAGAGGATCAGGTTACTTGGGATCAGTTTAAGGCTCGCTTTAGCGACAAGTTTATCCCAGCTGCTCAGAAGTCGGAATTGTTTAGGAAGTTCTTGGAGCTTAAGCAGAATGGTAGGGCAGTCTCAGACTATATTGCTGAGTTCGACACTTTGTCGAAGTACGGGTTATCCCTTGTCGATACTCCTGAGAAGAAAAATGAGAAGTTCATTACTGGTTTGGATGGATACTTAGGGGAAAGGCTTATCAACCACATCGATGAGACTTTTGAATCGATTGTGGGGAAAGCTTTGAGATCAGAGAGTCTTTACCCTAAGTCAAAGACTGAGGTTGCATCTGTAGAAGGGCTGAAGCCGCAAGCAGGCGGTGGAGGCAAGAATAACACTCAGAACAAGAGGAAGCAGAACCAAACTAAGGATGGCCAGAAAAGAGCAAGAAAGATGTTGAGTGCTTTAGCTGTGGTAAGAAGGGCCATTATGCCAAAGAATGTCGGGCCAAGCCAGCGGACAGGAAGTGCTACAACTATGGCCAAGTGGGACATCATAAGAATAAATGTCCACAACCTCTTAAGGAGAAGCAGATTGTGAAAGCATATGCTATCGGTGCTATTCCTTCTTCGTCGAATGCCCCAACTGTGGCGCAGAAAGGAAAGAATGTCGTCATTCAAGGTATGCTTTCTATTCATGATGTACCTGTTCAAGTTTTATTTGATACTGGGGCTTCCCGTTCCTTCATATCTAGTGACCTGGTAGATAGGTTGGGACTGGAACCCGAGATAGTCGATAGACCGTTAGTTGTGACGAACTCGATTGGTGGTTCGACTAACCTTAGTACGATTTGCCGAAATTTGGTCTTATCAAGTCATGGATGTATGTTTGTTTGTGATTGCTTTGTTTTGGGATTTACTGGGTATGGCATTATATTGGGGGTCGATTGGCTCCAAAGGTACGGGGTGGTGGTAGACTGTGAGGGCTTTATGGTGACAGTGAGGGCGGATGATGGGCGGAGGGTAATGTTTGGTAGTCTACCTAGTGATGGCTAGTTTTATAAATTCCCTCGACATCCCGCATGATGAGTTGTCAGATGTGCCCGTGGTTGGCCAGTATCCGGACGTTTTCGAGGAAGTGACCGGACTTCCACCACACCGAGAGATTGAGTTTCGTATTGATTTAGTGAAAGATGCCAGACCTATAGCGATGCCACTTCGTCGTATGGCACCAAAGGAGCAGCGAGAGCTCGGGGTGAAAGTAAGCAATCTTTTGAAGAAGGGGTTTATTAGAAGAAGTGTCTCCGAGTGGGGAGCACCAGTTGTGTTTGCCACTAAGGCAGATGGTTCCCTTCGTTTGTGTGTGGACTATCGCGAGTTGAAGAAGGTGACGAGGAAGAATAAGTATCCTCTACCGCGGATAGATGATTTGTTTGATCAACTAGAAGGAGCAAGAGTGTTCTCCCAGTTGGACCTCACGACAGGATTTCATCAGCTCCGAGTAGCGGCTGAGAGTGTTCCGAAAACGGCATTTTGGATGCCGTCTGGATTTTGTGAGTGGTTGGTCATGCCATTTGGGTTGACCAATGCACCAACATACTTCGTGGATCTTATGAATCGGGTATTCAGAGATCAGTTGAATAAGTTTGTTCTTATGTTCATAGATGACATCCTTGTTTACTCAAGGATAGAGGAAGAACACAAGGGACATTTGAGGATAGTGATGGAGGTGTTGAGAAAACACCAATTGAAAGCGAAATTTTCTAAGTGTCACTTCTGGAGGAGGGAAGTGAGATTCTTGGGCCATGTTGTTTCAGAGAATGGTATTGTCGTGGACCCTGCGAAGGTGGCTACAGTACAGGATTGTCTACGCCCAAGAATGCAACAGACGTAAGAAGCTTCTTGGGGTTAGCTGGATATTATCGTAAGGTTATCCAGGACTTCTCCAAGATAGCAGCATCGTTGACTCAATTGACTAAGAAGAATCAAGCCTTCGTCTGGGACGGAGTGTGTGAGAATTCATTCAAGAGTCTAAAAGAAAATTTGACGCGTGCACCAGTGTTAGTCATTCCTAAAGGGAATGAAGAAATGACGGTATACACGGATGCTTGTGGTACCGGACTAGGTGCTGTATTGATGCAAGGAGGTAGGGTTGTAGCTTATGCTAGTCGGCAAATAAAGCCGCATGAGAAAAAGTATCCTACCCATGATTTGGAACTGGTAGCGATCGTGTTCGCATTGAAGATGTGGAGAGATTATCTCTTGGAGAAAGATTTGAGTTGTTTACCGATCATAAATCGTTAAAGTATCTCTTCTCTCAAAAGGATCTAAATCTCTGACAGCAAAAATGGTTAGAGTTCTTGGCTTCATATGACTTTGATATCGCATATACACCTGGGAAAGGCAATGCAGTAGCCGATGCCTTGAGTAGGAGACATGCCAGTTTACAGGCTATGTTTCTTGAATGGAAGCAACTGGAGTATATCGCAGGGTATGATTTCAGACCAAAGTGCGAATTGGATCCAGAGATGTTAGCTAGTTTGACGATCATACCCACTTTGATTGAGCGGATTGGTTCCAGTCAGAGGGACGATCCTAATCTATTGGAAATCATCTCCAAGTTAGAGATGAATATTGACGGTAAGGAGATGAATTTGTATCGGCTTGATCAAGAAAGATGGCTTCGAAAGAATGGAAGACTAGTTGTACCCAACGTGAATGGTTTGAGAGATGAAGTGCTTAGGGAATGTCATCATTCAAAACTGACTATACACCCCGGTGGTGATAAGATGTATCGAGACATGAAGCAGACTTACTACTGGGAAGGGATGAAAAGAGACGTTGGGAATTTATATCCAAGTGCATGAATTGCCAGCTAGTTAAAGCCGAGCAAAAGAAGCCTAGTGGTTTGTTGCTACCATTAGAGATTCCCGAATGGAAATGGGAGCAAGTCTCGATGGATTTCATTGATGGTTTACCAAGGACTAAATCGAGACATGATAGCATTTGGGTAATTGTGGATCGATTGACTAAGAGTGCAAGATTTATACTAGTCAAATCAACCAGAACGACAGCTAAGTTAGCAGAACTGTATATGAAGTGGGTAGTGAGATTTCATGGAGTTCCTAAAAGCATTGTGAGTGACCAAGACCCGTTGTTTACTAGTGGGTTTTGGAAGAGCTTACAAGAGGCTCCAGGGTCGGAATTATATCTCAGTACCGCATATCATCCTCAAACCGACGGTCAGACAGAGAGGGTGAATCGTATATTGGAAGATCTCTTGAGAGCTTGTATATTGGATTTTGGTGGATCATGGGATGACCATTTCCATCTAGTAGAGTTTGTATATAATAATAGCTACCAATCCAGTATCGGTATGGCTCCATATAAAGCTTTGTACGGAAGACCGTGCAACTCACCATCATGTTGGATAGAGACCGGTGAGAAGTTTGTGCTTGGACCAGATGTGGTAAGGGAAACTTCAGATAAGATTAAAATTATTCAACAACGGATGAAGGCTTCCCAGGATAGGCAGAAGAGTTATGCTGACAAGAGGAGAAGAGACTTAAAATTCTCCGTTGGTGAACTTGATGTTTGTCAAGGTTTCTCCGTTGAAGAGCGTGATACAATTTGGCAGGAGAGGCAAGTTGGCACCAAGATTTGTTGGCCCATTCCCAGTTCTCGAACAAGTTGGGAATTTGGCGTATAGAGTTGACTTACCCGAGAAGATGGCGAGAGTTCACAACGTATTTCATGTTTCCCAGCTAAGGAAGTTAGTGCACGACCCAGATATGACTATTTCACCTGATCAATTAGAGGACCTCGAAGTGGAACCCGAGGCGGTTGGGAACCGCAAGCCGATTCGTATTGTTGAGCACGATACGAAGCAACTTCAAAGGAAGGCGGTGAAGCTAGTCAAGGTTCAGTGGGGCGAGAACGAGAATGACTATACTTCAGAGACAGAGGAGAGCATTAGGAAGACGTATCCAGAACTCTTTGCCTGGTAAGATTTAGTTTGCAATTTAGTTATTCTGCATGCTAGGATAGATTTGTTTTGCTTGTTCTGCATGTTTAATTGTTGTTTTACGGCTGATAAGCATGTGGGACCTTTTGTGTGTTTTGGTTAGGGAATTTCGGGGGCAAAATTTCTTAAGGAGGGGAGAATGCAACAACCTGCATTCTATGCATCGGAGAATTGTAAAATATTTATTTCTTTTTTATATGAAGTCATATGGTCATGTGGCTTTGGGAAACGACCATTGGGGTCATTTGCCTTGTTCATGATTTTTGCCGATTTTTAAATGACCGTTTTGCCCCTAGCTAATCTTGTTTCGGCCATAACTTTTGATTGGAAAGGAATTTTGACCTGAAACCACTTCCATTAGATTCGTTTGATGGTATACCTTTCCGTAGAGTGGTCATAATAACCAAACAGACTTACCATTTGGGAGATATGGCTGAAACAAGGGTTGGAAGGTGAAAAACTGCTTAACCGGGCTAAATAGGGTGATTAGTGAATGGGCCCATAACCCATTTTGGGATTAGGGTTATGGGGAGGCTGAAAAGGGTTAGGGTTTCATTCCATTTCAGATTTCTAGCCTCCACTTATCTCTTAGAAACCCTAAAAATGGCCTCCAACCTCTAAATCACCTCCAAATCACTTTCTAATCAAGGATTAAGCTTAGCAACATCAAATTAAGGGAGATCTTCACCAAATCAAGATTAGAGCTGCTATTTGGCATTGGTATTCGCGCCATATCAGAGATTTATTTCAGATCTAAGGTTTATTTGTGGCTAAGGTGAGTGATTTGCATAGTTCCTCACTAATTATGGTTAATTAAGGGTAATTAGTGATGATAAGCGAATTTATACACTAATAAATTCTGGAAAAATATTTATAAATTCTTAAATAATGTTTTAGACCTCTGTTAGAAATCTGGGTTAAACTGATTAAGTTTTACTAATCATGTCACTAGTTTTTCTTAAACGTGCTTAAGGGAAAATATGGGGTTTTGGCTATGTTTGATCCATTTTAACCAATCATATTGATGTTTTGGTGTTTGAAGTCACTTCTACTTGTTGCTATGACTATATGGTATGCTTTGTGATTGATTAGAACAGTTAGAATGGTCGAAAACGCCGTCGAATGACGTAAAACACTCGCTGGAAAAGTTGCAGGAAGACGGTGCACGTTTTCGGATCGAATCGTATGGATGGGCTCGGACCGGATAATGGGCCGGGAAAGGGATCACCAAACCGAACCGAGGCTTGGCATAAGAGAAAGTTTGGCAAAAAGGAAGGCCATTATGGATAAACTGGGATCGGATCGGACCGTCACAACCGAAGGGGCTAACATCTAAAGGAGGAGAGCTACCGAACCGAACCAAGATGATCTACCCGACCCGACCCGCGAGAGGGCACCCGAACTGAACCGATGTACTACGAAGGGACTTGGAGGTCACGGCCCGACCCGGAGCACTTGGAAGGAGGCCGATCCGAACCGACAGAGAAGAAGGACCGAGGATCCGAACCGATCCAGTGATGACCAATAACCCGAGATGCAAAGGTAGTCCAAATGGAAGTTAGAGCTCAGGATCCAGTTGGGAACCAATGAGTTCACTTCATGGTTGGGCTTTGTTGCGGAACGTGTGCTAAGGAGTTGTCGATGTCCATAGCTTCGATTCACCACTGAAAAGGAATGAAGGACTACGTATCAGTGCAGTAGAGTCATCATGACTCGAGGGGCAAAGTGATCGTAGTAAGACTATGAGCCAGTGCAGTGGAGCCATTGTGACTCCATGGGGCAGAGTGGACATAGTAAAGGATTAGTAAGGCTATGAGCCAGTGCAGTGGGGTGTGTACGACTCCATGGGGCCAAGTGGACATAGCGAAGGATTAGTGGCTATGGATCAGTGCAATGAAGCCGTTGTGACTTCATGGGGGCATAGTGATCATAGCAAAGTATTGGGTGATCGAAGTGGTGGATATCGTATGCTTACGCACTGAGTGAGAGATGCAAGAATGGTTGCTATGCTTGATTGTTTGCCATCACTATGACATGCAGACCCCCACCCTCATAATCTTTACACCATTTATTCGGTGGCACCTTAGAGTGTTGTACAATATGCAGTGCTAACTCTTTGGTTGTAGGTCCAGGTTCAGGTATTGTTTAGTATACCTGTTATTATTCTGTTTAGCTGCTTATCGCTCATACCAAACTTTTATCTGACCCAGAGTTTTATGTCTCTTCTTAATACTCTGGGTGCTCCTAAACGACCAGACTAGAGACAGGTTAGCTAGTGATGCACGAGTAGCTGATCCGGAGGCGAGCAGGAGGCTTCCACGTATGATACATATATAGATATTCTCCCTGTTGCTGGTCCAGGTTCAGGTATGGTTTAGTATACCTGTTATTATTCTGTTTAGCTGCTTATCGCTCATACCAGACTTTTGTCTGACCTAGAGTTTTATGTCTCTTCTTAATACTCTGGGTGCTCCTAAACGAGTAGACTAGAGACAGGTTAGCTGGTGATGCACGAGTAGCTGATCCGGAGGCGAGCAGGAGGCTTCCACGTATGATACATATATAGATATTCTCCCTGTGTCGTTGGTGGTCACTACTTGGGCATTAGTAGTGTACCTTCCCTATCTTGCTTCTAGAGACAGTTTTAAAAGTTGTAGTAATGATGTTGTGGAACATAAGCTGTATTTGGATTTTCCGCTGCTATGATAGTTTGTTTCAGCTTATACACTGTCTCACCTGTTTCATGTCAAGTATGTTGTTATTATATTTTATTCCATGCGCTGTGAGACATATTACAGGTTCTTTATTGATTCTTCGTCTTCTTCCTTTTCTTCTGACGACCGTTCCGTGCTAACTGGACATGTGTACGACGCACTTTTGGAGTAAATGTCGGTTGGTGCAGGGCGGGCCATCACACATTACCCCTTTACTGCTTTGTTTCTTCAAGCTTAGTGTCCCAATTTCACATCAGTAAGCAGATCTTAATACCTCTCTCTTGACCGTGGTGCTGATTGAGGATTGACGTGCTGTGTGTGTGATTGTCTATTCACTGTGCTGGTGAGTTTTGATGTTTTAACTGGATTTTGTGCTAGGTTGAGTTAGGTTGGCTTGTTATATTTTTTCTGTACTTGGGTGATTGTCTTTTTCGATGAGTGTGTCGTCTTGGGTGGTGGTTGTTTGTTCTTATGTTGTCATGTTGTGGTTTGCTATTGTTTTTGTGCAAGGCGGGGCAGGTTATTCTTTTGTTAGGTGAAAGGTTGTCAGATTTTGCGTTGTTTTGAATGCTGGTATCTTTTGCCAAGAGAAGGTTTTTCACCACCTTGTTGTGGTCGTTTGGTTAATTTTTTGTGCTTTCATAAGTTTTGATTGGAGTGCCTAGCAGTAGAGTGTGGTGAGTTGTGTTTTCATGTTATTGTGCCTGTCTTCTTTAGAAAGCCAGTCCAGTTTCGACATTCCTAGTCCGTGGGTAGCTTGAAGTTGTAAGCAATATCGGAAAGTTGTCTTGTGCGACGGGTGATTGTCTTTGTATTGCAGTTCATATCTCTTGTAGGATATTGTGAAGTAGGGACTACCTCAGTAGCTAGTTCTCATAGTTTGCATCCATGTTAATGTCTGGCTTGATGAATTGTTGTTGGGTTTTTATCTACATTTTATTGTTCAGTTGTTGCACCCTGCATGGTGACTATGTCTAGATTGTGTCTTAAATATGTAAAATACCTGTAGCTAATATATATAATGTCTATTTCATGTGTATTATTGTAGTCATTATTTGTTATAGTAAAAAGTGGACGGTCCACTTTAAAAGCTGGTTGACCTTGCCTAAAAAAATGTCCATATGACAAATAAAATGACTTTGTACTTATAGTGGTTTTAATTTTAGGACTAAAATCAAGGGCATGCATTTCAATTCAAACAAACTCATCTAACCGCATGTTAAATAGGTGCAAATATGTATAATCCATCGAATTCTTGTGCACAAAGAAAAGAGAAAAGATGGCAATCAAAAGCGCCATAAATGCAAATGGACACTATCGCAACCCACTACCATTGTTAATTAAATCGAAAGGAAAGAAAAGTAAAGAGTCAAATAACCATTTGTATTTCCATCCCACTAGTTCTATTTCTTTATCTATAGTAAAAAGTTTGAACTATACTGCCATATTCCTGCCCAGTGAAAAAATGTTGTTTATTTCCTTTCTGTGCACATATTGAAATTTAGCGTAGCAAGCAAATTCTTTTTCTTTTGATCTATACGAAGTCTAAAAATGAATAGATGAACATACAACTAAAAGAGACGTAGCCTTGTGGTTGATTAGGTTTAATTATGTTTAACAATTTCTATATACATAACATCTTGAACATGACATGCAATGTCAAATATATAAATTATACTTGTTTATAAATATTTTATGTTATGCTATATATAATATTTTAGTGAAATGGAATGCAAGTTGAAGCTTGTAGTGGAAAAGTGGGTATGGTAACCATTTGCACCAGCTATAAATAGGCAACATTTCCCTTTTTATTCCTCATTCATAACAGACGACCAAATCAAGCCTTATCAAAATAACCTCAGTGTAATTGAACTGGTTTGGGAGATCTCTTCAATATGGATAATTTTCCTAATTGGGCTTGTTTGGGAAAATAATAACACGTTTAGCCGTGTTTAAGTTTTATTACATAAATAGACCTATTTTCTTGCAGACTTTAATTGGCAAAATTCTGAAATTCGCCAACATATTTTAACTAGTTTGACAATAATTTTAAACAAAATTTGTTTGCAACCAGTTGAAATTGATTTCCTAGTTTAAAAATTCTTCACAACACAATTTAAAGATGTTTACATAGAACATACAAGCAATGTTCAGTACTCGATAATTTACGGATAACAAACACTAGCTTTCATCCAATTCAGTACAAACTGCTTCCATCCAATTCAAGTACCCATTACAAACAAATAAGATGTAGTAGAAGAAATACAACATAACATATAGCTACGACCGACTGAGCAAATACAACACAATATATAACTATAACCAACCAAATACAACATAACTACGACCTAATACAACATCACTACAACACATAGTTCTTGGGTAAACTGTAGCACCCATGAAGCAATTCATCCTTTACTACAACATCCATCCTTCCCAAGCGACTAACCTCAGCTTTCATCTCAAGTGCGTACTGGAACCCCTTTCCGTCAACAATGGATCGATATGTGAATTTTTTTACAACTTTGCAATCCTTGGCGATTCTTGCATCAATGTACGCTTTGCAACCATAAAAGCGACGACCTGCATTCGTTTGACTTTTAGAAAATAGCGCAATGCATTCGACTCCGCAATAGGATAGGACTGAACGACCCGTCATGGTAGAGCCTGACCTATCGAGGTTCTATCGAGCAAGTACTTCCTTCAACCGAGCATTGAGGGATTTTTGAACCGATTTGATATGTTGGACTGCAACATTTGGTTGCATGGAATAAAAGAGTTCGAACTCGACTTATGTAGCTTCTACTTGGAATTCCATTTGCATTTCGAGCACAAATTCAACATCTTTAGCTGGTTGCTTATTCCGTTCATACTCATCGTACATTTGAACCATGGTTTCATCATCGAGTTCCCAGTTAGCCATTCAGACCTATATGAAAAGTGGAAACTTGAAATAAATGAGTAATATTGACAAGTCATAGAGTACATAAGTGAAAAAATTAGTACCTACAAGAGCTGCTGAATTATTATTCAAAACCCAGCATATCAGATCTAGTTTGAGGCAGATAATAATGGAGAGAGAAAGAGAGGTTGGGTTCTCTTTACTAAAGCAAGTTCATATAGATGAACAACTTTAATGACAACTTTAATAAAGCAATTCACATCTACCAAGCTTTAATCATTAAGACTTGTCAACTCAGCTTTATCACATTGACAACTTTATCTCATTTATCGCATCAGCACAGTCAACTCAACTGTTTTAGGGTAGAGTGCAGTTAAGCCACAAGTTTTGAATCAATTCTGGATCAACTCAACCGTTTAATTTCAATTTGAAGTTAAACGACATTTAATTTATATTGAAAACTTTTTCATTTATTTAATAAATTTTTCTGGTTTATAAATGATTCCGTAGCGACTTTCTGAAAATTTGATTTGGATGTAACTCAAATCTATAATATGAAATCTCAAATTTTCACATCCATTGGAAAAATATAGTTCACAGATTGCAACATTTCTTGTTTCAAAGAATTCTGACTTCAAACACATCCTGTATATTCATTTGAAGTTCAAAACTTAAAACAATGAACTACCGCGGCATTACGAGCTCGTTTTAATTAAATTATAAATTACACTTTCAAATGTTGTTTAATTAATACAAATATCAATACCAAACATCCAAATAGGATCCAAAGCCTAACCAATCAACGTAAACCAAATGACAAAGTCAAATATCTGAACATACCAAATAATTATACAAACACCGCTTCTATCCAAACATACCGAATTATTAAACATACCAACTACAAACATACCAAATAATTATACCAACATTACTTCTACGACCAAACATACGTGGTGTGACGATCCCGAAACCCCGTATGACGGTGTTAAGGATAATCATTGGAATATAACACATTAATCATCATTAGCAGAGTACAGATAATAGCATAAACAGGAAATAGAATAATTTACACAAATATGACAGCGGAATCATATATATCACCACATCAGGGAGCACAGTGCAGGATATAACTTAGTGCAAAATAATACATAATCAGTCTACATTGCCTGAGGCGGAATCATATACATAGGAAGTACGTAAACGAAACATCAGTCTACATCGCCTGAGGCGGAGTCATAATACATATATAGTAATGGCGGAAAAATCATAGTCATCACTGTGTAGTCAAGACTCGCCATGAGCCAAAAGTGCACCTCTGCTGCGGTGCCAAGCCAAAATACGCGAGCTACCTGGTACTAGGCTGCCCGTGTGAAAATAAGGGCACCCGAGTTTGCAAGGTGAAACAAACTACGAGTCAGTCATGGCACTGGTATGAGAAATCTACTTAACTAATTAACAACAATAATGCAAATCAATGGACCATGCCACTTTTGCGGAACGGGTTTACTCCAATGATTACTGGTGCATGAAATAAAGTAAATTATTAAATCATCGCAATGCTTTTATAAAAATGAAGCCACTATAAGACTCAGGTCCCATCACACAACGCAACGCAAGCCGGAGGATAGAGTTTTACCTTATAATGGCCAAGAAATGCTTAATACGTATAAAACAAAAGTGTTTGATATTATTACTAGTGCATATATGTTTCAAAAGCAAATTCAATCATAAATATAAATCGTATACGGCATGGGTACCATATATCATGTCGCCATACTAGTAATACAATCAAAACCGCAATTTCGTATTGGAAATTGGATTCCATCATGAGTCGAGGCAAGGGGCAAGTTCCTCTCTGTTCGGGACACTCTAGCAAATGCCTCAGGATCGCACACAGCGGTCCTTGGAACCTCCAAGGCCGGTCCTCTCTTACTTTTGAGGATTGGCAATTCCTGAACACATGTTTCCCGGTCCTATAGGACCTATAATCGAGGCGCCTCGCATTCCAACAACCACACAGGTAAAAAGTATATATAAATGTCAGGGCTGGTAGGTCACTGACATAGCTAGAAAGAAACGTCGTACACTCCTTGGGTCCTTATCCCGTTTTTGACTCATACGGGGTGTGAGGCTCGCGAATCGACGCTATACACAAAGCTACGCCACATAAACCGTGCTTCGATCATCAACCACAAGACAATGCTTTCAAAAAAAGCCTTGATCACATGCCACTTAGGCGCGCCACATAGGAAATTCACTCCATGCGACTGATTTCTATCGGTATATAACCTCTGAGCTCATACGTCTCAGAGAAGGGCATTAAGCCAGAGAATAAATTCTCCACTGCCAAATAGATATATATTTAATAGAGATCAATCAGCACAGAAAAAAATCGAATGTCAGACACACAGTCCATTTACAAGTTCGTTCTGGGTTTGAACGAAGCCGGAGGCACCAAATTCCTCGCATATCCGTACAATCAACATTACGTCCGGACGGTTACGACTTCAGCTCTTTCAAGGTATCTATTCCAATCACGAGCATCAGTAGCGCCCATCCATCTAATGTGAAGATCGTCGGTCTTGAACCGTCTTCAACTCTTTGACTTCTAACCGTCGATCGATTATTTGAAATGAGAATTAACTCGGCCTTTTCAAATAATCCACGTATATTTAGAATATCCAATCAATTCTTCACATGGTTAAATCATTCGACATTCACATTTCAGTTCTTTAGTATAATTTTTCATGTCAAACACATTCAACCACCCAATATCCAGCAAACCAAGCAGAGTCGGTTTATTTCCATTCTATATCATCTATAATATTTTATAACGATATATTGCCATTTTTATTTATTTAAAAACGGACCTATTTAATTAAACGACGTTTCAGGTCGTGTCGAGGCACTGGCGCTGTTTTTCCCAAAATTTGTTTTACACATATCTAAAAATATAACCGTTGGATTTCAACAATGTTTATATCATTGGGAAGAAATTCCCAAGGCGAACCCAACGGTTCCAGTTTCGTGAAAATTCGACGGTCGGATCTTTCGGTATAATCCTTTGAAGTTACGATTTCGAAACGTGAACTGCACAGCCTCGATTCGTTTTAATTTAATTTATATTTATATATATATATAAAAATAAATATAATTCATTCGGTGATTTCTATATCGTTTTCACTTCAAATATTTCACTAACACCTTTATATTTCGAAAAATTTCGCCATAACCTCCTTTGTACGGGAAGAGGTTTGGAAATTTATTGGGCCGTATTAGGTACCCAATAAATCTTAATAAGCATGCACATATTTATAGTGATATATTTCGGTGTCCACAAGGGAGTATGTATAGATCATAACTCCAGAGAATAAATTCTCGTCACCCTATAAATGGTTTTTGTGCCTTAATGACCAGAGAGACGTGTTTATTGTCATCTCCAGACCCGTGTGGGTTTTTTATTAATCTTGCAATTTACCGTTACAATTTATATAGTCCAGATCAGTCATCAGTTCAACCTGTAATATATAGTCATTGCCATACAAGCCTCTCGCTCATATGGTAAATCTTCAACCTCGTCACACAAGCTCCAAATGCTTGTGTGGTATATGATGAAGTATGCCTATCATCAAGAAGTATGCCATGTAATGTAGTTCAAAATTAATTGTTACTATCCTATGGCGATATTTATTATTACACACAGAACAACTAGCACTCCGCATCCAATGGCATTCACAGGAGTTGATATAATAATAAAATTTGCACATCCAACTCATTAAGGTTTACCTATTTTTCGGGCACACAAATAAATTTTTTACTCAACTGCTAATCCATTTCCTGTTCAACACATGTGTATATATATATATATATATATATATATATATATATATGCAAAACTAAGCTAAAAATTATATTTCTAGCGAATAATGGTTTATTTCCACTTATGGTTATTTTTAACACTACACGTTTCGCATAAAAATGATATTTTTGGCGAACAAAAATATATTTCAACACATGACTATTTTATTTAGCTCGCCTATATGTTAAAAATAATATTCATAGCAAACAAATATTTGTTTCAACACTTGTATATTTTTAGCGAATCATTTACATGATAAAAATGATATTTTTATCGTCTAAAATATTTATTCAACACATGAACATTTTGAGCACTTCATATTCACAATAAAAATGTAAATTTGATTGTTCAATCTATATAATGAATATTATCCACTTCACCCATACGATAAAAATATGATTTTTATCGTTCTAATCCTTTATTCAACACATGAATAATTTCTATAGTTTATATATGTATTAAAAATGTGATATTTAATGTTAAAACAATTTATTTAAAACACGAATAGTTTATATAGTTTGGATATGTGATAAGATGTTATTTTTATTTTTCAAAGAATTTTATTCATCACACGAATTTCTATTCAACACAACACATGAATACGGTTTCAACACATGAATTTCTATTCAACACATTAATATAGTTTCAACACATGAATATAGTTTCAACATATGAAAATAATTCTAACACATAAATAATATTGAAAATTTCGGCAGCATAACGGTAGGGTATTTAAAACCAGCACCGTCCCGAGTACGGCTCCTCGCTCTACCTTAAAACCTCGCAGTTTTTGATAATGGGGATTTCATACATCTAATTCGCACGCAGGCGAGTATGTTTTTCTTTTCCACAATTTATTCAATTTTTGTTTCAATCACAAATGGGTATATTTCAACCACAATGGTATTTTTCGACACATCCAAACAATATCAACCACAAACAGTCCTATCAACCATTCGCATTATTCACTAATTTTTTCTCAACAATTCACAATCAATAAATATCGCCCATGGTTTGTGGACGAGGAGAGTATATATATATATATATATATATATATTCGTATATAAATATATTTTATTTCCATTCCAATACACATATCATTTATACAATGCATGTATAATTCATACTTCGCTCATACAACTTATACAACGCGTGTACATGAGGTATACAACACGTATATAATCTATATTTCGCTTATGTAACTTATACCACACATGTCCATTCACATTTCAGTTTAGAAATCTCACATTGGTTGTTACTTTTCTTAAAATCCTAGCAAGCTCAGAAAAATCCCCGGACACTGCTAGACTGTAGAGAGCGTCCTTGCGGTCACGATGTTTACTGTTTCATCGAATTTCGTTAACACACGATAAAGATACGATTTTTCAAAGTTTGCAACACTTAAAAGTGTTATTTTCAGTTTAAAATGGCCAAAGCCGATACCTTTCACGAACGTTCGAAACTAGGTTTCGAGTTTGCGGCAAATCCGTGAAGCGTTGCTTCAATCAGCCTGTGCCAAGTGAAAGAGGGGAGAGAGGCGTGCACGACGAGATATGGGGGGTCCCACTCGGTGGCGGTGCTGAGTAGGTAGGGAGGTTCGAACGGCTGAAGTTGGTGGAGGTGATTCTCTCGATTGGGGCGACGATAGGTGGTGCAGTCGGGGTTGATTTGAAGAGGAGGAGATGGGCTTCAAAAAATTCAACTGGGGGAGGGGCTGAAGAGGAACGTGGCGGCCGGAAATCGCCGGGGAAGGGGGGAAGCTGTGCATCATCGAAGTCGAGGGTTATGGGGTTTTTTTTAATGATTTTTAGAAAATAAAAATTATAAAGGAAATTTTCTATTGGGCCATGCTTTATTAAATTTTAAAATAGTGTTTTCCAATACGAACACCAATCCAAACCCAACGACTGTCGTCCCTAGCTAATTACCCCCATTCAGAACACAATGGGATATGTTTCATAGGCCAATTTGACTGTTACAGTTAGTTATTCTTCAAATTAAAACATAAAACATTCAATATTCGTTTTGAACGTACATTTCAATTTGCCAGGGCCACAAACTGATTCGAAAAATTACAGAAAAATAAATGTAGCTATGTTTTGATGCTACGGTTCTAACAAAACTAGTTTCGTCGAATTATGAGATCGTTTGAAAAATGGCCATTTTCTGGTCGATCCAATTTAACAGAAATTAACCAAACACGTTTTCTTTGGCCACGCTCACATACTAGCTTCAAAAATTACAAATTTTGAAACCTAGCATTAGTTTGACATCCCGGATCCAACAAAATTGGTTTCGTCAAATTCCGAGGTCGTTTGCACAATGTCTATTTTCAAGGGCTATATATTCTCTATAACGACCTTTTTGAAAATTCATTTGGCCATAACTTTTGATTCCCGCTATGAAACTTCGATTTTTCAGATTCGTTATAAAGATATTCATAAACAGATTTAAATATTTTTGGTTTCACTATAATCCATTATATTTTGCACCCGGTACAGTCAATCAAAGTTTGAATTCAAATTTTCAAACTGCCGCACTATTTCTAATTCATTATTTTATTGAAATATTCTATTTCAATTGTTTAATTTCTTTTAAAATAACCAATTTAAAAATTTTAAATTGGCTCGTATTTTCCGGGTTGTTACAATCTCCCCCACTTAAAACTTTTCGTCCCCGAAAAGGAAACAGCAGTACAGTAGGAAACAGAAATGGAAATGCAATGTATTGTAAAGGTACCTTGCACCGGAGTTAGTCAGAGATGTCCACTCTGCATTTGAGGTAAGCTTGCTTAATGCTTTCCTCGGTCTCCCAAGTACAGTCTCTAGGATCACTTCTCCACTGCACTTTAACTAAATGAACCTTTTTGCTCCTTAGCTCATTAGTTTCTTTGCCAACAATCTTTAGTGGATCTCTTCTGACTGCTAATTCTGGAGTAATTTCCAAGTCCTGTTGCGCTGCTTCTTCTACAACAAGATCCGGATCATGCATTTGTCTTCTAAGTTGAGATACGTGAAACACATTATGCACTCCAGGCAACCAATCAGGTAATGAAACCCTATAAGCAAGAGTTCCAATTCATTCAAGTATAGGAAAGGGGCCAACAAATCTGGGTGCCAACTTCCTAATTTTAGCGAATCTGTAACAGCCCGCATTTTACGTATCGGAAGATCGTAAAATATTTTTATTTCATTCCCTGAGGGTTGGATCATTCTCATCTTTTGATATGTTGCTTATGGGGATGTGAGACATGTCCATAAATTTTACCGATTTTGTTTGTGACCATTTTGCCCCTGTCAGTCTTGTACTGGGCATAACTTTAGACTCAGGTCGAATCAGAAGGTGAGACATGTGCCATTGGAAAGGAATTGATGATTCCCTTTCCGTAGAGTGGTTACATTAAGGATTTGGTTTAGCGGTTTGGGAGAAATCGCTGTTTTAAGGTTTTTCAGTTGGCTGTTCAGGTTTTGGAAGGCTAATGAGCTGATTTGGAGAAGGCCCATTAGAGGGTGGGTGGAGACTATAAATAGGGGGTAAGGGGTATGGAGAAAGGTTGGCATTTTCCATTCTCTTATGGGGAGGCTTTGATCTCCTTCTTCCTCTAACATCTTTCCACCATTAAAATTCCAAAATCCAAGGAGGGAAATCGAAGATCTACACCATAAGAGGCTAGATCTACATCGTCTCAAGGGCAAATTCATCGGATTGAAGAGTTTGATTCGAAGTGTTCGCTGTCCTGATTGTGTTTTCATTGCTTTTGCTTAGATTTGGATAATTGGTGAGTGATTTACATATCTCATTCGGATTCATGCAAGTATATGGGTTTTAGGATGTTAATTTCATCATTTCCATGTTATTTTCCTTATATCCACACCATGCTAAGTCCATTTTATATATGAATCACCTTAGGATCTGATCTAGATAATTTAAATGGTTAATTTTATGATTTCTCTCAAGATTATGCAAGTTAGATTCGTTTTTATGTTCATATGATTCACTTATCATGTTTTGGGAAATTTATGTGTTTTGATGGAAATTGTTAGATTGGTGATATTGTTGGTTGCATAACATGTTTGTGGTTGCGTTTGGATGAATTGGATGAGCCGGTTTCGTCGTTTGGCAAAGTTTTGGTCGAAATCGAAGTCGAAATGGAGCTGTGCAGGTTTCTGGTCGGTTTTGGAGCTAGTCGGGTCGGTTGAGGCGGTCTGATGGCTCTGGTCGGTCCAGAAGGGTCTGGACTGAGGGGGTCGGTCACGTTATGGCTTGGAGAGCAAGTCAGGGAGCTAGTTGGTTGGAACGGAGGCATCGGGGTCGGTTTTGATTGGTCGTTCTGGAGCAATGTTGGTCGGTTTTGATTGGTCGTTCTGGAGCAATGCTGGTCGGTTTTGGCTGGTCTTTCTGGAGCAATTCTGGTCGGTTTTGACTGGGTCTTGGAGCTGGTCAGTTTGATCAGTCCAGAAGGCTGAGGAGGGAGTCTGGTCGGCTCAGGATGGTCCTGGTCGGTCCAGGAGGAGCAAAGGGAGGTCTGGTCGGTCCAGGGGGTCTGATCGGTCCAGAAGCACCGGAAGAGGTCTGGACGGTCCAGAATGGGTCTAGTCGGCATTTCTAGTGGAAATATCTGATCGGACACTTCTAGTGATGACGTAACTTCGAGGTGATTCAAGTAGGAAGGCTCGAAGTGATGAATGTGTTCGTTGATCAAGGTGGAACAACGAATGCGGAGACAACTCAAAGGTCGTGAGTTGGTGGATAATGGCTGCTCGAGAAGGTTGCTTGAGCTATGAAACATCGTCAAGGTTGGACGATTAGAGATGCGAACGCCGAGAAGTCATTGTTGTCGTAAGTTCTAGCAGGCTCAAAGCAGGGGTACGATGGGTATCGTTGAAAGGCCCAAAAGACCGGTTGTTGGTCGAGTACCCTGGGTCTTTCTGGTTGGGGAAAGGCCTAGTGTCAAGGTTGGACATTGCCAAGGTTGGGCATATGGAGTTCATGCTAGAACTGGGGTTATCATTAGCCCTTGACATATGGCAAGGTTGGCCGTCATACGATAATGATGGTTTCGAAGCAGGATTGGCAGTGATAGCCAGAGTCAGTCATGGATGATTAGTTGTTCTGTTTGTACTATCTCACATAGATTATCCAAAGTCGAGGGAGATGTTCTTTGAGTGCTTAAGTGATATTGGTTTAGGCCTCTGGCGAGGGTACTTGAGGAATGTTAAACTCGATTAGGGTTGTCTGTGTGAGACTTATATAATCTGGATGTTATGTGTGTTCTCTATGATTGAATGGGTGTTCTGGTTTCTATGGATGATTGGTTGAAATGCTTGGTGTAAAGGCTATCACTGTCCGATGTGGGGAAGATAAGGTTGAGTTCTTCTCTGGTGATGTGGGTAGATAAGTTGTTCATTTACCCATTCTCATATGCTTTCTTGTTGAAGTTTGTTAGCTGTATTATCGCTCACTAAGACTATTGTATGACTCAAGGTTTTATGTCTCCTCTTATTACCTTGGGCTGTTCATCCGGTTGTGGATGGGCAGACTAAGTAGCAGGTTACAGGTAATGGAGCTTAGTGATACGAGGAAGCTGAGCGATGACGAGCAGGAGGCTGGCGTACCAGTTTTATTCTATCTAGTATTTCTGTTTCCGCTGTTTGAGTTGCTTGAGAGTTGTAGTGAGGCTTTATGTACAAACTTGGATATCAGTTGGATAATCTTTCTGGATGTTGAAAGAGTTCTAAAAGTTTGCTATATGATACCTCATTACTATCACCTGTTGTATATGTTCTATTATATTTTATCCTTGCGCTGTGAGTTCTACGACAGGTTTCGATGTGTTCACTTACTGTGATGATCGTCCATAGCAGCCTGGCACGCCTTTCAGCGCATTATTCCTCTTGTTTAGTGCGGGGGTTATGGGCGGTCGTCACATTTGGTATCAGAGCTCTGGTCAACGATTTTGGCCAAAGTTCAAAGATGTAATTGCGTATGAGGGACGTATTTGTAGATTTCAGTTGGATGTTACTATATATATTAGCATATATAGTAGTAGCGATTGTATCTCTTTAGCAGTTTTCTTGGAAGTGGCTAATTATTCTAAATTGCAGATTTAGAATGAGTAGACGACCATCAAGACACGCTGCTAGGGGATCTAATACTGGAGGGGGAAATGGTGGTGAACTAGATTACCCGGCCATGTTTGAAGCCATGGCAGAAGCAATTATGCGAAGGGTACCCGCTCCAGTGGCGGCTACGGTAGATGTAGGTGTGCGAGTTCCTAGGGTAGATTTTGCAAAGATGTGCAAGGACTTTACATCTCTAGGAGGGAAACCATTCAAGGGAACTGAACCAGCTGAAGAGGTTCAGAGGTGGGTGGATTCATGTGTTCGAATCTTTGGAGACTTGGGTATTGAGGATGCAATGAAGAGAAAGCTTGCATCAAGGCAGCTGCAGAGCAGGGCCATGGAATGGTGGAATTCTGTTATACTCGAGACTCCGGAAGAGGAGATTTCATGGGAGAAATTCCAAGCTAAGTTTGAAGCAAAGTTTATCTCCACTGCTCAAAAGTCCATTCTCTTCAAGAAGTTCGTGGAGTTAAAGCAGAATGGCAGATCAGTTCTTGACTACATTTCTGATTTTGAGGCTTTGTCTAGATATGCTCGTTCATACATTGATACACCCTAACAGAAGAACGAGAAGTTTGTCTTGGGTTTGGATGCTCATATTGGAAAGCCGCTTGTGGACCACCTTGATGATTCATTTGAAAAGATTGTGGAAAAGGCTATTCGTCATGAGAGCTTGTTTCCCAAGGAAGCAAATGTTGTTGCTGCAACCAAGGAGGTTCAGAAACCACGGCAGGGTGGTAATAATAAAAAGAGGAAGCAGCAACAACAGAAAGGAAAGGATGGCCAAAAGAAACCCAAGAGTGAGGTGCTTTGCTTTAACTGTCAACAGAAGGGTCATTATTCAAATGAGTGCAAGAATCCCAAAGCTGAGAAGAAGTGCTTCAAGTGTGGAAAGCCTGGGCATGAGAAGAAAGATTGTCCAGAATCAGCTAAGGGCAAGCAGATTGTGAAGGCATATGCTTTGGAAGCCGTGCCATCTTCTTCAAGAGCTCCTACTGCAGAGGGGAAGGGAAAGGGTGTTGTGGTGCAAGGTACTTTTTCCGTTAACGGTGTTTCAGTTCGAGTTTTGTTTGATACTGGAGCATCACATTCATTCATCTGCAATGAGCTTGTGTGTCGCTTGGGTTTGGAACCCGAGATTTGTGATAGGCCATTGATCGTGACAAATCCAGTTGGGGGTTCGTCCAATTATGCATGATTTTCCGTGGTCTAGTATTATCGAGTCATGGTTGCTCTTTTATGTGTGATTGCTTGGTTCTTAACTTCGCTGGGTATGGGATCATCTTGGGCATGGATTGGCTCAAGAGATATGCGGCAAGGGTGAATTGCGAGAAGCTAGAGGTGAGGGTCGGGGATGTGGAAGGGCGAAAGGTGTTGATTAGATGTAAGCGCGAAGACGGGGTCTTTGTGAGTTATCTATATTCGCTTGGGATTCCACAGGAAGACCTATCATCAGTGCTGATCGCTAATGAGTATGTGGATGTCTTTGACGAGGTCAAAGGGTTGCCGCCGCATCGTGAGATCGAGTTTAGGATCGATTTGGTCGAAGGTGCTAGACCAATTGTTATGCCCCTTAGGCGGATGGCGCCTAGGGAACAGCGAGAGTTAGAGGTGCAAGTTCGTGACCTTTTGGGTAAAGGATTCATTCGGAGGAGTGTTTCCGAGTGGGGTGCACCATTCGTGTTTGCAACTAAGGCAGATGGCTCGTTAAGGTTGTGTGTGGACTATCGTGAGCTGAACAAGGTGACTAAGAAGAACAAGTATCCGTTGCCAAGGATTGATGACTTGTTCGATCAGCTTCACGAAGCCAAAGTGTTTTCTCAGATGGATTTGGCAACGGGATTTCACCAGTTGAGAGTAGCTAAGGATAGTGTGCCAAAGACTGCTTTTAGGACACCGTCCGGATTTTTCGAGTGGTTGGTGATGCCATTCGGATTGACTAACGCGCCAGCGTATTTTGTGGATCTTATGAATAGAGTGTTCAGAGATCAGTTGAATAAGTTCGTGCTTGTGTTCGTGGATGATATACTGGTTTACTCCAGAAATGTGGAAGAACATAAGACGCATTTGAGAGTTGTGTTAGAGATCTTGCGAAAGCATCAGCTTAAGGCTAAGTTCTCAAAGTGTCACTTTTGGAAAGATGAAGTGAGGTTCTTGGGTCATGTTGTTTCTGGGAAAGGTATAGCGGTTGACCCCGCTAAAGTGGCAACAATCCAGGACTGGGATAGACCTAAGAAGGCGACGGATGTTCGGAGTTTCCTTGGGTTGGCTGGTTATTACCGAAGGTTTATCAAGGATTTCTCCAAGATAGCTGCACCATTAACAGGATTGACGAAGAAGAACCAAGTGTTCACACGGGATGCAAAGTGTGAACAAGCGTTCAAATCTTGAAGGAGAGATTGACGAGTGCACCTGTGTTGACCATTCCAGGTGGGAATGAAGAGATGGTGGTGTATACTGATGCATGTGGTACTGGACTTGGAGCAGTGCTCATGCAGAAGGATAAAGTTGTGGCATACGCGAGTCGACAGCTAAAGCCGCATGAGAAGAACTATCCAACTCATGATTTGGAGTTGGCAGCGATTGTGTTTGCTCTGAAGATGTGGAGACATTACCTGTTGGGAGTACGATTCGAGTTGTTTACGGATCACAAGTCGTTGAAGTCTCTTTTCTCCCAAAAGGATTTGAATCTTCGGCAGCAACGATGGTTAGAATTTCTGGCATCGTATGATTTTGGTATAGCCTATACTCCTGGCAAAGGCAATGCAGTTGCAGATGCATTGAGTCGAAGACACGAAAGTTTGGGAGCGATGTTTTCGGAATGGAAGGGCCTCGAGTATTTGGCAAGGTTCGATTTCAGGCCAAGGTGCGAGTTGGAACCTGAAATGTTGGCAAGCTTGTCGATAAGGCCAACTCTTATCGAAAGGATTGGCGAGAGCCAAAAGAAAGATGTGAAGCTTGTCGAGTTCATTCAGAAGCTGGAACCAGAGAATAAAGAATTCGAGGTCGATCGAGAAGGTTGGCTTCGAAAGCAAGGGCGATTAGTTGTTCCTGATATCGATGGATTGAGAGATGAGGTTCTGAGAGAATGTCATCACTCAAAGTTGACAATTCATCCCGGTGGTAATAAGATGTATCAGGACATGAAGAGAATCTACTATTGGGAAGGCATGAAGCGAGATATTGGAGAGTTCATTTCCAAGTGTATGAACTGTCAGTTGGTGAAAGCTGAACAGAAAAAGCCGAGTGGTTTGCTTCAGCCATTAGAAGTTCCTACATGGAAGTGGGAGCAAATATCGATGGATTTTATCGATGGACTACCTAGAACTAGGGCAGGAAATGAAGGGATTTGGGTCATTGTGGATCGTTTGACCAAAAGTACGAGATTTATTCCTGTCAAGTCGACTAGGACAGCATCAAAATTGGCTGAGCTTTATGTGAAATGGATATTTCGATTCCATGGTGTCCCAAAGAGTATAGTAAGTGACCGGGATCCATTGTTCACGAGTGGATTTTGGAAAAGTTTGCAAGAAGCATTGGGAACCGAGTTGTGCTTAAGTACGGCATACCATCCCCAAACTGATGGTCAGACCGAGAGAGTCAACCGAGTTTTAGAAGATCTCCTGAGGGCTTGTGTGTTAGACTTCGGAGGATCATGGGAGGACCATCTACATTTAGTCGAATTTGCATATAATAATAGCTACCAGTCGAGTATTGGGATGGCACCATATGAGGCATTGTATGGAAGGTCGTGCAATTCTCCAGCTTGTTGGTTAGAAACTGGAGATAAGTTGATACTTGGGCATGAGATGATAAGAAAAACCTCGGATTGTATCGAGATAATTCGGCAACGAATGAAGGCGGCCCAAGATCGTCAGAAAAGTTACGCCGATAAGCGTCGTAAGGATTTGGAGTTCGACGTAGGTGATATGGTTTTCATAAAGATTTCACCGTTGAAGCAAGTGGTTCGATTCGGAAGTAAAGGAAAGTTGGCTCCTAGGTTTGTTGGACCATTTCCGATAGTCGAGCGAATAGGAAAGCTCGCATATAGGTTGGAGTTACCCGAGAAGATGTCGAGTGTGCATAATGTTTTCCATGTGTCATTTCTACGGAAGTTTGTGCACAACTCGAATGTGGTGGTATCTCTAGAACAATATGAAGACTTGGAAGTAGAGACCGCAGTTGCGAAACCTCGTAAGCCACTTCGTGTTGTGGGGAATGACACGAAACAGCTTAGGAGGAAGACGGTTAAGTTAGTCAAGGTACAATGGAGTGAAGATGGCGACGATTGTACATGGGAGACGGAAGAGAGCATGAGGGCGACTCATCCAGAACTCTTCGTCGGTAGGACCCTTTGATTGTATCATCGTTATATCGTTGTATCTTGTTGTTGTTTAATAGAATTCCGCGTGCTAGGATAAGGCTATGGATGCATGGTTTGATGGTTGCTAGTTTGGATGATAGAATTGGCTTCTCATGGATGTTAGGCATGCGGAATTGTTGTGGTTGCTTGTGTTTGCTTGGAATTTCGGGGGCGAAATTCTTAAGGGGGGGGGGGGGGGGAGAATGTAACAGCCCGCATTTTACGTATCGGAAGATCGTAAAATATTTTTATTTCATTTCCTGAGGGTTGGATCATTCTCATCTTTTGATATGTTGCTTATGGGGATGTGAGACATGTCCATAAATTTTACCAATTTTGTTTGTGACCATTTTGCCCCTGTCAGTCTTGTACTGGGCATAACTTTTGACTCAGGTTGAATCAGAGGGTGAGACCTGTGCCATTGGAAAGGAATTGATGATTCCCTTTCCGTAGAGTGGTTACATTAAGGATTTGGTTCAGCGGTTTGGGAGAAATCACTGTTTTAAGGTTTTTCAGTTGGCTGTTCAGGTTTTGGAAGGCTAATGGGCTGATTTGGAGAAGGCCCATTAGAGGGTGGGTGGAGACTATAAATAGGGGGTAAGGGGTATGGAGAAAGTTTGGCATTTTCCATTCTCTTATGGGGAGGCTTTGATCTCCTTCTTCTTCTAACATCTTTCCACCATTAAAATTCCAAAATCCAAGGAGGGAAATCGAAGATCTACACCATAAGAGGCTAGATCTACATCGTCTCAAGGGCGAATTCATCGGATTGAAGAGTTTGATTCGAAGTGTTCGCTGTCCGGATTGTGTTTTCATTGCTTTTGCTTAGATTTGGATAATTGGTGAGTGATTTACATATCTCATTCGGATTCATGCAAGTATATGGGTTTTAGGATGTTAATTTCATCATTTCCATGTTATTTTCCTTATATCCACACCATGCTAAGTCCATTTTATATATGAATCACCTTAGGATCTGATCTAGATAATTTAAATGGTTAATTTTATGATTTCTCTCAAGATTATGCAAGTTAGATCCGTTTTTATGTTCATATGATTCACTTATCATGTTTTGGGAAATTTATGTGTTTTGATGGAAATTGTTAGATTGGTGATATTGTTGGTTGCATAACATGTTTGTGGTTGCGTTTAGTTGAATTGGATGAGCCGGTTTCGTCGTTTGGCGAAGTTTTGGTCGAAATCGAAGTCGAAATGGAGCTGTGCAGGTTTCTGGTCGGTTTTGGAGCTAGTCGGGTCGGTTGAGGCGGTCTGATGGCTCTGGTCGGTCCAGAAGGGTCTGGACTGAGGTGGTCGGTCACGTTATGGCTTGGAGAGCAAGTCAGGGAGCTAGTTGGTTGGAACGGAGGCATCGGGGTCGGTTTTGATTGGTCGTTCTAGAGCAATGCTGGTCGGTTTTGGCTGGTCTTTCTGGAGCAATTCTGGTCGGTTTTGACTGGGTCTTGGAGCTGGTCAGTTTGATCGGTCCAGAAGGCTGAGGAGGGAGTCTGGTCGGCTCAGGATGGTCCTGGTCGGTCCAGGAGGAGCAAAGGGAGTCTGGTCGGTCCAGGGGGTCTGATCGGTCCAGAAGCACCGGAAGAGGTCTGGACGGTCCAGAATGGGTCTAGTCGGCATTTCTAGTGGAAATATCTGATCGGACACTTCTAGTGATGACATAACTTCGAGGTGATTCAAGTAGGAAGGCTCGAAGTGATGAATGTGTTCGTTGATAAAGGTGGAACAACGAATGCGGAGACAACTCAAAGGTCGTGAGTTGGTGGATAATGGCTGCTCGAGAAGGTTGCTTGAGCTATGAAACATCGTCAAGGTTGGACGATTAGAGATGCGAAGGCCGAGAAGTCATCGTTGTCGTAAGTTCTAGCAGGCTCAAAGCAGGGGTACGATGGGTATCGTTGAAAGGCCCAAAAGACCGGTTGTTGGTCGAGTACCCTGGGTCTTTCTGGTTGGGGAAAGGCCTAGTGTCAAGGTTGGACATTGCCAAGGTTGGGCATATGGAGTTCATGCTAGAACTGGGGTTATCATTAACCCTTGACATATGGCAAGGTTGGCCGTCATACGATAATGATGGTTTCGAAGCAGGATTGGCAGTGATTGCCAGAGTCAGTCATGGATGATTAGTTGTTCTGTTTGTACTATCTCACATAGATTATCCAAAGTCGAGGGAGATGTTCTTTGAGTGCTTAAGTGATATTGGTTTAGGCCTCTGGCGAGGGTACTTGAGGAATGTTAAACTCGATTAGGGTTGTCTGTGTGAGACTTATATAATCTGGATGTTATGTGTGTTCTCTATGATTGAATGGGTGTTCTGGTTTCTATGGATGAATGGTTGAAATTCTTGGTGTAAAGGCTATCACTGTCCGATGTGGGGAAGATAAGGTTGAGTTCTTCTCTGGTGATGTGGGTAGATAAGTTGTTCATTTACCCATTCTCATATGCTTTCTTGTTGAAGTTTGTTAGCTGTATTATCGCTCACTAAGACTATTGTCTGACTCAAGGTTTTATGTCTCCTCTTATTACCTTGGGTTGTTCATCCGGTTGTGGATGGGCAGACTAAGTAGCAGGTTATAGGTAATGGAGCTTAGTGATACGAGGAAGCTGAGCGATGACGAGCAGGAGGCTGGCGTACCAGTTTTATTCTATCTAGTATTTCTGTTTCCGCTGTTTGAGTTGCTTGAGAGTTGTAGTGAGGCTTTATGTACAAACTTGGATATCAGTTGGATAATCTTTCTGGATGTTGAAAGAGTTTTAAAAGTTTGCTATATGATACCTCATTACTATCACCTGTTGTATATGTTCTATTATATTTTATCCTTGCGTTGTGAGTTCTACGACAGGTTTCGATGTGTTCACTTACTATGATGATCGTCTATAGCAGCCTGGCACGCCTTTCAGCGCATTATTCCTCTTGTTTAGTGCGGGGGTTATGGGCGGTCATCACAGAATCGGATTACTTCTCTCATCGGAGAAACTTTCAAATAAACATAATCAACAACAGCGAACGCCAAATCTCTTCTTCTAGAATCCGCCTAACTTTTCTGTCGGCTTTGTACAGTTTTCAATCGCTTCTTGATGCAATCGACTTTATCAGATGCTTCTCGAATCATATCGGGTCCCAACACAAGTCTGTTTCCAGGTTCTACCTAACATGCGGGAGACCTGCACGGTATACCGTATAATGCTTCAAATGGAGACATTTCCAAACTTGCCTGATAGCTGTTGTTATAAGAGAATTCTGCCAAATGCAAGTGCTCTTCCCATGATCCGCCAAAATCAATAATACAAGCCTGCAGTAAATCTTCTAAAATTCTATTCACCTGCTCAGTTTGGTCATCTGTCTGAGGGTGATAAGCGGTGCTCATGTTCAGTTTTGTTCCCAATTCCGTCTGGAATGCCTCCCAGAATTTGCTAGCAAATATTGGGTCTCTATCACTGACTATGCTGATGGGAACTCCATGCAACTTAACTATTTCCTTGAAATAAATATGTGCTAGACTTTGAGCGGTTCTAATGGATCTGACAGGTATGAAATGGGCAGTCTTCGTGAAGCGATCTACAATCACCCAAATATTGTCATTACCTTTCTTTGTTCGGGGCAAACCATCTATGAAATCCATGGAAATCTGTTCCCATTTCCAACCTGGGACTTCCAACGGTTTCAACAATCCGGCCAGCTTTTGTTGGTCGCTCTTGACTAGTTGACAAGTAGGGCACTTGCTAACATATAAAGAAATGTCCCTCTTCATGCACCTCCACCAGAAGGTGCTTTTGATATCGTTGTACATTTTACTTACCGCAGGATGAATGTAAAGCTTGGATTTATGACATTCATCTAGCACCTCCCTTTTGAGCTCTGGGATGTTGGGAACACAGATTCTCCCTTTTAACCTCAGAACTTCTTCCTTATCTACTTGAAAACTCGAGGGCTCGCCCTTCTGTATTCTCCCTCTGATCCTTTAAATGAAGTGATCATTCTTCTGGAGAGCAGATATTTTATCAATCAATGCAGGCGTAATTATAAGATTGTCAATGATTGTGGTTTTTCTACTAAGCGCATTAGCTACAACGATAGCCTTTCCCAGCGTATACAGGATATCTAGATCATATGCTATAAGAAATTCTAGCCAACGCTGCTGTCTCAAGTTCAGATCTTTCTGGGTGAACAAATACTTCAATGATTGATGATCTGTAAACAGTTCGAATTTCTCACCCAATAAGTAATGCCTCTAGATTTTCAAAACAAAAACGATGGCTAGCAACTCAAGATCATGAGTTACATAATTCTTCTCATGCGGTTTCAGCTGGCGGCTTGCATAAGCGACTACTTGGCCTCTTTGCATTAACACTGCGCCAAGACCTCTAATAGAAGCATCCGTCCAAACCGTCAAATCCTGATTGCCATCTATAATGGTTAATACTGGAGCTGTTGTAAATTTTGATTTTAATTCATGGAAAGCTTCCTCATAGTCGGAAGTCCACTTAAATTTCTCGTGCTTCTTTGTGAGCTTTGTTAATGGACCGGATATCTTCGAAAAATCCTTAATGAATTTTCGATAATAACTAGCCAACCCCATAAAACTTCTGACCTCGGTGGATGTAGTAGGTTGTTTCCAGTCTTTAATTGCTGTAATTTTGCTCAGATCTACAGAAATTCCTTCCTTTGACACGACATGGCCAAGGAACTTCACCTCTTCTTACCAGAAGACACATTTAGAGAATTTGGCTTTGAAGACGTTCTTTCTCAGAATCCCCAATACTTGTTCTAGATGTCTTTCATGCTCGGCTTCTGACATAGAGTAGATTAAAATATCATCGATGAATACCAGGACAAATTTATTTAGAACTTCCCTGAACACTCTATTCATTAGATCCACGAAGTAAGCTGGAGCGTTGCATAAGCCGAACGGCATCACTAACCATTCGTAAAATATGTCTAGACCTCTGAAAGCTGTCAAAGGAACACACTCTTCGGAAATTCTCAATCGATGGAAACCTGTAGCTAGGTCCATTCTGGAAAATATTCTCACCCTATTTAATTGGTCTAACAGATCATCGATGCGGGGTAACGGGTATTTGTTTTTGAGCGTCTGTTTGTTGAGGTCTCGGTAATCAACACACAATCAGAGAGTACCATCTGACTTAGGGACAAACACTACAGTTGCACCACAACTAGAAAAGTTAGGCCTGATCAGACCCTTCCATAGCAGTTGACGAGTTTGATCTCCTGATTCTTCTTTTTCCTATGGAGTCATTCTTCGAATTGGATGTACCACTGGTCTGGCATTTGGAATTAGATCGATTCTGAATTCAATTTCTCTTTGCGGAGGTAAGTTTTTGACTTCTTCAAACACATCCGCATAGTTTTTAACAACAAGAATCTTTTCTAAGGAAGTGGGGATAACTTCTAGCGCATACCAAAATTCCTTTCTATCTAGATTTGAACCATGACATGGTATAGTAATATATCCAAGCTCCATTTTAATGTTTACTATTCTTTCCGCACAATTTACTTTGGCTTCGTATTGCGTTAACCAATCCAGCCCGAGAATGATATCAAATTCGGGAAAATCCATGGTGATTAAATCAAAAGAAAACTTGTAGAAAGAATAAGAGACTGGCACTCTACAATATGAACTAAGAAAAAGAGATCCTCCTATTGGATTATGAACTTTAACCGATTCTTTAAGCTATCTTTGTTTTAACTTTAACTTGTTAACAGTATTACTTGCAATAAAACTACGTGATGCACCCATGTCAAATAATACAGAAACAGGAATATTTTTAATTGTAAGGGTACCTCCCAAAACATCGGGTTTACCTGCTCCATTGGAAGGAGCCGGCGGGTTCGCCCTGTCATACACATGCGCAACCTCGACCTTCTTAAGCAAGGGACAATCTTTGACAAGATGTCCTGTCCTGTGGCAGTTAAAGCATAAACGAGGGTTCTGAGAGCTCTGGCTTGACCCTTGAGAGTTGGTCTTCTGCCGTTTCGGGGCTGTGCACACATTAGAGTAGTGCCCCACCTTGCCACAATTGTAGCAGCTTCCTTTTGGCGGCTTGCTAGTCTGCTGATTCGTGGATGCCGCGTTGCTTGATTCTGGCTGGTTTGTAGAGGGCTTGCATTTATTCCCTGCTTGGCTCTTAGTACGGTCCAGATCAAGGTTCCTTTGATCCAGGTCCTCATAATTGCATGCCATCTCCACTAAGTCAGAAAATGCCAGCTTGATGTGGACCATTGCCATGGCTTGGTACTTACGCTTTAGCCCGAGGATGAACCTCTTGTTCTTGGACTTGGCGGTCACGATGAGCTCTGGTGCATAGCGGGATAACTGTGTAAACTTGTTCAGGTAGTCTTGCACAGAGTGATCTCCTTGTTGGAGGTTTGCAAATTCGTCGTGCATGCGCTCAATCGCTTGCTCTGGGACGTACTTTTCTTTGAACAAATCTTTGAACTCATCCCATGTTCTACCTGCATTTCTGTTCTCTGCGGTGATGGCTTCCCACCATAATTCGGCTTCCTCTTGCAAAAGCCGGGCACCCATGAATGCTTTGTCTTGATCTCCCAGCATCAGGCCTCCTAATATCTTTACGCATGTTTTCAGCCATGCCAAGGCCACAATCACAGTGCCCGTTCCAGAGAAGGTTTTGCCTCCTAGATTCTTGTATCTTTTGGCCACTCGGTCAAGCTCGAATGGCTGAGCGGCAGGGGGTTGTATTAATGGTCCATCTGCAGTTGGGACATCTCCTCGTCCTCTGCCATGGCCAGCTCAGCCTCCTTTACCTGCTGCTGCTCTGGTAGCCATTTTTCAAGTTCTGTATAAGCAAGAAAAGAGTCAGCCTACAGAAACGATAATTTTATTGTATGGTAAAGCAGAAGAACCTAAGGAAAGATAACGATGTACTGATCAAAATTATTTTTGTTATTCTGCTTAGCTCATTTTAGGACATTACTATTCCTATCTCTAATGAGCCACTCGCCTTAGAATACTACTGATTCTATTCTAACGAGGTGTTTAATGTGTTAAATTCCAGAACTAAGGTTAACCAAAGCTCTGATACCACTTGTGACGATCCCGAAACCCCGTACGACGGTGTTGAGGATAATCATTGGAATATAACACATTAATCATCATTAGCAGAGTACAGATAATAGCATAAACAGGAAATAGAATAATTTACACAAATATGACAGCGGAATCATATATATCACCACATCAGAGAGCACAGTTCAGGATATAACTTAGTGCAAAATAATACATAAGCAGTCTACATCGCCTAAGGCGAAATCATATACCTAGGAAGTACATAAACGAAACATCAGTCTACATCACCTGAGGCGGAATCATAATACATATATAGTAATGGCGGAAAAATCATAGTCATCACTGTGTAGCCAAGCCTCGCCATGAGCCAAAAGTGCACCTCTGCTGCGGTGCCAAGCCAAAATACGCCAGCTACCTGGTATTAGGCTGCACGTGTGAAAATAAGGGCACCCGAGTTTGCAAGGTGAAACAAACTACGAGTCAGTCATGGGACTGGTATGAGAAATCTACTTAACTAATTAACAACAATAAGGAAAATCAAAGAACCACGCCACTTTCGCGGAACGGGTTTACTCCAATGATTGCTAGTGCATGAATTAAAGTAAATTATTAAATCATCGCAATGCTTTTTATAAAAATGAAGCCCTTATAAGACTCAGGTCCCATCACACAATGCAACGCAAGCCGGAGGATAGAGTTTTACCTTATAATGGCCAAGAAATGCTTGATACGTATAAAACAAAAGTGTTTGATATTATTACTAGTGCATATATGTTTCAAAAGCAAATTCAATCATAAATATAAATCATAGACGGCATGGGTACCATATATCATGTCGCCACACTAGTAATACAATCAAAACCGCAATTTCGTATTGGAAATTGGATTCCATCACGAGTCAAGGCAAGGGGCAAGCTCCTCTCCGTTCGAGACACTCTAGCAAATGCCTCAGGATCGCACACAGCGGTCCTTGGAACCTCCAAGGCCAGTCCTCTCTTACTTTTGAGGATTGGCAATTCCTAAACACACGTTTCCCGGTCCTATAGGACCTATAATCGAGGCGCCTTACATTCTAACAACTAAACAGATAAAAAGTATATATAAATGTCAGGGCTGGTAGGTCACTGACATCACCCATAGCTAGAAAGAAACATCATGCACTCCTTGGGTCCTTATCCTGTTTTTGACTCATACCGGGGTGTGAGGCTCGCGAATCCATGCTATACACAAAGCTATGCCACACAGACTGTGCTTTGATCATCAACCACAAGACTTTGCTTTGCAACAAAAGCCTTGATCACATGCCACTTAGGCGCGCCACACAGGCAATTCACTCCATGCGACTGATTTCTATCGATATATAACCTCTGAGCTCGTACGTCTCAGAGAAGGGCGTTAAGAAAGAGAATAAATTATCCGCCACCAAACAAATATATATTTAACAGAGATCAATCAGCATAGAACAAAATCCAATATCTGACACACAGTCCATTTACAAGTTCGTTCTGGGTTTGAATGAAGCCGGAGGCACCAAATTCCTTGCATATCCATACAATCAACATTACGTCCAGACGGCTACCACTTCAGCTCCTTCAAGTTAGCTACTCCAATCACGAGCATCAGTAGCGCCCATCCATCCAATGTGAAGATCGTCGGTCTCGAACCGTCTTCAACTCTTCGACTTCTAACCGTCGATCGATTATTTGAAATGAGAATTAACTCGGCCTTTTCAAATAATCCATGTATATTTAGATTTTCAAATCAATTCTTCACATGGTTAAATCATTCGATATTCACATTTCAGTTCTTTAGTATAATTTTTCATGTCAAACACATTCAACCACCCAATATCCATCAAACCAAGCAGAGTCGGTTTATTTCCATTCTATATCGTCTATAATATTTTATAACGATATATCGCCATTTTTATTTATTTAAAAACAACCCTATTTAATTAAACGACGTTTCTGGTCGTGCCGAGGCACTGGCGTTGTTTTTCCCAAAATTTGTTTTACACATATCTGAAAATCTAACCGTTGGATTTCAACAAAGTTTATATCATTGGGAAGATATTCCCAAAGTGAACCCAACGGTTCCAGTTTTGTGAAAATCCGACGGTCGGATCTTTCGGTATAATCGTTTGAAGTTACGATTTCGAAACGCGAACTGCACGGCCTCGATTCGTTTTAATTTAATATATATATATATATATATATATATATATAAACATAATTCATTCGGCGATTTCTATATCGTATTCACTTCAAATATTTCACTAACACCTTTATATTTCGAAAAATTTCGCCATAACCTCCTTTGTACAGGAAGGGGTTTGGAAATTTATTGGGCCGTATTAGGTACCCAATAAATCCTAATAAGCATGCACATATTTATAGTGATATATTCCGTTGTCCACAGGGGAGTGTGTATAGGTCATAACTCCAGAGAATAAATTCTCGTCAGCCTATAAATGGTTTTTGTACCTTAATGACCAGAGAGACGTTTTTATTATCATCTCCAGACCCGTGTGGGATTTTTACTAATCTTGCAATTTAGCATTACAATTTATATAGTCCAGATCAGTCATCAGTTCAACCTGTAATATATAGTCATCGCCATACAAGCCTCTCGCTCGTATGGTAAATCTTCAACCTCGTCACACAAGCTCCGAATGATTATGTGGTATATGATGAAGTATGCCTATCATCAAGAAGTATGCCATGTAATGTAGTTCAAAATTAATTGTTACTATCCTATGGCGATGTTTATTATTACACACAGAACAACTAGCACTCCGCATCCAACGGCATTCACAGGAGTTGATATAATAATAAAATTTGCACATCCAACTCATTAAGGTTTACTTATTTGTCGGGCACGTAAATAAATTCTTTACTCAACAGCAAATCCATTTCCTTTTCAACACATGTATATATACGTGCAAAACTAAGCTAAAAATTATATTTCTAGCGAACAAAGGTTTATTTCCGCTTATGGTTATTTTAACACTACACGTTTCGCTTAAAAATGATATTTTTGGCGAACAAAAATATATTTCAACACATGACTATTTTATTTAGCTCGCCCACATGTTAAAAATAATATTCATAGCAAACAAATATTTGTTTCAACACTTGTATATTTTTAGCGAATCGTTTACATGATAAAAATGATATTTTTATCGTCTAAAATATTTATTCAACACATGAACATTTTAAGCACTTCATATTCACAATAAAAATGTAAATTTGATTGTTCAATCTATATAATGAATATTATCCACTTCACCCATACGATAAAAATATGTTTTTTATCGTTCTAATCCTTTATTCAACACATGAATAATTTCTATAGTTTATATATGTAATAAAAATGTGATATTTAATGTTAAAACAATTTATTTAAAACACGAATAGTTTATATAGTTTGGATATGTGATAAAATGTTAATTTTATTTTTCAAAGAATTTTATTCATTACACGAATTTCTATTCAACACATGAATACGGTTTCAACACATGAATTTCTATTCAACACATGAATATAGTTTCAACACATGAATATAGTTTCAACATATGAAAATAATTCTAACACATAAATATTATTGAAAATTTCGGCAGCATAACGGCAGGGTATTTAAAACCGGCACCGTCCCGAGTATGGCTCCTCGCTCTACCTTAAAACCTCGCGGTTTTTGACAATGGGGATTTCATACATCTAATTCGCACGCAGGCGAGTATGTTTTTCTTTTCCACAATTTATTCAATTTTTGTTTCAATCACAAATGGATATTTTTCAACCACAATGGTATTTTTCAACCACATCCAAACAATATCAACCACAAACAATCCTATCAACCATTCGCATTATTCACCAAATTTTTCTCAACAATTCACAATCAATAAATATCGCCCATGGTTTGTGGACGAGGGGAGTATATATATATATATATATATATATATATATATATATAAATATATTTTATTTCCATTCCAACACACATATCATTTATACAATGCATGTATAATTCATACTTCACTCATACAACTTATACAACGCGTGTACATGAGGTATACAACACGTATATAATTTATATTTCGCTTATGTAACTTATACCACACATGTCCATTCACATTTCAGTTTAGAAATCTCACATTGGTTGTTGCTCTTCTAAAAATCCTGGCAAGATCAGAAAAATCCCTGGACACTGCTAGACTGTAGAGAGCGTCCTTGCGGTCACAAAGTTTTCTGTTTCATCGAATTTCGTTAAAACACGATAAAGATACTATTTTTCAAAGTTTGCAACACTTAAAAGTGTTATTTTCAGTTTAAAATGGCCAAAGCCGATACCTTTCACGAAAGTTCGAAACTAGGTTTCGAGTTTGCGGCAAATCCGTGAAACGTTGCTTCAATCAGCCTGCGCCACATGAAAGAGGGGAGAGAGGCGCGCACGACGATGTATGGGGGGTCCCACTCGGTGGCGGCGCTGAGCAGGTAAGGCGGTTCGAACGGCTGAAGTTGGTGGAGGTGATTCTCTCGATTGGGGCGACGATATGTGGTGCAGTCGGGGTTGATTTGAAGAGGAGGAGATGGGCTTCAAAAAGTTCAACTGGGGGAGGGGCTGTAGAGGAACGTGGCGGCCGGAAATCGCCTAGGAAGGGGGAAGTTGTTTGTCGTCGAAGTCGAGGGTTACGGGGGGGGGGGGGTTCTGATTTTTGGAAAATAAAAATTATAAAGGAAATTTTCTATTGGGTCATGCTTTATTAAATTTTAAAATAGTGTTTTCCAATACGAACACCAATCCAAAACCAACGACTGTCGTCCCTCGCTAATTACCCCCATTCTGAACAAAATGGGATATGTTTCGTAGGCAATTTGACTGTTACAGTTAGTTATTCTTCAAATTAAAACATAAAACATTCAATATTCGTTTTGAACGTACATTTCAATTTGCCAGGGCCACAAACTGATTCGAAAAATTCCATAAAAATTAATCTAGCTATGTTTTGACGCTACGGTCCCAACAAAACTAGCTTCGTCAAATTCTGAGATCGTTTGAAAAATTGGCATTTTCTGGTCGATCCAATTTAATAGAAATTAACCAACACGTTTTCTTTGGCCACGCTCACATACTAGCTTCAAATATTACAAAATGTGAAACCTAGCAATAATTTGACATCCCGGATCCAACAAAAGTGGTTTCGTCGAATTCCGAGGTCGTTTGCAAATTGTCTATTTTCAAGGGCTAAATATTCTCTATAGCGACCTTTCTGAAAATTCATTTGGCCATAACTTTTGATTCCCGCTATGAAACTTCGATTTTCCAGATTCGTTAGAAAGATATTCGTAAACATATTTAAATATTTTTGGTTTCACTAAAATCCGTTATATTTTGCACTCGGTACAATCAGTCAAAGTTTGAATTCAAATTTTCAAACTGCCGCACTATTTCTAATTCATTACTTTATTGAAATATTCTATTTCAATTGTTTAAATTCTTTAAATTCTTTTAAAATAACCAATTTTAAAATTTTAAATTGGCTTGTATTTTCCGGGTTGTTACACGTGGTCACTAGTATTGCCTCAGCCACATCACCAGTGGTATGGAATTTGTTAACAAACCACTACTGCAATTACTTCTATGTCATCGCGCACTGGCTGAAGTGGGTAATGTAGATGCCAGTTGCGACGGGCCGTGTAAAAATTCTTCATGTTCTGCAGCTGCTGTGGGAGAAGGTGGTGGACCTGATGGACCTGCTAGAGGAGGAGGACCTACTGGAGGAGGAGGAAAAGATGGTGGTCTTGGTCGATCAAGTTTGTTTCTGCATAAGATCACATCTAATATCTTTTGGATATTTGTGCACATTGTCTTTCCCTCCTCGTCTATATGCCTTTGACAGAGCTTTTCTGCTTCTTCCCATGCACGGTTAATACTAGCAACCTGTATATCTAAAAGATAATCAGGTACATTAAATAAATGCAATTAATTATAAATAATACTACCCACATCAACTTACCACGTTCCTGCTCTGGGAACGTAAGATGCTAACACCGAATCAACTGAGGGTTGAAGGACATAGCATCGTGTAATGTTCCAGTACCACCTCATGTACTACGCCATAGAAATAGTGGGTTCCATCTCAGTCTCAATACAATTATGGCGGTTATTCCATATAGCAACAAGTGTCGGATAATCATGCGCACTGTATGCCTATAAGTAAGGAGGTTCATCGTCTGGTATATGTTGCATCATGCCAAACTATCTCATAACCCTATCTGAAGGCGACAAGCGGTGGTTATCATCGGTACTCTCACGTCTAGAGGTACCTATGAGCTGTGCACATTGGTGGAAGTGTGCCAAGTACCTCCTGAGTGTATGTTGTCCATGTAACCTTATCTTCTTCAGGGACGTCCAATTCATTGCGGTAGAACTTCACACTTCATCATGGTGTTTGTCGGTACTCTTACGTCCAACCCACCTATTACGCAATATTAAAGAACGTATATTAGAAATAATATATTTTGTGTTTTACTAAATAAATGGTAAATAAGTATACCTAGACCCAAGAGGCATCGATAGATCGATAGGATTAGGCATCATTAACAGTCTTTCGACATGATGGTAAGTCCAGGATCAAATCTGTGTTTCGTAAAAATATATTAAGAAAAGATAATGATGCATCATATCGTATAACAATAAACTGTAGAAATTGAGCTCGAAACGTCGTGGTAGTTCGTAATTTATAAAACGAAGTTAGAACGTTTAATTTATATATAATTATAAATCGAGCTCGAAATGTCGCGGTAATTCGTAATTTACGATTCGAACTTCAATTGGATATACCAAATCCGATATAAGTCGAAATTCTGTGAAATAAGAAATGTTTGAATCGATTTGATTATAATTTTCTAATGAAAGAGAAAAATCGATATTTTGTGCTATAGATTATGAGTTTTGTCCAATTCAAATTTTAGAAAAGTCGCCATGGAATTAATTATAAATTATAGCGATTAAATTAATATATTTAATTCGATTTAAAAGGGTTTTTGATCATAACTCGAGATAATGACCGAATTAAGATACGACTGTTTAATTCGTATTGATGTTTAAAGTCAGGATAGATATATATTTTGTTATTTTTGGAGACTGGATATTTCAAGTGTCCAAAATAGCGTTGTTTTACGCGTAAATCTGAATAACGGATTATCGAACGAACACCGTTTTTAGCGAATCTAATTTCATTAAATGCGTAATGATGAGGTGTTCTAGTGTTTTAAGTTTCAAGTTATTTGGATTTATTTTGTCATCGTGAGAAATTTAAATGTGTGTTTTTCACATGTGATTTATAAAGCAATTTTCAAAAACGATCGTGGAATTTGACGAAACCTGTCCCATTGTGTCCGGAATATATTTCTATGCTAAGATTACAATCTTCATCGGAAAACGAAGATTGTATATAACGGTTTTAGGACATTACTTCGCAGCTAAGTTTTGTTTTTATTATTTTAAATATTTAATCTTTCATTTAAATAAGGTAAGCCTAACCTAAAAATTGAGTTAAAGAAAATGCGTGGTCAATAGACCATATAATTCCACCTCCAACCTTATGAACGAATGATCATTTCTCCTCAAATTTTCTATAACTCCACAAATCGAATCACAAATGTTGCAACTGCAAACTTGTTTGTCTCAACACGATCAAGCTACTATACGTCTGCGATGGGTTTCCAGGCACCGTGATGGCCAAAATTGGCCTATGAAGATGCGGCGTTCGAGGTAGATTTAGAAGCAAAGGGATGTATCATGCTCACTATGGTTAGGGGCGGATGAGGAGGAAGCTCAGGCGCATTGACTAGTAGGCACAGATGAATCTCGGGTGCTTCCTGGCGACGTCGGCGTGGGGATCGTCGGGGGAAAGCATAGGGTTTTGTACTAATAGCGTGAGAATCACAGTAGGGGAAGAAACGAAATGTAGTTTTCCTTTTTTAACGATGCTAAAAGATTTAAGGAGTCCTTTTTCTGTTTTGGGTTAATAACGTGGAAGAGTGGATTTGGATCAAAGCAGGAATTGACTCAGTTTGTTTTAAATGGTAGTTAGGCATTTCGAAGCAGTGAAGACTGGGCAAAACAGGTTGGATGTGTTAATGTTCAGTGAGGTGCAAAACATGTAGAAGAAATGGGGCACATATTGAAAGAAGGGGAGAAGATGAAAACAGTACAAAGTCAGAAATTTTAGTTTCCCCAAATGTTCTCTCGTTAGTCATTACATTATAATAAATTAAGTGATTAATTTGTATTTTGATACTAATTAAAACATGAATCTGGGATCGGTAGTATATACAGATGGGAATGAAGACCATTGAACTGGGTATGAATAATCACGTTTTAAACAAAGGAGTATGCAGGTAACAACGAAAATAGGAATGGTAGAAGCTGAAGTAAATATAAAGACAAGGGGGGCCGCAGGTTTTTTCTAGAAGGCAACAAGGAGATTTTCAAAACAAATGGAGATTGATCAGGAAATTAGAACAAGTTTCGAAAGTAGTAGCGTGAGCTTTTTACTTGTTAAACACATGAATATGTTAGGTACTTTGCTTCTTCCCAAAACAAACCTAGTGAGATATGAATTGACTGGAACCCTATCAACTGTAAAACCACCACCATCTATACCTGAAGCCCTCTCTAACTTAGTAAAGCCAGAGGATATGGGGGCTGCGTTTTGAACAGTGAGGGAAGATAGGGGGGACCGTGCTTTTTCAATTCAAATTAAAGTGGGAAGTTTCTAAAATGAAGAAGCAAGAAAGGATAACTCACGTCTGAAACAAGGACCGGGGAGTGGTTTATGTGAAGAATAAGGAGCGGCAGTTCAAAGTTGAATGTGAAAGGAGGCAGACTGTTTTCTCCAATCATTGAAGTCAGTTATAACGTGAAGAAGGGTCGGTCCTGATATGCTAAATCGCAAGTAAATAAATAGTTTATAATTATATATGTAACTAAGGAATTAATCTGGACAGTGTAAGGGATAACAGCAATTTATAATTAAATTAAACAACTGTTTAATTTAAAGGTAACCGAACCGCTACAGTGATAAAATGGAAATCAAAGTGAGTTTAACTCTCTTAGTTTTTATCCCACTTATATTTTGATTATTTGTTGTGTACTGAATAATATTTATATATTGAATGAATTAGTTGAATTAAACGTTCATTTATTTCAAATGAAATCTAATTGTTATTTTTAACAATTATTTCCAAACGAGGTAATTACCTTGTTAGTTATGTTTATAACAATATAAACATTTTAAATTAAAATATGGGTGATTGGATTACTATTATTATTTATTGTTAAATATTATATCTGTTTATCGTATCGAATAATATTATTTGAGATAACGTATTTGGATGCAGGAAAAACAAGATGGAGGGATCCAACTGGATTCCTCAAATTTATTATTATTTTCATATTGTCGTTATATGAACTGTTTACCCAATATGGATTGGACAAATTGATCTAGTTATTGACTAAAATTCAAAGTGTGCGTGGTTTTAACCAATGGGCAGTATTGGTTGAGTAAATGGCATCAGATGGCTTGAAACTAAATCGTTTTATAAACATGGATTTACCGTCGGGTAAATAGACTGAAAAGAAGTTATAAGATTTATTTTATAACTGAAAATAGATTTTTGAATCTATTATTTTGGAATGGAAGTTTATTAAAGGGGAAATAAATATTTAATATTTATGATTTAAATTTATAAGAAATTGTTAAGTGATTTTATAAATCAAATTCATATGTTAATAAGAATTATAAACATATGGGCAGAAATTAATATAGCGATTAAGAATTGGAATAATTGTGTCTAAGAAATAATTAAAAGGGATATTTAAATTAATTATATTATTAATTAATTTAAAAGAGGAATTAAATTAAATTGATTAACGAGATAATCATGGGTTGAATTTAACTAATTCAAATATATTTTATTTGAAATTGGTTATTTCGTTAATTTACTTTTAATTAATAAAATAGAATAGTGACGAAGAGTTGTTGAATTTTTATAAGACTTTTAAAGGAAATTTATTAGTTATTTTAGTTAATAAAACAGTTAACCAAATTTATAGTAGTTAATGCTAAAGTAAACTTATTTTTTAGTTTAAGAGATTTGTTTTGAAGGAAAATGATTTAAGTAGGTGATCGAGTTGGTAATGAATTATAGTTAAATTGTGGAGTGAGTTTATGATCGAGGTTTATATTAAAACCCAAGTTTTAAGAATTAAGTTATAAAGGAGATTTAAGCAGAAACGATAGTTTAATGAAATATTTACTTAACATTTGGATTAAAAAAGAATCGAGATATAAAAGGGATTTATATTAAACCTGCGTTTATGAATAAGATTTATAAAAGAGATGTGGAGTTAAAACGTCGGGACGAGACATAATAATGAAATTAAGTGAAACATATGTAATTGAAATGAGATTTTCAAAGTGGAAAATGTTGAATAGATTTCAAGTGAAATATAATGGGTTGATAATGAGTTAAGATAAAAATTAGAACCTAACTGGAGACTGGATAAGTAGAGTGATTTTCTGAGTATTAGCCCGATGTTGATTTCGGTCTTCGGGGTTGATACTTAGGGAATTATTCTCTTACCAATTTACGGTTAGGGACTAATGAATGTTGAAGTAACAGGAATAAAAGATTTATAAGGTTTAAATAATATTTAATTTAAGGAAGCCTAGTGATGCTGAGTACTAAACCAGTAAGTATATTTTTATTTTTATGGTTGAATGGTTGTTTATTTGATAGTTAAGTAACCGACTATCAAATCTGGCCAATACGATTGTTGGTACAGAAAGAACGGAATCAAATTTATATTTGAATGTCGCTCCGACCAGCAAATACGAAAATGTGGAAGATATTAGATGCAGATCGAGAAGGAGATATACTGAGGTTCTGTCATGGTTTGAAATCCACGGATTTGCAAGGACTGCTCGCTATTAATCTCTAGGGTGATACTTAGGATGTAGTAGGAGGGTACCTTTGGTTCATCCCGTTCCTGGATGATTGGTATGGATTAGTGTTTGACAGAGTATTTCTTAAGAGCCACGTATGTTGATCTCTGTAAACGTATTTATGTTGGTGGCGGAGAAGACACCTTCTCTTAACTAACACCCAATATATTTATGTGGTCGTCAATTAGTGGTTTGGTGGATCTGACAATGTGGCATTCAAAGTGAATGGTGATATGTTGTTCTTAAGGTAGTGTTAAACCTCAAGCCTCTTCAACTGGGAAATCACAAAAATCGGGGAGGTAGCATGGCTAAGTGGGTCGCTCCCAAGTAGGGTGTATAATCACATATCTAGAGAAATTCATTTTCTTCTTGAATCTAATTCGATGTTGTCCCATTTCGGGAAACGGTTGCTAATCCCAACCGTTAGTGATATACGCTCGATACACTCAAGCAAAATGAGTGGTCGGTCATGTGTGGCCGGGTTGCAAGATGTTCTTGTTGAACCCAGGATATTCTCCTTTATAGATACACTATTGGAAGGTGGTTCCATACCTTGTCATAGTTGGAAATCCAATCTCCCATAAGAGCCGCAGTTTTGATTGTATACTATATATATGGAGCATGAGATGGAAGCATTCCGTTAGATTGATATTTATTTGTATTTAGACACTATTATAATATCAGAACAAGATATGAGTTCTAAATTATTTGGGTTAACGTAAGGTAAAAAACCATCTGTGTTTATGTGTGGATCGGTCTTACGATTATCCTTTTCTGTTCAAAAAAAAATGTTCTGACTTAAAAATCAAGTTGGGTGTTGTTTATAAACTTAGTGTGTTTTCTCACTCTAGTCCACCAGACTAATCCGATGTTTTGTAAATGCTCGGGTCAGACTGGGTTGTACAGGTTCAGGTTATCGGATGCTGTGAAGTCCGGAGACAAGCTGAAGGTGTTCAGACGTATTAATTTTTCCGCTGTGTGTTGTATAAAAGGATAGATTAGAATAATTGTTCATATGTATCGATGTACTCTGATGATTATAAGTTTTTATTTCTAAGCTCTCAATAAAGTTTTGTTCTATATTATATTTTGTTCCGCTACGATGTGAGACTCTAATGTTGTCGTGTTCTTCTTCTTCTTCTCCTATTCTAATATTTCTTTCTTTCTTACCTCACCCTCAAATTTCTTTCAGTAACTATCTGGTGTTTTCGATACTTGAGTTCCGACAAGTAATGCAGGTTTATGTATTATTGTTGGAATTCGAGTGTCAAAACCCCCAGGACGTTATAGTGGTACCAGAGTGAGGTTTAGTAATAACTTTGGCTCTGTTGCTTAACTCGATACAGATGGGGTTAGTAATACCCTAGATTGAGTTGGAGTGTATATATATAAGAGCGCATTTGTATATTTTATATGTAAATGTTTTGTATTGTGTTAATTGACTGGTTCAATTTTGAACTAACAAATTGACACGATATTGTTTTGTAAAGAGGGTAAATGAAATAATTTTGCCCAAATTATATTTTTGCATAGTAAATAAATAATTTTATCAAATTATTTAGATATTGATGGGTTTGATTGATTTGGAATGGAATTCAAATTAGATTTTGAACTTGAATGGTTTACAAACCGAAGAGATTTCACATATGGATTTGTAAATGAGAATTTAAATTTGGAATTAAAATGAATCAAAATTTGAATTATGATATGGAAGTAAACTAGTTTTGAAAATTAATTAGTTAATCAAATATGAATTAAAAACTTAACTTGGTTACATGAAGATAAATTAGAAATTGATTTAATAATAATGAAATGAGAGTAAATCTGATACAAATTGATCGATATTGAACCCAAGGGAATATAAGTAAATACTAATATTAAATATGAATTCATTTGAATGATTGGCTCATGTTGATTGTGTATCGTTTGTTGATTATATGTTAAACTTTGGAAATTGGTTAGTTAACCTGTTGATTAATGAAATGTTATTTAGAGTTTCATGTATCAGTTACTTATATGTTGAATTGAGCTGAGTACGGGTGCCAGAAGGCTCTGAGACAGATTTTGGTTGAGTATATCGCAATAAGTTGAGCAAGTATGCTCAGTAGCGCTCGCATAAGGTAAGCTTACACGAAAATATGAATTTTTGGTTTTGAATTTTGTTTTTCGCCCATGTGGGTCGATGTATATATATTATATGATCCTGCGATATCACAGCATCACTCCATACAAGGGAGACTCTGCCAAATTTTTCCAGGAATTTAATGCATTAGAAAATTTTAAATATTTTTGAAAAGTTTTATTTACAATAGTGAATTGGTTTTCGATTTAAAAAAAATGGAGTTTAGAAAGATTAATGGGTTTGTAACATTTCTTTTACCTTAGAAATTTCGGGGACGAAATTCTTTTAAGGGGGAAGGAATGTAACGTCCCGTATTTTCCATAGTCAGATATTTAATTTATTTTAGAATATTAAATATTATTTAAGAATTTTAAATAGATTTAAAATATATAATTCGTTTACAAAATGAAGTTAAAATGTTTAATTTATATATAATTATAAATCGAGCTCGAAACGTCACGATAGTTCGTAATTTATGGTTCGAACTTCAATTGGATATACCAGATGCGATATAAGTCAGAATTCTATGAACAAGAAATGTTTGAATCGATTTGATTATAATTTTCTAAGAAAGAGAAAAAAAATGAGATTTTGTGTTATAATTGTGATTTATGTCCAATTCAAATTTTATAAAATTCGCTATGGAACTAATTATAAATTATAGTGATTAAATTAATATATTTAATTCGATTTAAAAGGGTTTTTGCTTATAACTCAAGATAACGACTGAATTAAGATACGTAACGAATTCCATTGAATTCGTGTTGATGTTTAGAGTCAGGATAGACACATAGTTTATTATTTTTGGAGACTGGATGTTCCGAGTGTCCAAAATAACATTGTTTTATGCGTAAATCTAAATAACGGATTACCAAACGAACTCTGTTTTCAGCGAAACTAATTTCATTAAATCTGTAATGATGAGGTGTTGTAATATTTCAAATTTCAAGTTATTTGGATTTATTTTGTGATCATGAGAAATTTAAACGCGTGTTTTTCACGTGTGATTTATAAAGCAGTTTTCACAAACGACCTTGGAATTTGACGAAACATGTCCCATCGTGTCTGGAATATTTTTCTATTTTAAGATTACAATCTTCATCGGAAAACGTAGGTTATATATAACGGTTTTAAGATATCACTTCACAGCTAAGTTTTATTTTCAATATTTAATCTTTCCTATAAATAGGGCAAGCCTAACCTAAAAATTGAGTCAAAGAAAATGCGTGGTCAACAAACCATATAATTCTGCCTCCAACCTTATGAATGAACGATCTTTTCTCCTTAAATTTTCTATAACTCCACAAATCAAATCACAAATGTTGCAATTGCAAACTTGTTTGTCTGAACAAGCTCAAGCACCGTGATGGCCAGAATTGGCCTATGTAGATGCGGCATTCGAGGTAGATTTATGAGCAAAGGGATGTATCGTGCTCAATACGGTTTGGGGCGGATAAGGAGAAAGCTCAGGCGCATTGATTAGCGAGCACAGATGAACCTCCGGTGCTTCCTGGCAGCGTTGGCGTGGGGATCATCGGGGGAAACCAAAGGGTTTTGTATTAACAGCGTGAGCATCACAATAAGGGAAGAAACGAAATGTAGTTTTCCTTTTTTAACGTTGCTAAAAGATTTAAGGAGTCCTTTTTCTGTTTGGGTTAATAACGCGGAAGAGTGGATTTGGATCAAAGCAGGAATTGGCTCAGTTTGTTTTTAATGGTAGTTGGGCATTTCGAAGCAGTGAAGACCAGGCAAAACAGGTTGGTTACATGTTTTAGCGTTCAGTGAGGTGCAGAACGTGTAGAAAAAATGGGGCATAAATTGAAAGAAGGGGAGAAGATGAAAACAGTACAAAGTCGGAAATTTCAGTTTCCCTAAAGTAAATCTGTTCTCTCATTAGTCATTACATTATAATAAACTAAGTGATTAACTTGTATTGTGATACTAATTAAAACACGAATCTGGGATCAGTGGTATATACAGATGGGAATGAAGAACGTTGAACTGGGTGAACTGGGAATGAATAATCACGTTTTGAACAAAGAAGTATGAAGGCAACAACGAAAATAGGAATGGTAGAAGCTGAAGTAAATATAGAAAATAAGGGGCGGCCCCGGGGTTTTTTCTGTTATGATTTTTATGCACAGTGGAAGCTTGACAAAATGCCAAGAAAATAGGATCTTTATCACCCAATCACTTGAAATGAATTTGATTGAAAAACAAAAAAACAATATAAAAAATATCGGAAATATGAGCATACGATATTCCACCAACCACCCTCTTTATTGATTCATTAATAAAAATTGTTTACAAATGACCTCAACTATCGTTACGAACAATTACAACTTGAACCAATAACCTTATTGAGAAATAGGTAGAGAATATCTAATGGCTAAAAATTTGAGGAGAAAGACAATGAAGAATAATGGCAAATTTTCCACATCTAATGAAGAGATTAGCTAGCCCTTTTTATAGTGAGAATTGCTTCATGCCCAAGAAAAACTTGGCTTCATGCCCAAGAAAACTTGGCTCCCAAAATATCTTCATATATGTTATAAAACTTTTTGGTTAAGCACCAAATATCCTTGCAATAAATGTCCATAAATATAGCAATCAATATCTCTCCATAAAATCTAGCACCTAAGATTATTTGTTGCCCAAAATTGTGATTTTTGTATCACCAATTTCAACATTTTCAGATGGCAACAAGGAGAATTTCAAAACAAATGGAGATGGATCAGGAAATTAGAACAAGTTTCGAAAGTATTAGCGTGAGTAGAAGCTTGGGAAGAAGACATTTGTACTTGTTAAACACGTGAATATGTTGGGTACTTTGCTTCATCCCAAAACAAACCTAGTGAGACATGAATTGACTGGAACCCCATCAAGTGTAAAACCACCACCATCTACACCTGAAGCCCTCTCTAACTTAGTAAAGCCAGAGGATATGGGGGAGGCGTTTTGAACAGTAAGGGAAATAAGGGGGACCGTGCTTTTTCAATTCAAAGTAAAGTGGGAAGTTTCTGAAATGAAGAAGCAAGAAGGGATAACTCATGTCTGAAACAAGGACTGGTTTATGTGAAGAACGAGGAGCGGCAGTTCAAAATTGAACGTGAAAGGAGGTATACTGTTTTCTCCAATCACTGAAGTCGGTTATAACGTGAAGAAGGGTCGGTCCTGATATGCTAAATCCCAAGTAAATAAATAGTTTATAATTATATGTAACTAAGAATTAATAGTCTGTTAGTTAAATCGTATTTCTAATATATTTATAACTCCTTCGTATTATCAAAATGAGACCAAACCAGAGACGATGTGACCGTACTGACGAGATCAACATTTTGGAACTAATCTGGACAGTGCGGAGGATAACAACGATTTACAGTTAAATTAAACAATTGTCTAATTTAACGGTAACCGAACTGCTACAACGATAAGATGGAAATCAAAGTGAGTTTAACTCACTCGGTTTTTATCCCACTTATATTTTATATAAGTTGGGTTTTAATTTGTGTGCTATGGATGATAATTGTTTGTTGTGTGCTGAATAATATTTATATATTGAATGAATGGGTTGAATTAAACGTTCGTTTATTTCAAACGATATACAATCGTTATTTTTAACGACTATTTCCAAATGAGGTAATTACCTTGTTAGTTATGTTTATAATAATATAAAGGACTTAAAAAACAAGAAAAAAAATTAGAATTGAATGACGAACCATGCGGGCACCTTTTGTGCATTGCATACGGCTGTGCAATGGAATTTCTTTTCCTAGTAAGTTAGTGATTCAAAGTATAGCCCTGGTGCTTATGCTCTTCTCCATGGCATATTTTGACTCTTACCTTCGCCCAGTTTATTAATTGGAAGGTGGCACTTCTTCAGAGCTACGTTTGAAATTAAAATATGGGTTATTGGATTACTGTTATTATTTGTTGTTAAATATTATATCAGTTTATCGAATCGAATAATATTATTTGAGATAACGTATGTGGATGCAAGGAAAACAGGTTGAAGGGATCCAACTAGATTCCTCAAATTTATTATTATTTTCATATTGCCATTATATGAACTATTTACCCAATATGGATTGGACAAATTGATTTAGTTATTGATTGGAATTCAACGTGTGTGTGGTTTTAACAAATGTGTAGTATTGGTTGAGTAAATGGCATCAGATGGCTTGAAATTAAATCATTTTATAAAAATGGATTTACCGTCGGGTAAATACATTGAAAAGAATTTATAAGATTTATTTTATAATTGAAAATTGATTTTTAAATCAATTATTTTGGAATGGAAGTTTATTAAGCAGGAAATAAATATTTATAATTTATTATTTAAATTCATAAGAAATTGTTAAGTGATTTTATAAATCAAATTCATATGTTAATAAGAATTATAAACATATCAGTAAAAATTAATATAGCGATTAAGAATTGGAATAATTGTGTCTAAGAAACAATTAAAAGGGATATTTAAATTAATTATATTATTAATTAATTTAAAGGAGGAATTAAATTGAACAGATTAACGAGATAACCATGGGTTGAGTTTAACTAATTCAAATATTTTATTCAAAATTGGTTATTTGATTAATTTACTTTAATTAATCAAATGGAATAGTAACGAAGAGTTATTGAATTTTTATAAGACTTTTAAAGGAAATTTATTATTTATTTTAGTCAATAAAACAGTGAACTAAATTTATAGTAGTTAACGCTGAAGTAAAATGATTTTTTAGTTTAGGAGATTTGTTTTAAAGGAAAATGATTTAAGTAGGTGATCGAGTTGGTAATGAATTATGGTTAAATTGTGGAATGAGTTTATAATCGAGGTTTATATTAAAACCCAAGTTTTAAGAATTAAGTTATAAAAGAGATTTAAGAAAAAATGATAGCTTAATTAAATGTTTACTTAACATTTGGATAAAGTAAAAAAGGAATCGAGATATAAAAGGGATTTATATTAAACCTGAATTTATAGATAAGATGTATAAAAGAGATGTGGAGTTAAAATGTCGACTTTAAATGGACGGGACTTAATACTGAAATTAAGTGAAACGAATGGAATTGAAATGAGATTTCCAAAGTGGAAAACTGTTGAATAGATTTCAAGTGAAATATAATAGGTTGATAATGAGTCAAGATAAAAATTAGAACCTAACTGGAGACTGGATAAGTAAAGTGATTTTCTTAGTATTAACTTGATGTTGATTTCGGTCTTCGGGGTTGATACTTGGGGAATTATTCTCTTACCAATTTATGGTTATGGACTAATGAATGTTCAAGTAACAGGAATAAAAGATTTATAAGGTTTAAATTATATTAATTTAAAGAAGCCAAGTGATGCTGAGTACTAAACCAGCAAGTATATTTTTATTTTTATGGTTGAATGGATGTTTATTTGATAGTTAAATAACCGACTATCAAATCTGACCAATATGACTGTTGGTACGGAAAGACCGGGATCAAATTTATATTCGAATACCATTCCGACCAGTAAATACGAAAATATGGAATATATTAGATGTTGATCGAGACGAAGTTATCGAAGACCGTTGATCATCATAAATGGAATAACCACTTAAAATCTCTGAGTCGTCGTGGAGATATATTGAGGTTTTATCATGGTTGAAATCTACGGATTTGCAAGGATTGCTCGCTATTGATCTCTAAGGTGTTACTTAGGATGTAGTAGGAGGGTACCTTCGGTCCATCCTGTTTCGGGATGATTGGTATGGACAAGTGTCTGACAGAGTATTTCTTAAAAGTCACGTTCATTGATCTCTACAAATGTATTTCTATTGGTGGCGGAGAAGACACCTTCTCTTAGCTAACACTGCGAATATTTTTAAGGTCGTCAATTAGTGATTTGGCGGATCTGACAATGTGGCATTCAAAGTGAATGGTGATATGTTGTTCTTAAGGTAGTGTTAAACCTCAAACCTCTTCAACTAGGAAATAACAAAAATCGGGCAGGCAGCATGGCTAAGTGGGTCAATCCCAAGTAGGGTGTATAATCACCTATCTAGAGAAATTCGTTTCCTTCTTTAATCTAGTCCGATGCTGTCCCATTTTGGGAAACAGTTACTGATCCCAACCGTTGGTGATATATATTCGATACACTCAAGAAAAATGAGTGGTCGGTCATGTGTGGTCGGGTTGGAAGACGTTCTTGTTGAACCCAGGGTATTCTCCTCTAGAGATACACTATCGGAAGGTGGTTTCATACCTTGTCATAGTTGGAAATCCAATAAGAGTCGTGGTTTTGATTGTATGCTATATATATGGAGCGTGAGGTGGAAAAGCTCCACTAGATTGATATTTATTTATATTTAGACACTATTATAATATCAGAATAAGATATGAGTTCTAAATTATTTTGGGTTAACGTAAGGTGAAAAACCATCTGTGTTTATGTTTGCTTCAGTCTTACGATTATCCTTTTCTTTTCAAAAGGAAATGTTTTGGCTTAAAAATCAAGTTGGGTGTTGTTTATAAACTTAGTGTGTTTTCTTACTCTGGTCCACCAGATTGATCCGGGATTTTGTAAATGCTCGGGTTGGATCAGGTTATACAGGTTCAGGTTATCAGATGCTGTGAAGTCCAGAGACGAGCTGAAGGTGTTCAGACGTATGATATCCATTAATTTTTCCGCTGTATGTTGTATATGAGGACAGATTAAAATAATTAGTTCATATGTATCGATGTACCCTGATGATTGTAAATTTTTATTTCAAAGCTCTCAATAAAGTTTTGTTCTATAGTATATTTTGTTCCGCTGTGATATGAGACTCTTATGTTGTCATGTTCTTCTTCTTCTTCTTCTAATATTTCTTTCTTACCTCACCCCCTTCATTAAATATCTGGTGTTTTCGATACTTGAGTTCTGACAAGTAATGTAGGTTTATGTATTATTGTTGGAATTCGAGCATCAAATCACCCGGGTCGTTACAGCACCTCCCTAGATCAGCTAAATGTGGTAGCTATCTCAAATATATATGGGTCTTTTGATGATTGCACATCAATCTGCAAAATATAATGTGAGGTATAACGCAATGAGCTCGTTGTTGAATCTGTACCTTGGTGGTATCTACAAGAATATCATGCTGCAATTGGGCACGATACCACGTGATATCAACGAACTTACCACCCCTTACTTGATTGGTTAGTGGATCTATCCCAAGCAAGTAACGACATAGCTCTACATAATCATGTCATCATATACAACAACACTGCCTTGAATAGGCAATCCAAGAAAAACAACATCTCCCAAATTAATAGTAATCTCGCCGATAGGTAAGTGAAACGTAGATGTATCTGGCCTACACCTGTCTACCAAAGCTGTAATAAGACAATGATCCATCTGGATGTATCTTTATCTAAAAATATGGATAAATTCAACCCACTCAATCTCAGTCAAAACACCTCGATGTGAAGATGTTATTTTCTTAAGTGATGTCGAATGGGCAATGACAAACTTTATCGCGTCACTCTACAATTTTAATAGATAACAAAAATAATAATGATTTGATGTCCAATGAAGAAAAGAATACTAAACATCATAAAATAAAAACATTTACAAAAATCCACCTGCATACGACTAAGGTTTGATGTCCTATGTTGTTATTGGAGATATAGTACGCTCGTGTCGACAGGTACAGGCTTCATCTCGAAATACTCTGCAAAATGCAGAATTAACTATTAAAGACGTTTACATAAGTATTATTTTCTAAAACATGCTGTACTATTTTAAAACAAGTTTAAACATGTTATGCTTCCTTAAATATGTCATACTTTTCTAATCGTTTCCACAAACAAGGAAAATTATCTATGGAAACATTTCCAAACCAATACAATGATTTTTTTTTCAATTTGCAAACATTTACACAATACACAGCTTCAACGAGTCGTCAATCTCATGTTCAGACAATCTTAACTACAAACAACAAGCTTAATATCCAACTCAAATGCACACAACTTCATTTGTTATCAACCGCATTATCTCAAACCATACTAAATCCAAACTATGTAACCCAATAACCAACCATCATATATCCAACATGATATAATTGATAATGTGAAAAATGTATGCATCAAAATTTGTAATTACAATATACAAACTTCTTACTAGTAAGCTACAATCAGCTCCATAGTGCTGGCCATTGCAAGCTTTTTGGAATGAATAGGAGGAAAAATGGGCGAGATTGGAGTTAATTTTGGTTTTTTTTTCGAGTTGCTGAAAGAATAGAGAAAAGGTGAAAGTGAGAGAGTTTGGGGAAGAATGATGTTCTCGGATTTATGTGTAGTCGGTTATTTCTGAAGGAGAATTTACGAACTTTTCCTTTGTGCGAATTTTCGAACTTCGCCTTCAGAGATAAAAAAACAAGTCTAAACCTGTAATAAAAAAATAGTCTAAATGTGTAATTGTTTTTCAAAACTGTCCAAAACATGAAAATTATCTCTTCAATATTATCATTCATATTTGATCCATCAGTGAAACTGGAAATTCAATATCTTGCCGATGATGGCATTAGAAACAATGAACATTTGGTGCTCAATAAAACCACAGATAAGAAACAAAGAGCTGTCCATTTAAAAGGAAGCAGAATCATACATTGATCCATGGGCCTTGCCTCAAAGGTAATTCATGCGGCAAGCTCAGTTAGAGAAGTCTAGAAATATGCACCAAAAGCCTATGCTTTGAAGCTAGCTGCAATGACCATTTCAAAGATGATTTCTTTTCCTTTACTTCTTCCTTTTTGTCTACAACACATCATTTAAAGGATGGGCTTTCAATGAAAAGCAGAAAAGGCATCAGAATTTCAACACCAAGTAGGAAATCATTTCCACCACCATTTTCATCGATGTCAAGGCCCAATGCAGCATGAAAATGCAGGCCCACTGAATTGAAGGCCGACTTATAGTGCTGCGGACTGTCCATGTCCCTGTCCCTAATCACACTTACTTGCATTCCCAGCACCACAGTAGTCATTTGCTCCTCACTTTCAAACCTCATTCCGCTTCTAATTCTGCTTCCGTTTTTATTCACGATGAAAAAAGGGAATGGTGAACGAATTAATATCAACTGTTTAGAGAGAATATATCAAGAAGAAAAAGGAAAAAGTGGAACATTTCAGGGAAGAAAATCAGCAAACAGGCTATGATGTTGTTTCTTTCTTATGCTATGTAAAGCAGACTATGTCAGACTTCGTTAGCGGTATTTGTAAATGCCACTTCAATAGCTGAAGGAAATGGCGTTGATTCTGATGATAATAAGGTCTTTCTTGCTTCAAAATGGGAAAAGAGGGAGGAGCATTTGTGTGATATGTAAGAGGAGGTGCAGTGAGCTCAGAAATAAACTCTTTGCATGGGACCATGCATTCATTTATGCTTAACTCCTCCTAGTCATTACAGTTAATATTCATTGTCGTGACACCTTGATGATTTGTTATAGCCGGAGACTTGTTTTTCCCTTTAGTAGTTTACTCGTTGACTATTGAAATAAAGTAGATAATTCATGTATTGTTTACAAAATATATATAGTTAGATATGACTCATTAGTTTATAAAATTAAGGAAAATTTGCTGGTTTAGGCCTCTTTTGAGAAGTTATAACGGAAATACGTCAGTTTCAAAACTAATTACAGATTTAGACCACTTTATAATGAACTGGCGGTATCCTAAATGACGCTAGTTAATTTTTTTTTCAAAAGTGTCATCTGAAATTACGCTATAACATTCATACGATAGCTTTATCGCAGAGCGATATCTGGGATAATGCCCAGAGGGGTATAAACCCTCGGCCCCTCTCTTTCTTTCCTCCTTTCTGTTTTCTTTCAGTTTTAAGCAACTACATAATTTTTCGCGCCCCTTTCATCTTTAGGCCCAAAATCCAAACTTTCCTCTTAAATTAACTTCAGTGGCCTCTTTTTATTGTCAGCCGCCTCTTATTAGTAAGTTTACCTAACTTTGCTGTTAAAAGTTTGTAGTTTCAAAAATTTAGAGTTATCATGTTTAGGAATTTCTACTCTAATCCTTCTTTTGTGGAATAGATGTGTTTTTAAGCTCTTACGATGTACAATTTATAGTTTACATCAACAATTTCATGATTTTGGGTTTTGTATGTATATGTTTAAAGTTAAATTAGTGATTAAATTTCAAATTATCCATATTTAATTGTGTATTTGTATGTGTTTGTGCATGCGCATGTGTATATTCATGTTTATAAGTGATTAAAGTTCAAATTATCCGTATTTAGTATGTATATTTGTATGTGCATGTGTATGTTTAAAGTTAAATTTGTGATTAAAATTCAAGTTATACATATTTAGTTGTGTATTTGTTGATTGAGTAATGTACTAATCCATGTATCTTAACTGTTTATATATTATGAAGAGATGGAACATAGAACATATATCTATTCATCCAAGGCATATAAAGCAAATGAAGCCTGACAAAGCTGAAGGTTTTAACTTAATTTTTTGTTAAGAATCTACTGGGTGATCCACCAGGATGCATTTTATCTCACGGACTTGGGCGGGTGTTCATGCTTATTAGTTTTATTCAAGTGTCAAATATAGCTTCACTTAACCTAATGAAAATTGCAAATGCTTGCAGTTCAACAATGTATTTTGAAGCAACTTTTACTTTCTTTGAAGCAGACTGTGTAATGTAAGTAATATAAATTTGTGTTGTTGTAGGGAAGTGTTTTCATGAGGTTATCTCTTTTTCTTTTGCAACAATAGAAAAGCAGATAACCCCATGAAAACATATCCTATGTACAACAACACAAATTTATATTACATACACTGCATAGTGTGCTTCAAAAGAAAGAAAAAGTTACTTCAAAATACATTGTTGAACTACAAGTAGTTTCAAGTTTTGTAAGGTTAAGTGAAGCAGCATTTGACACTTGAATAAAGCTAATAAGCATGAAGATCCGACCAGGTCCGTGATCTAAAATGCATCCACCTGGCGGATCTCCTAGTAATTATTAACCAGAAATTAAGTTAAAACCTTCAGATTGTGCCTGTTATGTTTGATATGTAATTCAAATATGTTGTTGCTATGGTCGATATGTAATTCAAATATGTTGTTGTTATGTTCGATATGTAATTCATATATGTTGTTGCTATGTTCGTTACGTAATTTGGATATGTTGTTGCTATTTTATCTGGATATGTTGTTATGTAATTTGGATATGTTATTGTTAAGTTCCTTTTGTAATTTGGATATGATTATGTTTTGTTGGTGAATATGTAGTTGTCAAGTTGGAAAAATAGTATATGTTGATTGCTTAGTTATATCTTGACCGAATAGTCGTTTCATAGTTAGATTTGTTAGCGCTCTTTGTTGCATCTTCCTAAATATATGTTGAATATGTTCACTTCCCCATTTTAGTAGGCATTTTTTATAGTGTTATCTCGGATAACACTTGTTAGCATTATCCGAGATAACGCTCGGTCGATTGTTCACTGCCTCCTTTCGAGGCAGTGAGCCTTTTTTGTAGTGTTATCTAGGATAGCGCTAGGTAAGCGTTACCCAAGATAACGCTATAAAAAATACTCACTACCTTGGAAGGAGGAAGTGAACAATCAACAGAGCGTTATCTCAGATACCAAGTGTAACACCCTACCTCCATTAAGGTCACTCGCAAAGGGAATGCTTAACTTTGGTGAAGCGTTTTCAGTAGACAGAACAGAAATTTACAAGACAGATAAAGTAGTACTTGAAAATTTTATAACTTTATTTCAACAGAAACAGAAATAAGTTTGGTTACATCTTTCAAAATCACAATATTGGAATTCAAGTACATAAATATCGGTCTTGTACAAAAGCCTTCAGAATGCATAGTTTTTAAAGCTATAATCCCCAATATAAACTGCCATGGGAAGATAGAGCCAAAGCCCAGCAATACTTCAAACACTTCAAGCAGAGAGAATCTAAATCAATCTCCTATGTTTCCACCCTGAAAACCTTGGGGGGGGGGAAGAAAAGAGGCTAAACAAACTAGGTCAGACATAAGTCTGGTGAGTCCAGTGACTTTCAGCATATAAACAGATAATAGTATCATGACATGTAAAAAAAATTGGATAAGAGATAACCGTAACAGAAATAACAGGTTAACAGAAGAAACATAATGATATAGGCTAAGCTAAGCTTTTCACTTCTCTGCACTAATACTGGTATAACAGGAATAGGTTTACCCTAATGTCTAAACTGAAACAGAAACGGAAACAGAATAATCACTACAGAAACAGAATGCTAAAAATGAGCCTTTACCACCCGAACAGAGGCAGAATGCTAATAATGGGCTTTTACCACCCCATCAGACAGAAGGTACGGAAACAGAATACTAATAATGGGCCTTTACCACCCAACTAATGGGCCTTTACCACCCCAACAGACGGAAGTCACAGAAACAGAATCGGAAACGGAATCAGAGACGGAAACAGAATAATCCCTACGCAAACAGAATGTTAGAATTAGGTGTACACTAGTAATGGGCATTTACCGCCCCAACAGACGGCGCCACGCAGAAACAGACAGATGTTACCACCCAACAGAAACAGACAGTACCAACAGAAAGAGACAGAACTAAGTGTACCCTAAGTCCTACCCCCAAGCAATCAGCTCCTTAATACATAAATACCCTGTGTCGGCCCCACAGTAGGGTGTATAACTCCCTAAAGTGGCAACCTATTGGCACATACCTATTTACAGATGTCACGGTGTCTTACATCCTCAGAGAAGACCGGATCCATGCACGCACATGACCCGGTTGGAACGCGCCATCAACACCCGTCACCATTATCAGAGTGAACCACTTATAATTAGTTCAATAAGCATGCCCGGACCCCTACATAGTGTGGGGTCAAAGTTTTGATACCAGAAATGGTTACTGACTAATATGGGTCCCAAAAAACAGATGACACAGGTATTTCCCCTCCTAACCTTGTGTCCCCAGAGACTAGCAGATTTCAGATTAACTTGTTTACAAGTTTCAGACAGAGTTCAAATTACTAGTTCACATATCAGACAATCAAGTTAACAAGTTTTCAGATTAACAGATCAGATGTACGGATTTAACAGACTTACAGATTGTCTAACTTTGTATTGGGCCTATAGATTCACGAAATGGGTTTATTAGATTCATCAGTCCATTTGGTTTAACCCTATCCACCCAACACATTTTTTAGACACCACATTTATTAAATTTGCATTAATTAAATATTAATGCATAGACCTCTCACATTAGGTTGGTAGTTTGTGGCCGTTGGATGTATCGGGCGGTTCCAGGAAGACTTCTGCCACAAGCCAGACCTAACCTCGTGTCTAAGCATATTCTAGTTATGCCTACGACCTCTCACATTATACTGATAGTTTGCGGTTGCTAGTTAAGCCGGTTGGTTCCGGGCAGGCTTCTACTGCAAACAGAGTCTAACCTCATGTCATAGCCAATTTATTCCAATACAGATTATACAGATATCAGACTAATTATGTCCATTTAACAGATTAAACTTCTTTACAGGTTACAGCAGATTAATCAAATTTCCATGTTTTACTCAATCTTAGATCCAGTCTACGGATTTTCATACCCAAATTACAATTATTCAGCTTTCAACAGATTAGGCAATTCAACAAATAACAGATCTAGCAGATTAGGCGATTCAACAGACTTAGCTGATAACGAAATTAGCAGATTAGGCAATTCAACAAATTTAGCAGATAACAGATTTGGCAATTCAACAAATTTAGCAGATAACAAATTTAACAGATTAGGCAATTCAACATATTTAGCCGATAGCAGATTTAGCAGATTAGGCAATTCAATAGATTTAGCAGATTAGGCAATTCAATAGATTTAGCAGATAACCATTTTAGCAGATTAGGCAATTCAACAGATTTAGCAGATAACCGATTTAGCAGATTAGGCAATTCAACAGATTTAGCAGATAACCGTTTTGGCAGATTAGGCAATTCAATAGATTTAGCAGATAACCGATTTAGCAGATTAGGCAATTCAACAGATTTAGCAGATAACAGATTTAGCAGATTAGGCAATTCAACAGATTAAACATTTCTATAATTTTATTTACATATCTTGCCTAATCATAAATTGAGCCTAAACTTGCATGCCTAAATCATGGTCATAATTCATAATACAACATATGCCCAAATTTTAGTTAAACTTTACACAATACAGAATATTCTCTAAAAGCCCCAAATCATGATATGCTATATGAATTATGCCAAATTATAGCTTAGGATGTCAAATATTCAGCAATCCACGCTTAGGCGCATTCACATTAATAGTTATCCTATTTTAATATAGATCTTTATGCCTAAGTCACATATCCTTCTTTTCTTTTCAAGTCATAGATCGTGATATAAAATATTCCCCAAATCTAGATCTTAAATTTTAATCATGTATTATGTCCTCAAAATCAGATCTTGCATTATAACATGCATTATATTCCAAATTCCAAGTCATATGCTATCATATAATTATTCTTCTTCCAAATCACAGTCTATCATACATAGTATGTACTGATTCTAGATCTTAATTTACAAACTATGTTCTTTTCTCAAATCAGTCAAAGATCAATCAAGTCCAATTATGCATTATACATTATTTGTCCCAAAATTTAGCGTTCGTGCGTTAATCTCTTATGAGATTTGGTGCAGGCTCGTGGTAGCCTGGCTATAAACAAAAAGGAAGAAAAGAGGGAACAGATACAGAACAGTCACAATCAAGATAGATCCACAGAAAAGTATGCATAACCTCAGATCCAGATTCACATATATTTCAAGATAATTATCAAATTCCATATCTGAAAATAACTGTACTCACGATTGAAAAGGTAAATCTTGATTTCTGGGATCTGTATTCTGACACTGAATAGCGCTCCTTTGGCGTAGACTAGCGGTTAGATTTGATTCTCTTTTAATTCTATTCAGATTGGAAGAAGATGCATTAATCCTAGTTTTGATTCCAACAGAGCAGTGACGCCATCGTTATTTTTAATTAGAATAGAGGCAGAGTATAAGAAGAATGAAATTGTGTGAGAGAAAGCTAGGTTTGGGGGTGTTTAAATAGGTTATAGCTCACGAATCCGGTCAGAAGGCGTCCAGGTGCAGAAAAATGGATCTGTCTCCTGATCTGGAAAAGGGGGGAGGTCGACCCTAAGGTCAACCCTAGCGTCGACCTGTTTAATCAGATCGACCCCCAGGTCAACCCTAGTGTCAACCTGGGTCCTGGGCGGGAGTTTTCCCGCCCAGCCCGGGTGTCTGTTTTGAATTTCGAAATCTAAAATTTGAATTTCGGGCTGGTTTTTATTGAAACTTCCGAAGGCCATATCTTCTTCATACGTAGTCCATATTACGCAAACCTGGACTTTATTCCAAGCATAATTTCGAGATGAACGCAATGGCGTAACCCGTTTCCCTTAATTATTTTATTACAATTTAATTATTCTCTGATTTGTTACCCTTATGTTCATAGAAAATACGGGGTGTCACATTCTCCCCTCCTTAAAGGATTTCGTCCCTGAAATCTTCAAGTTAGGAAGAATGTGTCCTACCATCCAATCACCCATCTACTCAACCATCATCCACAAGCATCCATTGTCCTTAGAAAATTTCTAATGTTGTATGAACATATGCAAAAGTGTGTGTATATGTTCCTTATCTAATGCAGAGATTAGGCGGTCCACTGATTCAGTTGACCTCTTTAATGCGAATATGTCAGTGCCATGAGTCCAACATGTATGCAATTTTCCTATTTGATACATATCATTTCTATATGAGTGCACAACTGTTCATTCATATGCAACATCCATGTGCTGAGTCAACCATTTCGCATCCATAAAAAAATTTAAAAATGCACACACATCCATATGCAGTATGAGAGTGTTTTTGAGCCGATCTAGTGTCTAGTGTGTGTATATGTATCCACGAGCAACCACTAGCAACCACTTGCATCCACTTGCAACCATCAAACATAACATGTCTCAAACACAGGTTTGCACCCATTAGTTTCTACCTAAAGATCGAAGATTTGGTCGATAGGATATAATCGAGTGATAGAAGCAAGTATAATTAAAACAAAAGCTTTGTTCCTATCAGGCATCGATTTAAGAGAATAACCCCCTAAGTATCAACCCCGAAGACCGAAATCAACATCAGATTGACACTCATAGAATCACTCCCATTAAACAAATGTCCAACTGGAAATCTACTTCACGCTTTGAGTAAAAACCCCTATCCTTTTCAGAAATATTCAGACACTTACAGACTACTGGTACAGATCAGATTATCAAATGATTCTCATGATAAAACCCCACCATATCCCACAAAAACCAGAATGTATGCATCATAGCCAGCTTAACGCCCAACACAGATACCCTCAAACCCCAACTTATCACAAATAGATGAGTCATAACACTTATGAGTTTGAGTCTACAGCGGGATCAGAAACAAGACTAGTATTAAAGTGTAGAGTTTCAATTACAGAATCAAAATGCCAGAATCAAAAAGAGTTTTCACTCCACAATCTGATAAGGAAATTAAACCTTTTACATAAGTTTTCTTATTTCTTTCCTATCCACCAGCCTTGCGAGCATTCGCCTGCCCTCCAGAAGTAGGTTCTACCCTCTGCCCTTGTCTTCGTTTCTTTGGGCAGTCCCTAGTGAAGTGCCCCATTTCTCCATAGTTGAAGCAAGTGCCCTTCCTCTTTCTGCAATCCTTGTTCAGATGGGTCGATCTTCCATAAGTAAAGAACTTCTTCTCCTTCTTATCTTCAGACTTCTCATCCTTCTTTTGTGTTTCCTTTTTGGGCCCCGCCTTCTTGTTTTGTGGTCCTTCAAGCTTTTCTTCTTTCTTCTCACTTTTGGTTTCCTCTTCATGCATCAATGCCATGTCAACTAATTTCTCAAAGGTAGCCCCCATAAGAATGTGGGACATTGCCAATCCATGTAGCGGCTCGTTCAAACCTTTAGCAAACCTTAGTGTCTTATTATGTGGTGTATTTATCAAATCTAAGCCGAATCTCGCCAACTGATTAAACTTGTCGACGTACTCTCTCACTGATAAATTCCCCTACTTCAACGGCAAGAACTCTCTACGTATAGGCTCTCTTCCGCTCGTGAGAGAAATTTCATCTCGAACCTATGCCTGAAATCCATCCATCTCTCTATCGGACGCTCTCCATTTGTGACCTCCCACCAAAAAGAAGCTTCGTCCTTAAGCAACCATACGCCAACTGTATCTTCTTCCTATCTTCCACCTCGAAGATAACGAACGAATCCTCAGTTTCTTTGAGCCAGTTCCTTGCCTCCACGAAGGATTCAGTTCCATTAAAGTTCTTCCCACCCATGGCTCGAAAGTCTACATATCTTCGGGAAAGTATTCAAGTGCAGAAGAGGAGGAGGAGGAACCGCTGCAGCTGGGGGAGGAGGGACGTCTGCTGGTCCCGCATCATTAGCCCTAGCTTCTAGGTACCTCTTGAACCAGCTAGGTATCGGTACGCCCTCCGGAAGGTTAAGATCCCCAGACATGCTGAAACGAAAGAAAAGGAAAGATTCAAAACAAAGGATATAAAGATAGGCTTATGGCTTTGGGTATTATGTTTTTCAAAATAAACTCTACTTTTGAAAATACTTCCTTTTTAAACCTTTTTGAAAATAGTTTTCAAAAACTTTTTATCAAATCTGGTAACCTTCAGCTCTGATACCAAGGGTAACACCCCACCTCCGTTAAGGTCACTCGCAAAGGGAATGCCTTAACTTTGGTGAAGCATTTTTAGTAGACAGAACAGAAATTTACAAGACAGATAAAGTAGTACTTGAAAATTTTATAACTTTATTTCAACAGAAACAGAAATAAGTTTGGTTACATCTTTCAAAATCACAATATCGGAATTCAAGTACAAAAATAACGGTCTTGTACAAAAGCCTTCAGAATGCATAGTTTTTAAAGCCATAATCCCCAATATAAACTGCCATGGAAAGATAGAGCCAAAGCCCAGCAATACTTCAAACACTTCAAGTAGAGAGAATCTGAATCAAGCTCCTATGTTTCCACCCTGCAAACCTAGGGGGGAACGGAAAGAAAAGAGGCAAAACAAACTTGGTCAGACATAAGTCTGGTGAGTCTAGTGACTTTCAGCATATAAACAGATAATAGTATCATGATATGTAAATAAAACTAGATGAGAGATAACCGTAACAGAAATAGCAGGTTAACAGAAGGAACGGAATGATATAGGCTAAGCTAAGCTTTTCACTTCTCTGCACTAATACTAGTATAACAGGATTAGGTGTTACCCTAATATCTAAACCGAAACAGACACGGGAACAAAATAATCTCTACAGAAATAGAAATAAATGCATGCCAAAACCTGTTTGAATTCTTTGGTTAGAGGTTTAAATCTTTCCATAAAATAGTCTTCAATGAATTTCTGAATTAGTGGAAATTTCTGAAAATTGCACCTTTAAAAATTCCCCAAGCAAATGCATATTGATTGTTTTAAAGCTTGAAAGAAAACATGCCATAGATGGATTCTTTGATTGATATTCTGCTCTACCTTTTTGAATGTATGATTTCTAGAAATAATCCTTGATGGCTATGACTTGGATATGTCAATTCTTGAAAACTGAAGTCAAATGATTTGTCTTCCCATGTCACTTGCATGATCTTGCTTTGCCATGTTTGAACTGAAAAACTTTTAGACTTGCTGTTGGCACCATGTGCTCGACCCTTGTTCTTGTATATTTACATGAAGTTGCACCTTTCATGTATATATTAACACTACTTTGTTGTTTTTAGTGCCATGCACTTATGCATGTTCACATGCACTTATGAACACCTGTATCTGGGCTGCCATGAACCACCCTTGTCTCACCACTGTGCTTGACCCATGCTGCCTTGTGCATGTCAGAATTTCCTATATTGTATATGAAATCCATGCAATTTGAATTCTTTCCATATGTAGCTCTGAAATCTTGTGCAATCACCGCTTTGAACATTTCTCTTTGAATGTTGCTTGAACCTGAACTGATTTGTTATTATTCCCATATGCATTTGATACTGTTTAGCTCCAATAATGCTGTTTGATCCATGCTGAGTTGTGCACTTGTGTACACTGTGTAGATAGAGCACCATGTATCTTGCCAACACCACCATGCAGTTTTGTTTATCATGACTTGCTGTACCTCTTTGCTACATTCATGCCATTTGTAAATTTGGTCTGATTCACTCTCTGAAATGCATATATTTGTGATGCATGTTGACTTGCTTGAGCTTAACTGAGTATACTTGTAGCTGCATTTGTCTCGGCCATATTAGTTGTTGCTTGACTTTTGGACTTGTTGGTTTTACTTTTCATTGAGTTGTTTTCACGTGTGCATCGAGTCGAGATGGCCCATGTGGCTACTCCTCAGATGCTACAATGTATTCTGATTGGCAAGGCAGTGCACACATGTATATTTATACACATGTGTATATGCAGCCATCAGACAAAATTTCATGTCCTTGCACTGAAATATTTTATATATACACAGACTGCCTTGTGGTATTTACAGTGTATCACTGTGAATATCACAAGCTGTCTAGACACAGTCGGAAAAATCAGATCGAGTCATGAAAAATGATGAGAAACATACCAGAAAACTGAGACAAATAAAATTTTAAAAATAAAATTTATATTCACATGTATTTTGAAAATTATTTCTGAAACACCCCACCTCCGTTTCACAGAGGGAATGCCTTAACTTTGGTGGAGCATTATAGGTAAATGATGCAGATAAATTACAAGACAGACAAATAATGCAGCGGAAAATAAAGTCATTTTATAAACAACTTAATTCAATCAAGCTTTTACAACAATTTCCCCAATCATACTTAAATGTGATACATAGAACTTCTGTCTTGATTTAAAAACTTCCAAGAATAAAAGAAGCATAAAAACAATGATATTCCTCGATAAAGCATGAACCAGCCATAGCAGTGGAAGAGAGAGAGTCCAAAGCGATACACCAACTAATCTTCAAGCTTGGAAAGAGAGGAGGTCCAAGTTAGGCTGAGCTATCCCTCCCTGACTACCTGGGGGGGGGGGGGGACGGAAGAAAAGAGGCGAAAAACAAACTAGGTCAAGTTTGGTAAGTCCAGTGATCTTTCAGCATGCAAACAAGATAAAGGATCATGACATGAATAAACCGAAAATAGGACAATACCATATAAACAAGGTAACTAAAGACAAGTTAAGTGCAAGGTGAACTGAATGCGCTTCTACTTTTTCTCTGCTTCGCTACTACTCTGTTAATCTGATTTCTATATTTACCACCTAACTAGTGTCCCAACTAGTATCCCAACCCCCGTAATTCTGGTAGCCTTCAGGTGTACATCTATCGTGAGGATTCCACCTCAATCAGCCTAATTGCCATGAACATGTTAGATGTATCTTTACTACCCTATCGATCGGCTCCCTACTTGTATTCATGTTCCATGTGTCTGTGTCAATCGGCCCTCTCTTGCGTGTAGATACCATTTGCTGGTCCCACCATAAGGTGTATCAATCCTTATGATAGAGACCCGACACGATTCAAGATGCACAGTGTATAACTATTAATACCTAGTGCCTGTTTTTCCCACTCCGGAGTACGTGCACGCCCGTAAACCGTCGGAACCTACACTGACGTACCCCTTTCCGCTGCTTTGACCACTTATAATCAGCCCAGTAATTGTGCCCCACCCTGCCTAGTTCAGGGTACTGTGATACATCCATGTCGGTTATTGCTGAAATGGGTCCCCGTTAATAGGGTTTCGTATTGGTTAAGTTTGTGGGCCTATATTTACTAATATTACCCACCAACCCGATATATACTTAACCCTCCCATCGATTCAAGCATTTAAATAAACGGTTAAGTTTTGTGGGCCTATATGTACTAATGTTACCCTCCTACACGAGAAGTACTTAACCCTCCCATCGATTCAAGCATTTTATTTAATAGTTAAGTTTTGTGGGCCTATATTTACTAATATTACCCACCAACCCGATATGTACTTAACCCTTCCACTGCTTCAAGCATGATTATTTAATGGTTAAGTTTTGTGGGCCTATATTTACTAATATTACCCACCAACCCGATATGTACTTAACCCTCCGACACATTACGCCATATTAGTTAAGTGTTGTCCGCTCATGTTAACTTAACCCACTCATTCATCATGTCATGTTGGTTAAGCATTTCTTATTAACTTGACCCTCCAAACTTATCATGTTGGATCGGTTAAGTGTTTCCTATTAACTTAACCCCGTTCGTTCATCAAGTTATATTGGTCAAGTAAATCTTGTTAACTTAACCCCACGTATTCATCTTGTTGTATTGGTTAAGTGTCATCAATCAATTCAAGTTAACTTAACCCACCTACGTGTCATGTTACTTTGGTTAAGTGTTGCCTTCTTGTGTTAACTTAACCCTACTACAAATCAAGTTATATTGGTTAAGTGTTGCCCTCTTATTTTACCTTAACCTTTCCATAAATCAAGTTATATTGGTTAAGTGTTTCTAAATTTACTTAACCTCACTCACTTGTCTAATTAACATGTTATAAAGGTTAAGTGTTCTAAATTTACTTAACCTCAGCCACTTGTCTAATTAACATGTTATAACGTTTAAGTGTTCTAAATTTACTTAACCTCACCCACTTGTCTAATTAACATGTTATAACGGTTAAGTGTTCTAAATTTACTTAACCTCACCCACTTGTCTAATTAACATGTTATAACGGTTAAGTGTTCTAAATTTTCTTAACCTCACCCATCAGTTTAGTTAACTTGTTGAACTGGTTAAGTGTTTTCTTAATTGACTTAACCCTACCAATCTTGACTTAGCTTTATTAAAGCACCAACAACTCATATTAGACAGGTATTGTTGTGGTCACTGGATGTGCCAGTCGGTTCTGAGCAGTTTTACACCATAACTCGGTCTAACCTCGGGTCCTTTTTGGGCTCAATGCACTAACCACCCACATTAGACAGGCATTGTTGTGGTCACTGGATGTGCAGGTCGGTTCCAGGCAGTTTTACACCACAACTCAGTCTAAAATTGGGTTAGGCATATTCGCCTTTTCTAAATTTACATATTTCTTATTTATGACAAATTCCATGTGTAAATTATTACCAATTTAATTATTCCATAATTATCCTTTTAATTATGCTCACAATTAATGGTATACTAAATTTACCATTTCATGAACCAATCTATGCCATATTTTTCATGTTTAGCCTACATATTTACATGTAAATTATAAATCAATTATTGTCATGGCCCACTTTCCTTCTAAATCACATTCAAAATTTTAGGTATATAGATTATACCATTTTCATGCCACTTATCATGCTTATGTGTCAAACATGTCAATTACATGTAATTTCATGTTTTCCCCAATGTTACCCCCATTGTACGTTTGCAAAATTACATAGAATGTTAGGCTCGATATTTTAGCCTAACTTATAAAACAAAAAGGGGAAAAGAGGAACTTTGCAACATTCCAACATCATACAAAAGTATGGATCTATCTACACATATGTCACATGGATTTGGCATAGAACAATATACTTTTAATGATGAACTTGCAAATTTGATCTATGCAACATAAACCACAAGCATATGAATTTACATAAAACTATACAAGTTAAACTTGGCATGTAGTGGTGAAATTGCAAATTAGATCTATCATAAAGGCATATGGATCTAACATATAAAGTTGTAGATTTAAACATATAAGTTCGTAGATCTAAACATGTATGCATAATGGCTCTAAACAATTAGGCGTAAACGACATAACTTAGCCTAAAACTTGAATGTATCATAATATCACCAAACTTACATATGATAATTTCATTCCATCCTATACAACATCATAGGTTTACTAACCAATTTCCACATAACATGATAGGTTCGATAGACCACAATAGTTCATAGGCATATATGATAGAATAGACATGAATAAACATGAATCGGCATCACATACAACTTGATACAATTCTACTTTACAATTCATTATAAATCATGTCTTTAATTTTTTCACATCTGAAAGATAACTACACTTACAATCAAAAGGAAAAACTTGATTTCAGGGATCTGTATTCTTAAACTTAAATCGCTCGCCTTTGATGTAGATCGTTGAATTCTCTTAGTTGAATTAGATTAGTTTTGATTTGATTTTGATGTAGCTTCTATCTTGCCTTTGAGTTGAAAGAGATGACGACAATTCTAGGTTCACCATTGATGGCATGACGGCTCTAGGAATATTTTTGTGTGGCTTAGGGTTTAGATTTAGGTTGCTTATATAGAAGTTTGATTTAATAGGAACCGTCAGATTAACCTAGAGCAAATCAAAGCCATTCAGACAAGATAGAATAGCCACATCAGCCCTAATGACTTAGCAAGGAGTCCATCAGAACCAATCAGAAACCACATCTGCCTTAGAGCGAATCGGCCCACGGGTTGACAGCCAAACACCCTGAATCAACCCCTAGTCGACCCAGCAGAGCTCGGGTCGACCTCAAAAATGGGCCGGTTCGGTTATTCCCCCTCCCGATTCGCTGTTTTGAACTTTTTTGCATATTTATTTATTTATTTTATATATATATATATATTTCTCATATGCATACAAACTTCAAGGCTTAATAACTTCTTCATAAGGTATCCGTTTTATGCAAACCAAATGCCTATCTTGACAAAAAATTTGAGACGAACGTAATAGCGCAACCCATTTCACTTAATTCTTCTCCTAAAAATTAAGTGTTCTTGAATTTGTTAATTTTAATATTCTAAGAAAATTCACGTGTTACAATTTCTGTTCCATATAATGTGTGTGTGTTTCTGTATATGACAGGTATGAAGGCTGAACTGACTTAAGAATGCTGTGAAGACAAAAGATGAAAGACAGAAAACAGTGAAAATAACAGTGTGTGTAACAGTGAAAGTGTCTGTATTTGAAATGTAAAGAATGTACATAAAATTGTGCAACTGAGTGACAGTGTTATAGCGAGGAGCAGTGTATGAATGTATAATGAGAGAATTGTTCTGGTATTTGTAATAAACAAATTTGTTTGAAATAAAATATCATTTTGTTGTTGTCAAACAAACTCGTCTGTCATATTCAGTTTATTTACAAGTACAATCTCATGTGTAATATCTGTGAATGTATACAAATAGTGGAGTTGTAAATCTGTACTGTTCGATTTGAAATAAAATATTATATTCAAATAAAATACTGATTGAATGTTTAATTCTTGTGTCGTAGTATCTCGTTCAAATATAAATATTATATTCCAGTCTGTGATGTAAAATAAGAAACAGTACAATAACAAACACATTTAAAATAATATATACTTGTTTGTTATCATTAAACAAAAATCATATAATTGTGTATACAACACCGTTATATACAACAATCTCCCCCTTTTGATGATGACAAACAAATAAAAGATTTTGAATATAATAAATATGTTTGTTCGTGAATATTTGAACTCAGGCTAAATGTATGCTCCCCCTACAACAAAACTCCCCCTATAACTATGCATGAGTGAAATGAGTGAATAATAATGAATTTTCAAAATTAAAAATATTTATAAAATATTCACTCATAAATCAAAATCTCAACCCATTCTCCCCCTTTTGTTATCATCAAAAGGATTCGGAATTTAAAATATAGATGAAAATTGACTAAAAATATAAAATTTCAGCTTAAGAGAAAGAACTGTCATCATAAATCTCAATTAGTCAAACAAAAATCGTAATAAACTAAGAACAAGTGGCATATTTCACATTGCAGAGAATGAGGGATTTACGATGAATTTTATAATAATGGAGAGAGTTTTAAAAAAAAGAGTTCCAATTATTTTCCTAAAGAATTTTTAACTTGAAGCACAAAACAATGATGGATTTGGACTATAGTTAACAATTCAACTTAAGTGAAAAAATCAAATAATTTCAAATCCCAATAGCTGTCATCAACAAATCATAATACTTCATAAGATTTCAACACATTTCACAGATTAGAAAGATGGATTAATAGGCCGGTTTTTATACACCAAGGAGAATTTCAGATTAATTTCAATTTATAGCACAATATTTCCTTTTTTTATTTAAGAGCGCACTGACCACGCATAACCAGAGCTAGGATTTTTAAATAAGGTCAGTCATAAGTTGTCTCACAACCATACATGACCAGAGCTAGGATTTTTAAATGAGGTTAGAGACACACTTATGTATTAATTATATATTTTATTATTTTCAGCTTTAAATAGAAAAACTCCTCAGTATATACAACCAATATGAATGACAGAAATGGACTGTGAAATAAATTTCTAAATTAATTATATTATGAAATATGCTCGACTGTACCGGAATCATTGAAAATTTTCAATTATCACTAATTCTGAATAATAACATAGTCCAATTTCTATCACAAATATTATCACTTTTTTTTTAAAAAATAACTCTCCACATTAATATAAAAGACATGATGGATGGCAGAATGATGATTGATAAAGAAGACGGTCGTGAAATAATCGCCAATTCAATGATATTATAATAATTATTCAACCATTATGAAAATCTAAATAAAATCTCCTCTTGATATGAAATATACTGCAGTCACAATTCATCACAATTTCAAAATCTAATAATAATTTTGATGAATTATAGACACAGTTCAATTTGGATATTGATTTCAATTTCTGAATGAATAATCAATAAACAATTTTAAAATTGAAAAACAATTACAAGAGGAATATGAATGATCTATACAAGAGAAATGTGAAATCTATACATGGCGAAGATTCAAAATAGATGAATGAGGAAAATATAAAGCACATCTGATACCAAATGTGGTGTCTCTATTAATGAAGATTGTAACAAGACATAGTAGACAAATAAGGGTATCACAGATAAAAGAATTTTAATCGCAAAGCCCAAACAGACAAGATTAACAAATTTGGCTCATTTTTCAGAGCAGTAGATGATTCCTAAACAAACATTTTTCAAAACAGTATCAGAGCGACACAGAAACAAATATCACATCAGAGTTGTCAGGATGACAGTCACATAAGATGATTCATAATCACAAATTTAAAAATATTGTTTATTTTAAATCATTTGAAGGAATATGAAAATATTAGAATTTAATGAATAAATCACATCAGAGTATAAATTTTTGATTCGAGATATGTGTGTGATTCAGTAAATCAATAATTTCAAACAAACAGATATTCAAATCAAATAATCATGAAATAATAGTAAGTTTCAAGAACCAAATTTTTCAAAGAGAATTTTTTAAAAAAAAAAATCTGACAAGCACATAAGTAATTACAGATCATTTACATCAAACTTAAGAGATATTCATGATCCAGAAAAATAATTTATTTGAAATCACTTGAATCAATGTCAAGTTTTGAGATATAATGAATCAGTCACACAAGATTGATAATTTTAAGTTTAAGAGGTATGTGAGATTCAGAATATCAAGTATTTCATATGATTTCAAACAAACAGATTTCAACCATAAAAAGATCATGAATATAAGATGAATTTCTAGATGTATCACTGTAATTCAAGACATTTTAGAATACCCAAGCCAATCTAAAAAATAATGAAATTTCCACAATTGAGAAGTAGAAGTGTGCTGCAATGAGTATAATATTTCAAGCTTTTCTAAAATGAATTAGAAGAAACTCAAAAACAGCAGAGGTGTGTGAAATTCCATTAATCTTTCAGATCTTCAAAAATTTAGAATTCAAAACAACTGTGTTCAAGATATGACAAGAATACATCAACACTGTTATGAATTCAAAATTAGAAAATAAACTTCAAAACAATTTTAGAAATGTACGAGATTAAAATCAAGATCTGGAAATAATTAATACATCAGAGTTCTATTCAAATCAAGCGAATTTCCACAAGATCATGAGTACTGCAATTGGAAGTTAAGAAAGCCCAGAATAAAAGAAAAAAATAAGGAAGTGACAAATCAAAAACAAAAAAATAGAATGGGGTAGAAGGAGGAATAAACAAAAAATATATTTAAAAAGATGAGTTCAGATATTATACCTGAAATCCATGTAAACCAGAATCTCCGACTCAACAAATCATGGCTGGAGGAACTGTGAATGATACAGAAGTATAAACCAACTTGATTTCACATTTCTTTTTGCACAGCAGTTCCTTAGCCTCCACTGGTACCTAGCAGTTGAGGGGAACGACTGGTCTAACAAAATTAGTGAAACCACTCACAAATGCTTTGGTACCCAGACTTGATTGTATAACAATCCATCCGAATTTATCTTTGTACCCTTTGGAACCCAAACTTGTTTGAACTTAAACGAATTTACTTTATTTCCTTTCGGGGTCCAAAATGAATTAAATGAATTATTATCAAACCAATTCTTATCTCAATTGTGATTCAAAAAACTTTTGGAATTTATAAAATTTAAATTTTCATAATGACTCTTCTTGAAGCAGTTTGAAGGATTTTTGAAATCACACAAGTTCAAATTTTCAAAATCATTTCTTTTCCCAAAACCAAGACCATTTTTATGATCGGAAGAAAATTGATTTTTCAACAACATATTCAAAGATGTTTCACCAATTGAAAAACGTTTTAAACTCAATTCAAGATTGTTGATTTTGGATTTAAGATCAGAATTTTCTTTCATTAAATTCGAACAACGATTAATGCTGATCTTTCTCTTTTCAGTATCATTTTGTTTCAAAATCAAATTTTCATTTTCAAGCATTTTAATTTTGTTCTTGGATTCAAAGATCTCTGATTTAAATTTAGTTTGTTTTTCAAATTCAAATTTCTTGAGATTTCCAATCTCTTTTTCAAGCTCACTTAAAATCAGATCTGTTTTCAACAAACTATCACATTCAGTAATTTCATGTTTGGAATTTTTGATAGTCTTAAAAATTTTAAATTCCTTTTGTAAAGAATTGTTTGCATCTTTCAGCTCAATCTCGTTATCTTTTAGAATCAGAATTTCTTCTTTAAGCCTTTGAATGTTATTAGCGAGATGAATGAGATCAGATTTTAATTTCAAACAGTTTTCACAATCAGATTTTTCTAATTTTATGACATTTGTAAATTCTGATTCCAAACAGTTAATTTTTCTATTCAACTTGTGATTTCTAGATTTTAAAGATTTGTTTTTACGACGGAGATTATCAATGATTTTTGTTAAATCAGTACACATATAAACCAAATCTTCATGTGAGAAGCTTTCAGTTTCATTATCTGTTGAGTCTCCGTCATTTGATCTACTTGAATTTTCATCTGTTTCTTCTTCCGAGCATAGATCTGAATCTGAGTCGATCTTCTTAGGTTTTGAGTTGTTGTTGTCAATTTTTCCATACCTCGTATCAAGAGTATTCCATATTTCCTGTGCAGTTAAACAGTGGGAGATAAGGCCATACTGAACATCATAAATATAGGAATATAAAATATGAATAGCACGAGAATTAGACCCATTATCTTTTCTACTAACCATATCATATCCATTAATAACAGTATCACAACATTTAATATCAACAGATTTTAAATATAACTCCATTTCTAATTTCCAATTAAAAAAATTTGTACCACTAAAAATAGATGGAATACGACTGGACTAACTCTCAGAGGACTGACAACTAGGATGACCATTACTCAAAAGTTAAACAAAAATACCTGCTCTGATACCACTTGATGGATCTAGAATAACCCTAGAGGGGGTGAATAGGGTTTTTCACAGTTTTTCGCTGAGTTAAAAAAAACTGACAGGATATCAGATAATAAATAGATCACAGAATACAACAGAAATATAAAGCAGAAAAGAAATAACACACAGAGATACCCAGCTTCGGCAAAATCCTGCCTACTGCTGCATTCCTAAGGTTTTTACTAGGTGTTATAAATAGATCCCGCTTACAATCCCATGTAAACTTGCAGCCCCTACTCCTGTCCAAACCCTACGCTCAAAATCCTAGACTGGTCTATATCCCCTAGACCGGATTTCCCCAGATTACAAACCCGTAACCTACGTACCCTAGATTTTACAGACTCTAGAACTGGTCATTTGTTTTTACAACACAAAATAAAAAAATACAATAATAAAAACAAAAACAAAGAAACCCTTGTAAATGAATAAAGGAGTTTAATTATGACGGGTCAGCGTCCTTCCTATTTGAACATGGACGACCATGTTAAACTGTGTTGCACCCTCCTCTTTTGCTTTGAATCGATTCTCTTTTATTCTCTGGAAAGAAAAATGCCGGCGACGATGTGGAAATTTTCTAGGGTTTCTTGTTCGTTCCCAAATCAAAAACGATTGCTTGACGAAATCTCGCATGGATTCAATCTCGAATTGTTTTCTTCTTCGATTAACTTCTATCTGATTTGGGGAAATTGCGGCGATCGAAATCCAGATAGAAAAATGTGAGTTTTCAGAATTTTCTCTCTTTGAATTTGTTTGTAGATTCGATACTCTATTGCCTGTGATGAAGTGGTGTTATAATATTGGATTAAAAATCCTTGACAACCTCTGATTTCGTATATGACTTGGCTGATTTCTTGTTTCCCTTTTTGCTGCTTTGATTTACTTGCGTGAATTTTTCTCTGCCATATATGTGTCCTCAGATTTATCTCGATGCACACATGATTTCTTGCTATATATGGTTGATGATAAAATGGAAAATCTCCTGCACATTTACCTTGTTTCCATGCACTTAATTTATATTCAATTTTCTGCAATCCTTTGCTTGATAGCTAGAATCACTAGGTCACACTTGATTTCTTGTCAAAAAACGATTTCTCTGATTTTCGCAGATTGATTCCAGGAAATATATTTTTGCCTGAAAATGTTTAATGCCAAAACAATTATTCAAATATTTTCGACTTGAAAACTTTGTCAAAAACTGGAAAGTGATTTTCTTTTGTGATACTGGAAATAAATAAATGCATGCCAAAACCTGATTGAATTCTTTGGTTAGCAGTTTAAATCTTTCCATAAAATAGTCTTCAGTGAATTTCTGAATTAGTGGAAATTTCTGAAAATTGCCCTTTTAAAAATTCCCCAAACAGATGTATATTGAGTTGTTTTAAAACTTGAAAGAAAACATACCAAGGATGGATTCTTTGATTGATATTCGGCTCTGCCTTTTTGAGTGTTTAATTTCTGGAAATAATCCTTGATGGTTATGACTTGGATATGTCAATTTTTGAAAATTGGAAGTCAATTGATTTGTCTTCCCATGTCACTTGCATGATTTTGCTCTGCCATGTTTGAATTGAAAAACTTTTAGACTTGTTGTTGGCACCATGTGCTCGACCCTTGTTCTTTTATATTTACATGAAGTTGCAACTTTCATATATATATTAACACTGTGTTTGCTGTTTTTAGTGCCATGCACTTTCGAATGTTCACATGCACTTATGAACACCTGTATCTGGGCTGCCATGAACCACCATTGTCTCACCATTGTGCTTGACCCATGCTTCCTTGTGCATGTCTGAATTTCCTGTATTATATATGAAATCCATGCAATTTGAATGCTTTCCATATGTAGCTCTGAAATCTTATGCAATCACTACTTTGAACATTTCTCTTTGAATGCTGCTTGAACCTGAACTGATTTGTTATTGTTCCCATATGCATTTGATACTATTTAGCTCCAACAATGCTATTTGATCCATGCTGAATTGTGCACTTGTGTACACTGTGTAGACAGAGCACCATGTTTGTTTCCAACACCACCATGCAATTTTGTTTATCATGACTTGCTATACTTCTTTGCTATATTCATGCCATTTATAAGCTTGGTCGGATCCACTTTCTCAAATGCATATATTTGTTATGCATGTTGACTTGCTTGAGCTTAACTGAGTATACTTGTGGCTGTATTTGTCTCGGCCATATTAGTTGTTTCTCGACTCATGGACTTGCTGGTTTGACTTTTCATTGAGTTTTTTTCATGTGTGCACTGAGTCGAGATGGCCCACGTGGCTACTGCTCAGGTATTGCACTGTATTCTGATTAGCGAGGCAGTGCACACATGTATATTTATACACGTGTGTATATGCAGCCATCAGACAAGATTTCATGTCCCTGCACTGAAATATTTTATATATACACTGACTGCCTTGTGGTATTTAAATTGTATCACTGTGAATATCACAAGCTGTTTAGACACAGTCGGAAAAATCAGATCGAGTCATGAAACATGATGAGAAACATACCAGAAAACTGAGGCAAATAAAATTTTAAAAATAAAATTTATGTTCACATGTATTTTGAAAATTATTTCTATTCCATATACTGTGTGTGTGTGTTTCTGTATATGACAGGTGTGAAGGCTGAACTGACTTAAGAATGCTGTGAAGACAAAAGATGAAAGACAGAAGACAGTGAAAATAATAGTGTGTGTAACAGTGAAAGAGTCTGTATTTGAAATGTAAAGAATGTACATAAAATTGTATAACTGAGTGATAGTGTTATAGTGAGGAGCAGTGTATGAACGTATAATGAGATAATTGTACTGGTATTTGTAATAAACAAATTTGTTTGAAATAAAATATCATTTTATTGTTATCAAACAAACTTGTCTATCATATTCATCTTATTTACAAGTACAATCTCATGTGTAATATCTGTGAATGCATACAAATAGTGGAGATGTAAATCTGTACTGTTCGATTTGAAATAAAATATTATATTCAAATAAAATACCGATTGAATGTTCAATTCTTGTGTAGTAGTATCTCATTCAAATATAAATATTATATTCCAGTCTGTGATGTAAAATAAGAAACAGTACAATAACAAACACATTTAAAATAATATATACTTGTTTGTTATCATCAAACAAAAATCATATAATTGTGTATACAACACCGTTATATACAACATAACATGCCCTACACTTCCCGGATTTTTTTTTTTTTTGCAATTTCTGTGAAATATTTCCTTAAGGTGCTACATGATTCCGCCTAATTACCCTATATTTTTCAATGGCTTTACTCAAATCTCTCCACGCCTTCATATAACTAATCTTATCAAACAATTGTTCCTCCACTAAAACCCGTACAATGCCAGCGGTTATATTCAAATCAGATTTAACAAATGGTAAGAACTTCGAAACCAGAAATGACGACGTTGTCTGCTTGTGATTTGCGTTAACCGTTCGATTCACACATTTGTGTTCGCTTGGATATTTTTTTACAATCCACTAACTTTGCTCGGATTATTTTGAAACAATCGCATGTATTCTCCATGGACAATTAACATCGACAATATAGATAGCAGTATATTTGGTTTTATTCGACTTTATAGGTTCGAATGAGATAGCATGAAGAATTGACCATTCACTTAATTGTTGTTTGAATTTTTCTTTTGTTTCAAAGATCATACCGACTTTGAAATCGTTTTGGACACTTAACGTGGAAAACATCTCCTTTTTAAATTGCATATCTGCAATGATTGACTTTGCCATTAATTGGGCCATACATAAGTCATCATCAAGGGATACTTCCGTTTCATTCGCATTACTATCTTCAGCAGATCTATCTTCCAAATCATCAAAATCATAGTCTAATGTTTCGTTATTTACTTGCATGCTATTTATCCAAGAAACGTCATTCTCTGGTTTGCTCATTACATCCATACCATTAATAAGGGGATTCTCATACTCCTCCTCATATATTCCAACTGTGTCCTTTTCAATACTATCTACTGCCTCATTTGCTACAATGGCCTCGTTTACTACTTGGGTATTTAATTATGTAGCAATGTCGTGGATTTGAGCACTAAAGATTCAAAAAAATGACACATGATAACTATATGCATTACTTGACATACAAAACCAAAGAGTTAAATGTAAATATTTCACATACCTCTGACTTAAATGTTGTAAATTAGATTGTATAGGAAGCATGAAAGGGGACATGTAATAATTTGACGGTCCAGCGAAGCAAAAAGGATTCAATTGTTGAATAACAAAACTGCATACAAAATAAAGTACTTTTGAACTAGAATAATTACATATGCTTATAGGTCCACGAAATATACAAGAATGCAATCAACTTTTCCATCATATGTGTGAAGCTTCCTTGAGTAGAAAAGGGGTCACTGTATATAATATCATGTTGATAACTTGTAGACGGTAGAAAACAAAAGGTAGAAATATTAAAGTTCGACGTATTAGAGCTCGACAATACATTTTGATGACCAATCCTTTCATCAATATTTTGACATTCAACGTTATCTACTACTTGAACCCGTTTTGACATCCACATCATCATCATCAACGGCTATTTTAATGGCTTTCGATCCAGAATCCGTTGACCAATTACATACCAAATCAATGTCAAATTCATCAGATTTAATCTTTTCGATTTATATGTCGAATCTTTCAGCTAAATCAAGTTACATCCTCGAACTAATTTTACCGATTTATACGACCCTTCAATGTATTTGCTGAAGTTCTCATCGTCTACCACCAATTCACCATCATAATAACATGTGGTAGGAATACATTTAGGAGCCATTCTACATACAAAACAACAACAAGTTCACTATCTATAACGAACCAACATTCACAACAACCTTAAAATAAAATATTATAAAATTATAATTTTTATAGCCACCATACCTTGAACACACAATGAAATCTATAACTTGTTAATTGATGAATATATCTTCTAAAAAGGTATGATTCTAATATTGTAGGAGTTTTATAAAATGGGGAAAATATAGTTTGTTGAGCCTGGAGTTGTGAAGGAAGGAACCAAGGAGGAAATGGGAGAAGAAGAAAGGGGCCTAAAGGGTTATTAGCCTCTGGGCATTATCGCACATAACGCTAACTAGCGTTTTCTGGGATAAAGCCTACGTTTTATAAATGAAGGCATAATCCGACATTACACCTTTGTTGAAAAAAACTTGTGTTATCTGGGATAACGCAGTATATGCAAAAGTGGCATATATACGTAATTAGTTTTGAAACAGGCCTATTCCTGTTATAACTTTTCGAAGCTAGCCAAAATCAAAAAATTTCCTAAAATTAAACAAAACTAACCACATTCTTGCCCAATGTGAATGCGACTAAATACTGGTTGGTGTACTCTACTTTTAAAAGTTTCATTCAAAGGCACATACGTTGTCCCAACAATTCCCACCTCCTATACTGAAAACAAAAATGAATTACACCAATCCAGAAAGAAACACTTACAACAACAAAAACAACAATAATACTGTTAGAATTTTGATATAGAGAGGAGGGAGAGAGATAAAACAGTAAAGCACAAAACTACTACAATGTTATTGCATATTAATATAAACTGAAATTATAAAGTTATTTATAGAGTACTAAGCATTACCTAAGAAATAGGATCTCTCCTACATTATTGATAATGATTGGGACAAACAAAGAACTATTCATTATTTCTGACACCCTCCCTTAAACTGAATGTATCTAAAGTTCATATCAATTCAGAAATACTAACTTATAAAGAACCATGGTTCTCAATCATTCATTGTCTTTCACAAATGAACTCCATCACAATTTTCACCTCTAGCTGGTTGGATATGCTCGACTGTTTCATATTGATACCGTTGGTACTTTAACCATCAACAACTACTCCTGGTTTCCTTTGAGGGACCTTCTCGGTCTATGCATGTGGACCATCTCTTGATACCGTGGTATCTATCTTCCCCCCAACAAGCTAGAGCTGCACCTCTTTCTCATTTGCTTGTTGGATGACATAAAACCAAATCTTCTTTACTCACAGACTCATCTACTTCACTTGTAGACATATACTTATTCTCAAATAGGAATATCATCAAATAGTTCTCTTGAGCATTCACAAATAACCAACCCATTAAATGATGTTACACCCTTCATCGTCTTCATCATCATTTTACAGCTGCTTCTGCGCTTTCTCTGTGCTAGTTCTGCAGTTTTTTTACTCTTCTTTGTAGTTGCTACTGCAATCCGCTGATAAAACAAATCGTCGTCATAATTCAGCATTACACACAACTGACATGGTTAACAATAGTTTACAACTGCCATAATCTTTACGCACATCTAAACCACAAATTCCACCATTACCATAACTGTCTGAAACAACCACCTACAATCATGCATCACTCCATATACAGTGATCGACCTTCAATGACCTCAATTGCCCTTGCCTCTCTCCTCAAAAATCCAGAACATCCTGAAACGAGCACTGCCAAAATCACCACTACTGCACCACTCAAATAGTACCTCCTGTCACCAACGATCAATCCCTCTTCTTTATCCTGCACACATCCTCGAAACTGACACAAGCCCTACAACCTACACAAACTCATAACTTACCAAAAACTCCTCAAAACTGCACAAATTCCTTTCAACCTGCTCATTGAAACAATCACAATACTGACATAAGCCCTCAACGAGCTATCACTTTCTCCTTCAAACCACTTCTACAACTACATCCTCCTCCACCATAACTGCCCTCGAATAGTCACTGTTCCTTGTTTTCACACTTCCTTCTAGTCACAACAGTCATGCAATCACTACACCGATGATTGAAGACAGTAAAGAACAGAACTAACAGCCGCACGCGTTGGCACACAATGCATAAACTGCAACACTATTAAGTGTTAGAATTAAACGTTGAACACAAGATGATTCAATAGAATATAAACAGCAGTTGGTTGCAATCAAGTATATTGTATATTGGCAACACAATAAGTGAATTTCGAGAAAGTAAGAATAAGTAAATCGACTGAGGCTCGGCGTACCGATTTCCTTAAGACTTTATTCGGAGTCTCCCAGGATACAACAGACGAAACTGCTCGAGTTTGTGATAAGTACGTCAGTCTGAGTATTGAGATTTGGCAGCAATGGTGTTTTGACAGAGGAAGAGGATGAAGATTAAAAAATCAGTGTGGAATGTGATCAGGATTCGCCACTTATTTATAACCTTCGAACAGTCATAAGAACAATGACCGCGCCTGTTTATCGTTTGAATTCAAACATAACGGGTCGCGTCCCGTGCCTCTTCATCTGTTAACGGGTTGTAAACCCGTTTCTTCCTATTGGGTCGCATCCATATACATTGCCGCATCTAGTTAGAAAAACCCACAAAAATTGGTTAAGTTTTTCGTAGCAAAAATAAGATTTCATTCTAGCCCAAAGCCCAAAGCCCAAACCCGAACCCGGCCCGGTTCGGTACGGGACGGGCGGGTGGCGTGCGCGCGTGTGTTTGGATCATATGATATAGGTCCTCCCCATTGCACAAAATTACCTGACCCTAAGGGCCAATATAGGGAATGAGGAATAGATGTATATACATAGATCTAATCTTCTTTTTGCCAATGTAGGACTAAAGTATATGTCATTCATCTCTTTGAATTCTAACAATCCCCCACATGAATGATAATATACTTTTCCCCCACACAAAGTGTAATATCTCAGACTACGTATGGAATAATGCTTTATCGAGGATAAGTAGATATTTCACTTTGAACTTTCCCTAGTTAAAACTTATCGGATCTACTTGGCTAATCGGTGAATTATTTCATCTTGAACCGTCAGCCTTTGTTGTATATCCAAACAATAAGTTTTACGAAGCATTGATTCCCTTCTTATCCAATCTCTTGGTTGTGTTCATTTTGGTCCTGAACACTTTCTGGTTCTGCGAGTGTTATAGAGAATTCAAGCCTTTTAACATTCTCATAGAGCCGACCCAGCTCACACTAACATAGGTGATCGCAACCATTAAGAGTATCATACCTATACCCCACTTGTTATTTCCAAGATATGGTCATCATTAAAAAAACATAGTTTTAACCTTGTAACACTTCTGTAGGCACGCATTTATATTGTGCACCACAGGAATAGAGTAGGAATGTGTCTAAAAATGCATTACATCTTGAGTTATTCATAACTGGTTTGCCTATTGATCCTAGTCCGTGGGATCTCCAGTCGCTCGGATAGGTTTCCGTATAAGATAACTCTTATTGGTTTAGGCTTTTAAACCCATTCCCCTCGATGCACAGTCAATTTTCTCTCTTGATAAACCTTTAGTAAATGGATCCGCTAGGTTATCATTTGTTCTCACATAATCTATGGAAATAGTTCCATTTGAGAGTAACTGCCTAACTATGTTATGGCGTCTACGAATATGTCGTGACTTTCCATTATACACAAAATTATGCGCTCTACTTAGCGTTGCTTGGTTATCGCAGTGTATGCATATGGCCGGTACAGGTTTAGGCCAGAATGAGACATCTTCTAAAAAGTGACGAAGCCATTCTGCTTCTTCTCCTGCTTTATCTAATGCGATGAACTCTGATTCCATAGTGGATCGAGATATGCATGTCTGTTTAGAAGATTTCCATGACACTGCTGCCCCTGCTAGGGTAAATACATAACCACTTGTTGATTTTGGTTCCTCTGAATCAACAATCCAGTTTGCATCACTATATCCTTCTAATACAGCTGGATATTTCCCATAGTGTAAGGAATAATTTGTAGTATTTTTCAAATATCCTAGCACTCTCATTAGTGCTTTCCAGTGTTCCTTCCCTGGATTGCTTGTATACCTGCTTAATCGACTTACTGCATAAGCTATATCTGGTCTCGTGCAGTTCATAAGATACATTAGACATCCTATTACACGAGAGTACTCAAGTTGCATTACACTTTCATCAGTGTTTTTAGGCAGTATTTATGACGGATTGAAAGGTGTTCTACTCCTTTAATCCCAAGATTTTGAAATCTTTCAATCACTTTGTCTACGTAATGTGACTGAGTTAATTCAATTCCATTAGGGGTTCTTATTATTTTGATTCCCAAAATAACATCTGCAACTCCTAAATATTTCATATCGAAATTGTTGACTAACATTTTCTTTATGGTCTCTATTACCCGGGTATTTGGACCAAAGATTACCATATCGTCAACATATAGACAAATCATCATATATGATTTTCCAATTTGTTTATAATAAACACACTTATCGCATTCATTTATACAAAAACCATTTTTCATCATGACACTGTCAAATTTTACGTGCCATTGTTTTGGAGCTTGTTTTAGTCCATATAATGATTTTATTAATCTATAAACTTTATTTTCATTTCCTTTTGAAATGAAACTTTCTGGTTTCTCCATGTAGATTTCCTCATCGAGGTCGCCGTTTAAGAATGCTGTCTTTACATCCATTTGATGAATCTCTAAATTATAGATGGATGCAATTGCTATTAGCATTCTTATTGAGGTTATTCGAGTTACGGGTGAATACGTATCAAAAAAGTCCACACCTTCTTTTTGACGATATCCTTTGGCTTCTAATCTGGCTTTATATTTATCGATAGAGACATCTGCTTTCATTTTCTTCTTGAAAATCCATTTGCAGCCAGTTGGTTTTATTCCAGGTGGAATATCAACAATTTCCCAAGTTTTATTGCTTAGAATTGAATTTCACTTTGGATTGCTTCTTTCCAACATGCAGATTCAGAAGATGACATTGTTTCCTTATACGTTTGAGGTTCGTGTTCCAACATATATGTTAAAAACTCCGGACCAAATGTCTTGGAAGTTCTAACCCTTACACTTCTTCTGGGTTCTATTTCCTTAATTTCACGATGATTTTCATCTTCATGTGAATTGGTTGATTTTTCTCTTGTTCTTTTAGGGACATAAGCTCCTTCATTCCTTTTGTACGGAAATACATCTTCAAAGAATGAGGCATCTCTTGATTCTATGGTTGTATTTATTTGAATATCAGTTATATCAGACTTGAATACCAAAAATCTATAGGCGCTGCTATTTTGGGCGGGCCCTAGGTAGTAGCAGTCTACTGTTTTTGGTCCAAGTTTGACTCTCTTAGGAGGCGATACTGAGACTTTTGCCAAGCACCCCCACACTTTGAGGTATTTAAAGCTTGGTTTATGTCCTTTCCATAACTCATATGGAATCGCTCCTGTTTTATTGTGAGGAACCTTGTTTAAAATGTGGTTAGACATATTTAAGGCTTCCCCCCACAAGTTCGTTGGTAGACCTGACGTTATGATCATCGCGTTAATCATGTCTTTTAACGTTATGTTCTTTCTCTCAACAATACCATTTTGTTGTGGTGAATATGGAGCTGTTGTTTGATGAATTATACCATTTTCTAAACAGAATTGTTCGAATGGTGATTCATACTCTCCACCTCGATCAGATCTTAGTATCTTGATCTTTTTATTTAGCTAATTTTCTACTTCAGCCTTATATTTTATAAACGATGTTATTGCTTCATCTTTACTATTTAAAAGATATACATAGCAATATCGTGTATAATCATCAATAAACGTGATAAAATACTTTTTCCCACCTCTTGTAGGTAAGTTTTTGAAATCACATAAGTCAGTGTGAATCATTTGTAATGTTTCAGTACTTCTTTCAATAGCATAAAATGGTTTCTTAACCATTTTTGCTTCTACACAAGTCTCACATTTATAATTTTTATTTACTTGAAATTTTGGAATTAAATCCGGATTTGCAAGTTTTTCCATTTTTCGAAAGTTTATATGTCCTAATCTTTCATGCCATAATAGAACATCATACTCGACAACATAAGAAACTTCCTTTTTATTCCTTTCAGAATTACAACATACATTATTATTGCCGATTTCGGCTACATTAGCCTTAAACAGGCCATCACACAAGTATCCTCTCCCTATATAGACTCCAGCCTTGGACAGAACAACTTTATCTGATTCAAAGACCATTCAGAAGCCTTTCTTCGAGAGTATAGGTCCAGAAATCAAGTTTTTCCAGATATCTGGAACATGAAGCACATCATTTAGTGTAACCGTTTTACCAGATGTGAATTTGAGGATTACCTTCCCATTGCCCTCGATCATTGACACTGCCGAGTTACCCATGTATAATTTTTCTCCATGATCCAGTTTGTTGTATGCGGAGAACATGGACTTTTCAGAACACACATGTCATGTAGCGCCTGTGTCAAACCACCATTGAGAAGGATTCTGGACTAGATTGCATTCTGACACAACTCCAGAAAAGTTAGGCCCATCGATGTCCATATTGTCCACCACATTCGCTTCTGAATTTTTCTGTATCTTGTGTCTGCAATTTTTTGCCTAATGACCAGTTTTTCCACAAACCCAACATTCGCCATTGAATTTCTTGGATTGCTTCTGATCATGCTGCTTGTTTTTTGGCGCCTTCCTTTTCTTTTTATTTTTGTTAGGGTGCTCTTTTTTCTTTGACCCTTCTGCAACCAAAGCCTCTTCGCTTTTTGGTATAGTGACTCCGCGATTATCTGCCTCAATCTTCAATCTAACGATTAGATCTTGTAAGGATATCTCCTTCTTCTTGTGCTTTAAATAGTTGCGGTAGTCTTTCCAAGATGGTGGCAATTTTCCAGTGATCGCCTCAACCAGAAAAGATTCACCAACTTCGTGGCCATCTGCTTCCATTTCATGGATAATGATATAGAGTTCATGTAGTTGCGCAGGAACAGATTTTGAATCTACCATTCTATATTCCATGAACTTGTCTACTATAAAATTTTTCAGGCTCACGTTTTGTATTTTGTACTTTGTGGTAAGCGCATTCCAGAGGGCTTTTGCAGTCATGATTGGCTGATACACTTTGTACAAAACTTTGTCTAAACAGTTCAGGATGTAATTCCTGCATAAGAAATCTGAGTGCCTCCATGCATCAATATTCAGAATCTTATCTGAGTCCTTGCTTTTGCCCGGCGTAGGCAGCAATGCTTCATCTTCCTCAAGAAACTTTTGCAGACCGAGAGTAGTGAGATAAAAAAGCATCTGACTTTTCCATGTCATAAAATCGTCACCTTCTCCCTTATACAGGACTGGTTTGTTTAAGTTGGCTGTCTTGATCGAAATCTGTTCTGCTGCCATCGATGTTTTCAGGAAAACAGAAAAGTCTTAAGATGTTGATTGAAGATAGTAAAGAAAAGAACTAACAGCCGCATGCGTTGGCACACAATGCATAAGCAACAACACTATTAAGTGCTAGAATTAAACGTTGAACACAAGATGATTCAATAGAATACAAACAGCAGTTGGTTGCAATCAACTATACTGTATACTGGCAACAAAGTAAGTGAATTTCGAGAAAGTAAGAATAAGTAAATCGACTGAGGCTCGGCGTACCGATTTCCTTAAGACTTTATTCGGAGTCTCCCAGGATACAACAGACGAAACTGCTCGAGTTTGTGATAAGTACGTCAGTCTGAGTATTGAGATTTGGCAGCATTGGTGTTTTGACAGAGGAACAGGATGAAGATTAAAAAATCAGTGTGGAATGTGATCAGGATTCGCCACTTATTTATAACCTTTGAACAGTCATAAAAACAACGGCCGCGCCTAGCCCAAAGCCCAAGCCCGGCCCGGTATGGTACGGGCAGGCGACGCTCGCGTGTGTATTTGGATCATATGATATAGGTCCTCCCCCTCACACAAAATTACCTAACCCTAAGGGCCAATATAAGGAATGAGTAATAGATATATATACATAGATCTAATTTTCTTTTTGCCAATGTGGGACTAAAGTATATGTCATTCATCCCTTTGAATTCTAACATACACTTCTTTCCCAGTAATCCAAACTTTTGTTACATTCCAATGCATCTGCTACCTAGCTATAACAACCAGAACTTACCCTCATCAGACAATCACCAAACCTGACACAATGATTCTTCGTTCACTTCAATGTGCGTAATTAAGCAACTACTACATCCCAATCGACAACTCAAGGGAACCCACAACACAAAAAATTCCTCGAACACCACCTTGATGATCACCAACAAAAATTGAATCTAAACCTTCCACTGTTGAGCTGACTTCACCTAGTCTCCAATTGCAACTGATTTCAATTCATTTTTTCTTTCTTTCAGTTACATTTTTGTTGCCTTTGATTCCTGATTCAACCTACTTCCACTCGCCTCGCTGACCATCTCCCATCTATTACAACAACATCCCCTCAAACCACAACATCATCACCAATACACAACAACACAACCAACCCTGTTAGCCTGTACAACAATCCTTACCAAAACTGTCTTGCTGCTACACTCCACCGTCAAACCATCATTATCCAACAACATACACAAACCATTTCACACATACGCACATTCAACATACATTTTTTGCCACAGTCTCTTCACATCTCTCCATACAGAAGCATTTGCCCCCATTCACGATATCACTCCGTCAGCCTACACTTCTTCCCTTCACCACTGGAAAGCATCTCTGCCCAAACACAATGCAAACTTAGCTGCAACCATAAAAACTCATACCAATTCCATACACTTCACACATACATCAAACCTTCACTAGCATCTACCCGCAACCTCACTTCCACCATCAACACTTCGTGACCCATACAATCACCTACAACCAATACAACCTCTATCTTCCAACCATCAGCCTACATGTTTGCACTTCCCTACCTTCTGTTCCTTCCACAATTCATCACTGTCACCTTTCCCTTCACAAAATGCAATTTGCAGTTCCTTAAACTTGACATTATCGTTTATCTCTTTAAAGTTATCGCATAAGCATTTGATATTCTCCATATCCAACGACATGCACAAGCTTTCTACATCATCAACCGAAATGCCCGAATTTGAACAAAGTGCACGAAGACTGCTCCTCTCTTTCTCAGAAGCTTATTCTCTTTCTCATTTCTTTTCTTCTGAATAGTAGCAGTTTTGGCTGCCTTTCTCTCCTCCTTCTCCTTCCTACATTTCTCCTTTTCGGCTGCCCTTGCCGCCTCTTCCTCTTGCTTTCTTTTCACCATATATTTGGCCTCCTCGTTCCTCAATTTATCCGCATTTTCCGCCTCTATTCTACCACATATTCTAGGGTCTTATCTATAAGCATTATCCACAAGACTCCTAACTCTAGAATACTCCTTTTTACGAGCTTTCTCCCTCAACTTCGCATTTTGCCTCTTCATCGATCTATTCTCTAAACTCTACCTATTCAATATCATGCTCGTCGACATGAGGAAATTCCGTCCAACTCTTAACAGGATACGAAAATTGTAAAACCCATCGACTTCCTTTATTGGTGCACCCTCATCTCCTAAATTAGGAAATGGTTGTGCCAACGACCATTTACCATTTCTCATGAACACGGGCTCAAACACTATGAAAAAATCATTTGGCCCACAACTAGTCGGTATAGTATCATCGGTTTCATCAGTGGAGTCATACAACCATCTTTTCATAGGGTCAGTTAACACCTCTAGGCTTTTTGAACTACTTTGAAATGACTCTATATCTCATCTTTCTTCTTCTGCTTTGCTTCTTCGGGCACTTCAGATAAAAGAAGCGAGCCTTGTAGTCAGGATGGCACCTTAAGGCGGTTTCTCTATAACATTTTTTGATTTGGTCTTTGGAGGCTAGGAAGCGTAGATGCCCTAGGCCATGTAGTGCATAGTGATCTTGCTGCTTTCTATCATCTTTGTCATTTCCTTTCTTTTTATTTTTGGTGTAAGGTTCTGAGGATGGGATGTAGATTTGATCTTTATCCTCTACTTTAACACTTTAGTTATCCGTGTTATTATCTTTGTCTTTTTTGCTTTTGTTGCCAGAAAGTTTGAGGGCGACCAAATGAATGGAAAGGCCGACTGGTTCATAGTTTTATGCTTTAGATGGAAGGGCATTTGATGAGATGCGTATATATTTCCCATTTATTATCTTTGGTTTGTAGGTAATTTGGAGAAAATTTGTTATCATGTCCATCACAAATAACGAGCATCAACTAAAAGCTGAAGAAAGATTGATTTACCTGCTCTTCAAGTGACAGGAGATATTTAGCGAACTTGAATTATTTTAAAAAAAAAACTGATATTTATTTTTTATTTGGCTCTCTGGAGATCTCTCTATCCCCTCTCACCAATCTAGCTCCGATACCATGTAAGATTTTGATATAGAAAGAAGGGAGAGAGATATAATAGTAAAACACAAAATGACTACATTGTTATTGCATATTAATCTAAACTGAAATTACGAAGCTATTTATAGAGTACTAAGCACTAACTAAGAAATAGAACTCTCCTACATTATTGCTAATGACTGGGACAAACAAAGAACTATCCATTATTTCTAGCAAAAACATATTTTTATTTTGTTGGTATATTGCTGGCTTATGTTTCAAAAAGAAAATTGTTGACAAATTTACAAGTAGAAAACTAAACATAGTAAATATCAAGAAAGTACAATACAAAATAGTACAACTAGAAGAAAAATTGAAAACTTTCCTAAAAAATAAAATTTGAGGGTTTAAAAACCATGGCTTTAGCCTCTAATGACAGCCTCTGAAAAGCTAAACTTTCCACCTTTTCAGCTTCCGCCATTCAATCCACCAACCCTTCCAGATTTCTCATTGCCAAAAACGCTCTATATGTGGTACTGATGATTTACATAAATTATCTCTAAACGAAATTTGAAGAATCCACATAAACAGTCCTAGAAAATTGATTCCTTCTCAAAATGATGCAAGTAGTCATGGAATAACACAATGATATCTAGAAGATACAAAAGTATTCTTAGACATAATTCCAAATCTCTATTGTTGTTTCACAAAGTAAAATTGTAGCAAACGTTCAAAATTTAATGTTCGCAACAAATATCACATAATTTCCACCTCTTAACCCGAAAAACACTACAAGAAAGGCTGTTGACAATAATGACTTTTAACCGTCGCAAGCCAACGCTAAAATCTCACTATTTACCCCAACATAAAATAGAGTCAATTTAAGGGATGGCAACCATAGCCATATTAGGATGCCTAGTGTCAGTTTGGAGAGATGTGGGGCAAGTTGTGAGATACTTTTCTGTTGTCACAAGTCGTCGCGAGCCTAGAAACATAGGTCATCGCTAGCCATCGCGATCTTGGAAATATAATTGGTCACTATCCGTCGCTAACCATTATAAGCTTGGATCCATAAGCTTTCACTAGTCATCGCTAAACTGAAACATATTTTTTGCATTTCAGCTTCCATCTTATCATTCAACCACATGATGCTTATCATATTCACTTACAATCATTCCACAATAAATATATACTCAATTCCATAATATATTTCTATATCTAATAATCTCATAACACACACACACATACACACACACACACACACACACACACACACATATATATATATATATATATATATATATATATTCGATTCTACAACACATATCCATATAAATCTCAAAAAGAAAACAAGTATACCATAAAATACAAAATACACCATAAAAACAAATATAACACATTCATATACCAAACCATATATCCAGAACAACTCATATCTACCAAAAAGACATCCATACATCAATAAAAAACATCCTATAACTTATGTTTATATTTACAAAAACAAATTGACAAAAAGATAAGTACCTAGCAACTCATCGGCATCATCATCCTCATCCTGGTCATCCTCCTCGTCCTCTGACCCATCCTGATCCCTAGCCATTCTCTCATGCTTGGATAAATATGAGACTCTCCTTTCATCAAGAATGATAGTCTATCCATTCTTCCATTAGTCCTGAAACTCAGTCATCTACTTACGAAGCGTAGTTATCTCTTCCTCCTGCTAGGATCTATTAGAAGCATCCTAGGTTGTCACAGCCTAAATTTATTTTATTAGAAGTTTTAATTTATGATTCATGATAAAATATAATTTATAGTTTAGATAATAAAACACTTTACCTCCATATTGCCAAAGTCATACCTCTTATTCTGAGTAGATGGATCAACGATAGCATCCCAAATACGATTGCACTCATCTAAGGTTACTCACGACCTATGGACTGCATCATTTGAGCGACCTCCACCTCGTATCTCTCTTGCAACAGCCAATGATGAATTCACACATTAATTATTCAATTTAAAATTTATCGCTTGTAAAATAGAAAAAAATTAAGAATGTTTACCATTACATGTTAGGGACTTAGCGTCTATCCACTAATAAGAGGTGGTATCGTCCTCAGCAATCTGCTCTACGGCGCGAGTCTAGGTAAAAACCTCAATAAGTGTAGGCTTTTGATGTAGTCAACATCTAAAGTTTTACAAATGAACAATGTTTCTAATATGATTAAATATGATTAAACAATGGTACAACTATTTATAAATGTAATTTTTGATACGTGCTAGTTTTCGCCGATGTTGCTGGAAGGACTTAGAGCTACCATGTGAAAGTAAGATTTTTTATTCCTGTTTTCCCAGTTCAACTCTGAAATCTCCTATAAATTTAAACATATGACTAACTTAATTGACATACGAAACTGAAACAAAACATAAAACAAAAATGAGTTTATATAACTTATCCTTTCCTAGGTAGTCTCCATAGATGAAAAAACTATGTTCATACCTCGGTGCTCATCCAGATCAGCTGCTTTCTCTTATTTGGCTTTGTATATGATGTCTCTGTAGTTATTTCGCATTCTCTTATTCCAGTGGTCTACAAAGACCTCCATATCTTACTGGCCGATGGGAACAGTAGCCTGCATATAGATAAACAAAATTATTTGAATTATATATAGTATATTAATTTTCAAATGAATTGTATATTTATACTTACTGTCACTTCGAAGAATATGGTATTCCTAATATGAGGATGGATGTCTTCCTAGTCAGCCTAGTAGTCTGACATCCTACTCTTGTAGAACTGCCTAAAAACTGATAAAATAAAATCTACAGACTGGATCTCAAAACCTCTATAGAAAATATGATGTACGTATTTAATAAAATTTAAATAATAACCATTTAGTAAATTAGATAATTACCCTGAACTCTTAGGCATAAGATCTGCGATCGGACTACACCAGCACTATGCCGCTATCACCTTCAGAAGGAGATGGCTGAGAGCAGGTGGAAGGTCTCTTAGGCATATTTGTCACAAACATATCAATTCATATAATGATAACACACACACACACACACACACACATATATATATATATATGTAAATATCAGTTGATAAACTCAAAACATTCTCATGAATATAAGCATATTCATTATCAATATTTCGTATTAGTTATATAACAAATGATACAAATACTAATCCACAAACTCATAATATAGATTATATCAATTCATAAATTCGATACATAATATTAGTTAATTATTAGAAAACATATCTTTATACACAACATAGCTCACAACACAGTTAAAATTCAGAATATATTTTATACAACAAGTGATATAAATATACAAAATCATCAATCTTCGACTTTTTTTATTCAGTCTCGGTCTTGTACACTATATCGCTCTAATCTGTACTTTCAAATGTTTTTACTAAATACTTTAAGTCATCATCCAAAATTTTTAAATCAATATCATTAGTTATTATTATTTTATCATTTTACTCTAGATTCGTTTGATACGTTGTTTCTTCCAACATATTAATTCCATTAAATGCAATCCTTGCTTTTGTTTTAAATATAGCTAATCAATCTGCTTTGTCTCTTTTTAAGGATAAATATAGAGCAAAATAAACTTATAGCGCTTGTTTGGCTAATATGAAAGGGTCATACTTATAATAATGTGATGTGTGCTTTATATTTATAAGCTTATAATCTTTGTGCATGTTGACTTCGGAACTAGGAACATGGATGAACAGTTCAACTTGAATAAAAATAAAATTTTCAACAGGTTGTATATAATATGTCAACTCCAAAACCTGTGTTAAGACGCCATATAAGTCTTTATATTCTCATGGATCGTCACCACCTTTGAAAAATACACCATTGCTATATGTTAGCTTTTTAATACTGCGGGCCTTAGTATTGTATTTAAATCCATTGACGAAGAATATTCGATAAGTCTTGGCATTTATCTTTGGTCCGTGCGCAAGATGTTGTAAACCATCATCAATGATGTAGTTTGTTGGATCGTAAACGTGGTCTGAAAGTCATTTAGCAAAGTCTTTACTGAGACCGCTAGATGGATGTTGTGATTCATGAATACTGCAAATGTATATGAGTATATTATTACCTAACAACTGATGCACAATTGAAATACACACACACACACACACACACACACACATATATATATATATATATATATACACGAATTTCTTTTTTGTAACAAAAGGTGCAGCTTTAGCATTATTTAGAAGAACATATGCATGTGCTACATGGTGATCTCTATCATCTAATATGTTCACACATTTTCCAACAAGTCGGCCAAGTTGTCTAAAAATAGATAACATTATTTGAAAGAAATCTAGTTCGACGGCTCCATCATTATGATGACTACTGACGTAAGATAAGTTCACATGGTCACTAAAGTAATGAGGAAAAAAGAACGAAACTTCTTCTTCAAGATAAAATTTGAAAATCAAACCTTCAACTCGTGCTTTTTGTTGAAGTTTTTTCTTTAAATAATTCAAATATCTATTACAAAATTAATTTAGTTTAAATGTACTTTTGTAAGTCTGAATTTAAAAATAACATAAAATTAAATGATATTCTATATAACCTATTAAAAAGATATATCCATTGTTAGCCCACTTTGTGAACTGGGCAACACAAAGTCAAGATGTAAAATGTTGAAGAACTTGAAAAACTTGGGAAGTACTGAAGCAGGTCGGATCAGAGCAGCGCATCGGTTCGGATCGGCTAAAGTTTTCTGTTCGGATCGGTGAACTATTGCTGTGGAAATCAGAAAGGCACAGCTGTTCGGATCGGAGGGCAATATAATCCCAATTGGATCGGAAAGCCACTTGATTGCTACGGAGATAGATCGGAGCGGAGCGGAGCAGAATAAAGAGAAGAGAGAATTGGTTCCAAGTCAATCCGGGTCGGATCGGATACCCCGATCCGAACCCCTTGTACATATCCCTCCGACCCGAGCTTGTCTTCCACGTCACTCTCCTGCATGAGCGCCTGGTAATTCGGATCGGCAGTGACCAGTTCCTACCCTCAACGTCCACTACTCTGATGCGTTGTCAACATAGTAATTCATCCGAACCCGAGGCTGATGGGATGGATGACACGCGTCTCCGTTCCGGATCGGATTCTGAGCAAATTCTCACCTATAAATACCCCGTCTGGAGACAAAGAAAAGGATCTTTTGGCTGACACTTTGAGAGTTCAACCACCTTCATAACCCGAATTCCAGCAATCCCGGAAAATCCAAATCTTCTTTCATTATTTGTTTTTTAGACAATTGAGTGGTTGTAAGTGAGTTGTGAGAGAAATTAAGTGAATATTTCATTGTATTTGCAACTAAATCAGTGAAGATAGTGAAAAACAAGTGGACGTAGGCATTTCTTCGCCGAACCACTATAAATCCTGTGTGTTCATTTTTATTTTGGATCTTATTTCATTCTGCTTTTAATCAATTTGGGTGTTAGAACCACTTTTTGGTCTAACATTTTGGTGCTTTCACTGAGAACCTCATCTGAATTCTTTGTTTTTCGGGATTATCGTTCTACTTTTTGGACCGTTGAGTTCAAAGAAGTTAATCCTCAAGTTTCAACGCCCTTGGATATTTGTTGAAGTGATTGTCGAAGAATCATGGCCAAAGGAAAAGGCAAAGAAGTTCAATCTGGTCGAGGAAATGGAACTGGCGAAGATCAGCAAAATGCGGTTGTGACAAGGTCTCGTGGGCAGAGTTCAGCAGCAGGACGAACCGATGCAGGAAATCCGAACCGCCTCCAGGGAGAGAGCTCCGATCCGATCCGGGTAGGAGATTCTGAAGCAGTGCATTCCCCCAATCTGAACCGACCCGAGCAGCTTGCCATGTACCGACCCGACCAGGCTCCCCAGCTCCGAACCGATCCGATCTCCCATCTCCGATCCGATCCGACTCTTGGTGATGTTGGAACTTCTACTCGAGTCCTTACAAATGCTCCGATTCCAGCCACCAGGGTCAGTGACCAGGTCAATCCATCTGCGCCCATTACTCAAGGAGATTTCTCGCGCTTACTTGACATGCTCGAGAGTACTAGGGAGGCTATGAAAGTCCACGAGCGCACCAATCTCATGATGCAGGAAAATATGAGGCTCATGAGCAGGGAGATTAGCGAACTCCGTCGACAGAGAACCCCATCACTGGTTCGTCACACACCAGTGGATCAGTCTTCATCTTCCGAGGAAGAGCGGCCCCGTGAACGAAGGTCGCTCGAACGACCTCAGAATGTGGAGCAGTAGACATTCGGATCTTTGGGGTCTCGTAAGGATATTGCACGAGCGCTAGGAAACAATGACCCCACTCGGGAGCAAAGGCTCCAGTCCCCTCCTCCCGAGATCGACCGGGAGCGTAGGGAACGGAATAGAGCAGAAGCAGCTTGAAGAAGAAGGGCATCTCCCGAACAAGAGCCCAGAAGGAACCCGGATACTAGGGCCAGGGAACCTGAACGGCCCCTAACTAATGCTGATGTACAGGCAATGGTGCGCCAGATCATGTCCGAGAGCCGGAACTATACAAATGAAGATTATGGCATTGAGCGAAGCCATACTCCTTTCACCGACGATATCCTCGACTTCCAGTTTCCCCGGCGTTTTAACCTGCCACAGATGGACAAGTACAATGGGAGAACTGATCCGGGATAGCATTTAATGCGATACTCGTGGCTCATGAATGCTGCTGCTGCCCCTGATCCAGTGAAGTGTAAAGCCTTCCCGATCTATTTAGAAGATGTGGCACTGTTCTGGTTTACCCGATTTCCCCCTCGTTCAGTTTCGAATTGTAAGGAACTGAGCGAACGTTTTATGAATCAGTTCCGACTCCATACCCGAAAGTCCAAAAGTGTTATTGAATTATCAAGGATTAAGCAGGCGCCAGGAGAGTCTTTGAGGTCGTATCTTGACCGTTTTAATTTAGCTGTGACTGAAGTTAGTGACCCTCATGAGCCCACCATTCTGATGGCCTTAAAGGAAGGAGTCGATCCTGAATCCGAGTTCGGGGATTACCTTTCTGGCAAGATGCCCTCCACAAGAGAGATATTCTATGAAAAAGCCGATATTTATTTAAGACGAGAGGAGGCCAGGGCAAACCGAAAGAGAAAGTCTGAGGCGGCTTTAAAAGAAAATGTGCAGAGTAACATCGCCGTGAAGCAGTCTGGGGAAAGTTCAGGAAAGGTTGAAGTAAATGTGGGAAACAAGGGTGGAAATAACAATGCTGGAAACGGGGGCAACAACAATAACCGTAATGCGAACGGTAACAGAAAAACTAGAAATAGGGGAAGTGATCCTAACAAAAGGCCCCGATTCCAGACCTACGAGAATTATACACCATTGAACGACACCCTAGAGAATATTTATCTGGATACGTACAACGTTTTGCAATATAAAAGACCGCCACCTCGTGACTCGACAGAGAAAGAAATGGCGACTGGGAAGTTTTGTTTGTTTCATGGAACCCATGGGCATTCAACCAATGAATGTCGGCATTTGAGGGATGTGATTGAGAAGCTGCTGCGTGAAGGGAAGTTGGATGAATACAAGGTTGCCCCGAGGGACAGGGGGTAAGGAGAGCAGGCTCCAAAACAGATTCTACCTGCTCCCAAGCCTACAGCGCAGCAGAAAGGTAAAGGAATTGTTATCAACTCCATAGTGGGTGGACCTCACCCGGCAATCCGCAGTTTCAGAGCGATGGATCAATATGTAAATGCTGCCAAGCACATAGAGGTGAATGAAGGTGATGATTTGGAAGATATCACCCCCATAAAACAACAGAAGACCATGTTTGACGACGTGGTATTCCGCAGCAGAGACAATACTGGGATCCAATCACCCACTGATGATCCGTTGGTTATTACTACCAACATTGGGCCGGCCTTGGTTCATAAGGTATTAGTAGACAACGGAAGTTCTGTCAATATTTTATTTAAAAAGTCATTCGATCAGATGAAGCTTGAATCTGAAGATTTGAAGCCATGTGAAGGATGGATCAGAGGCTTCAACGGGGCGTCAACAGCTCCCATGGGATACATAGAATTGCCCGTGACCTTGGGGCAAGGAGAACGCCGAAGAGTGCGGATGCTTCAGTTCGTAGTATTGGATGTGGATTCGCCTTATAATGCATTTCTGGGGAGGCCTGCCCTTACTGAATCCAGAGCTTGTATCGCCCCTTGGTGTTTATTGCTTAAGTTCCCAACCGAAGCTGGAACTGGAGTAATGAGAGGGGATCAAGTTTCCGGACGAGCCTGTTATGTTGCCGAATTGAAGATGTTGATGAAAGGACTTAACATTGAGAGTAAAGATGCCTCGCCTCCCCCAAAGTGGGGCTCGGCATAGCAATTAGAGAAATCGACCCCAAGGAGTTGCCCAAAGGAACGCCTGAGGACCTGGATCCCAGAAAAGACGAGGAACCAGAGGCTAGAAATGCAACTCCTAATGAAGCAACAGTGGAAATTCCCATTGATGAAACTGATCCGACAAAAGTTTTGAAGGTTGGTTCTCAATTGGATCCATGTCGAGCCAAAGAACTAACGGACTTCTTGAAGGCAAACTTGGACGTGTTTGCCGGGACCCACGCTGACATGTGTGGGATATCGCCATCCATTATAAGTCACAAACTAAATGTAAACCCGAAACGCCCGCCTGTGAAGCAGAAGAGACGTATGCTGGGCCTAGAGAGGTCGGCTGCTCTCAAAGAGGAAGTGGAGAAGCTGAAGTAGAACGGATTTATTCGAGATTCGACATATCCTGACTGGATATCGAATCCCGTCTTGGTAAAGAAGCCGAATGGGAAGTGGCGGACTTGCATTGATTTTTCAGATTTGAACAAAGCCTGTCCAAAAGATAGCTTCCCACTTCCCAGAATTGACCAGCTTGTAGATTCGACAGCAGGTCATGAACTTCTTTCTTTCATGGACGCATATTCCAGATATAATCAAATTCCTATGCACGTGCCAGATCAAGAGCAGACGAGCTTAATTACGAATTTGGGGTTATATTGTTATGTTGTAATGCCATTCGGATTGAAAAACGCCGGAGCCACTTATCAGCGCTTGGTGAACAGAATGTTTTATAATCAAATAGGGAAGACTATGGAAGTTTACGTGGATGATATGCTTGTCAAATCGAAACAGTCCTCCAGTCATACGCAAGACTTAGCGGAAATGTTTGGTATCCTACGAAAATATCGGATGAAGTTGAATCCTCTGAAATGCTCATTTGGAGTGGCATCGGGAAAGTTCCTAGGTTTCATTGTGAGTTCCCGAGGAATTGAAATCAATCCTAGCCAGATAGCAGCGATTAGAAACATTGAAGAGCCGAGGAAAATTAAAGACGTCCAAAGTCTTGCAGGGAAAGTAGCTGCGCTGAGTAGATTCATCTCCAAAGCCACAGACAAATGCGTTCCTTTTTTGATTTGATTAAAAGAGGAAAGAAGAACTTCGAGTGGACTCCGGACTGTGTTGAGGCCTTTCGAAATTTATTGGAACTGCTAGAGAAACCGCCGATTTTGTCAAAGCCAGTAGATCACGAAGAATTGTTTGTTCACTTGGCAGTCTCGGCTCACGCCGTTAGCACAGCCCTGGTTCGAGAAGAAGACAAAGTACAAAGGCTAGTGTATTATGTAAGCAAGAAATTAGCAACGGCAGAGCGCAACTACCCAAAGATTGAGAAGCTCGCTTACAGCCTCCTAATCGCATCCCGAAAACTTCGTCACTATTTCCAAGCTCATCCAATAACCATATACACCGACCAGCCCTTGAGGCAGGTGTTGCAGAGACCCGAAGCATTGGGAAGGTTGATCAAATGGAATATAGAATTAAGTCAATTTGATTTGAATTTTCAACCATGAAAGTCGATCAGGGGACAAGCTCTGGCAGACTTTATTGCGAAGTTCACCATCCCAGAGGAGGAAGTAATCGATGATAGAGTGGTTAAGTCCGAGGATGAGTTAAAGATAGATCCATGGAAACTATACACAGATGGAGCCAAGAACGACCGAAGGTCCGGAGCTGGAATCGTCTTAGTCACTCCTGAGGGACGGTTGTTATATTACGCTCTACGATTAGAATTTTCGGCGACTAACAATGACTTTGAATATGAAGCCCTGATTGCCGGGCTGAAGCTTGCTAAAGACCTCAGAATAAAAGCGTTGGACATATTCTGTGACTCTAAAATCGTTGTTTGCCAAGTGCGAGAGGAATTTGTGGCTCGGGGACCTCGACTTATCGCCTACCTCAGGAAAGTGAGAGAGCTATTGAGTAGCTTGGAGCGGTACAACATAACACATATCCCAAGAGCTGAAAACCAGAAGGCGGATAGGCAGGCAAAGCTGGCTAGTTCCGACAATCCAGAAGAGACTGAAATAATTCCAATTGAAACGTTGGAATCGCCAAGCTTTGAGTCAATGGAAATTGAGTTCGCTTTTGAAGCGGAACTGGAGAAGGAGTCGTGGATGACCCCAATTAAGAACTTCCTTAAGGATGGAACACTCCCGTCAAAGAAGAGTGAGAGAAGGGCTATAGTTCGCAAGGCTACTAGATATGTAATACAAGATGATATTCTTTATAGGTAGGGATTTTCCATGCCCCTGTTACGATGTATTGCACACGACGACATCAAACGTGTACTAAGAGAAGTTCACGAAGGTGAGTGTGGAGATCATACAGGAGGTCAGACTTTAGCAAAAAAGATATTGCGATTTGGATACATCTGGCCCACAATTAATAAAGATGCAGCTGATTATTCACGACGCTGCGATAAGTGCCAGAGATTCGCCAAAATCCCCAGAGCACCGTCGACCCAACTCAAGTCAATGGTGAGTCCTTGGCCATTTGCCACGTGGGGAATTGATATCATTGGAGTTCTACCAATTGCTAAAGGAGGAGCGAAATACGCAATAGTCGCTGTGGACTATTTTACGAAGTGGGTGGAAGCTGAGCCCTTGACCAAAATCACGGCAAGAAAGGTGATAAGTTTCGTGGTTAGAAATATTATATGCCGATTCGGGATCCCAAGAACGATTATAACTGACAACGGAACCCAGTTTGATGGCACTGAATTCAGAAATTTCTGCCAGAAGTATAAGATTGACAAGCGATACACTGCCGTGGCTTATCCGCAGTCAAATGGGCAAGTTGAGGCAATAAACAAAGTAATAAAATCTATCCTCAAGAAACAATTAGAGCGCGCAAAGGCAAAATGGGTTGACAAATTGCCCCTAGCTTTGTGGGCATATCGAACAACATTTAAGACGGCCACCGGTCACACTCCTTTCTCTCTCTCCTTTGGCTCAGAAGCAGTAATTCCAGTTGAACTGGAAGTTCCTTCCCACAGGGTGACGTATTATGACCCGATGACGAATCGGGCACTCTTACTTGAGTCTCTTGATGAAGTCGAAGAAAAAAGGGACGAAGCAAATTTGCGTGCGGCAAGAAATCGACATCAGATGGCACGCTATTACGACAAAAAAGTTCGCCTCAGGACTTTTGAACTATGGGATTTGGTGCTAAAGAGAGTCTTTCCATCCCTTCCTCACCTCGGTCCAAAGTGGGAAGGACCCTTTGTCATCCAACGGAAACTTGAAAAAGGAACCTTCAAGTTAACGACCGTAGATGGCGAAGAAGTTCCTAGAGCATGGAATGCCCAACACTTAATGCGATATTTGGATTAAAAATGTGGTACTCTTTGTTATTTTTCTTATGAACTCTGTAATAAGGCACGACTTGCCTTGGGAAAATCTGACGATATGAATAAAGGACTATAAAGTGGATGTAGGCTAAGACTTAGCCGAACCACTATAAAAATATTGTGTGTTATTTACTTTTATGCATTACATATATACATTCATCGATTATTCTATTGTGATTATAGAATACAGGATGATTCAAAACCTGAAAAGGTTGAAGACAGTTTAAACATAAGAAAAAGCACAACGACTATTTGTGCGACAAGACATAAAAGAATGAGAAAACGACATTCTTAACTCTAACTCTCCAGAGAGAGAGAGAGTATAAAAGCGTCTCCGACTGAGCGCTGAGAAAGAGATCTTTCCCCGCCGAAGGACCGAGGAATGAATAGATTGCTGAGCTCGAACTCTAACTCTCCAGGGAGAGAGGGAGTATAAAAGGACGGGAAAATGACTTCCTCTGAGACATGAAGGTGCACCCAGACAAGGGACCGCCTCAGTAAGAACTCTAACCTGGGTATAAGACAGGAGAGTATAAAAGAAATGCCAGAAAAAACGACAGGCACTGACGATACAGGAAATGCTATCCCGTCAGAAAATCGGGAGCGTTCAGATTGCTTGATTAAGCATTAAATAATTTGTGAAGATTGACTGGGGGCATATATGTTTACGCATATATCCTCCCTCCGTAACTTCAATTCATAACTATAGTAAGACATGCATTTTTACATAAATGCAGAACTATTGACAAACAGACATTGCAGAAAATAAATTATTCTTTATTAACGAATGAATGAATTTGAACAGGAAAGTAGCTAAAAAAGAAGGTGCAAGAGCCGCTCTTGTAGCAGCAATTGTTGGTTCACTAAATGCTAAAACAACACAAGGCAATCCACTATTTAGATTTCGAGTGAGCCTTGGACTTCTTGGCGGCTTTCTCCGCATCCTTTGCTTCTTTCTCAGCCTCTGTCAAGATTCGTTTTGATTTCTTCTTTCCTGAAGATGCAGTGCTGGAGCCGGTAGACTTCTTCCCGGAGGGCGGAGCGCTGGAATCAAGAGAAGATTTTTTAGCGAGTTCCTCTGTAATAGATCTAGTTGAGAGCTTAACAACTAACCTTGATCCCGCATCCACAACTGCGAGGGGCTTGAGGGCTTCAGGGTCTAGTTCTTCGGCTTTTAATTGCAAGCGTTTGTCTTGATCAGCTTTCATTGCAGCCATGGTAACATCATCAGCATTTTTTGACTCCCCGACTATTGCAACTTCTGGTTCCTCTTCATGACCTCCGTCACCGCCATCATCCTTTAAAGCTGCTATCATTTCTTCATCATGGGGAGTGGCGACCTTAGTCGGCTCACTTCCTTCTCCCAAGTCTATAGGAGCAACCTTGTCCTCTCCTCTTTTGGCCTTTTCTGTAGGCTCTGCCCCGGTGGTGGCTCCCTGAGTCACATCTGTCTTTTCGAATGGCTCAATACCTACAGAATGAGAAGCAACAGTTATCAACTCAGGCGAAAACAATGGGTTTTTCATTGATTGCTCAATCACGTGGCGAAAGGTAGAAATAGCCTTGACAAATTGAGGAGAAAAGGTAGGGATACCTTCCGAAGACTTCTCGGCAGGGGTGACTACTACCTCTGATGCTGTTTCAGGAATAGGGGATAGCAGAGTTGTTCGGGGGATTCTCGGATTTTCAGGATCATACCCCTCTACTTCAGAAGTCGCAGGAGCAGAAGAAGAGGAACCAGCTTCGAGAACATTCTTCTGTTTAGACTTCCGTCTCTCTTCTTCCATGGCCTCAGCAATGAGGCGGCGCCCTTCAGCCAGGCGCTCCGGCTCATCATCCCTCAAGTATTTCTCCATTAGCTTATCTTCATCGATGGAATCGACCTTAAGTTCCTCTTTTTCCCACTCGACGATCTGATTCCATACTTGAACTAGAGTGGATGGATAATCCTCGATCCAAGAAATGTTTCAGCGATGGATGATATGTGCGAAGAATTCAATCATTAATTCACCGAAACCCTGAATATCAGCCTCCGCCTCTGACAGTTGTTTGCGGGCTTCCTCCGCAGATTTGATAGCACACTCCACATTGCCCTCAGCCAGGGCAGCTTGGTTCTCTGCCTCCAATAGCTTTGAAGCCAAGTCAGCATTCTTCTTTTCTAGTTCAGCACTCCTCTTTGCTAACTCGGCATTTTTCCGTTCGAGGTCAGTATAAGCAAGGCGTGTCTTAGCAGCTTCTGACTTAGCCTCAACAGCTTGCTTTTTTAACTCAGAACGCTCTTGAGTGTGAGATTCAAGTAAGTCATGATAACGTTTTTGCATGTCCTCAAATTGTTGTTTGAAGTTAGAAGCGTCCCTTTGAGCGACAGCTAGCTGAGCTTGAGTGTCTTCCAAATCTTTTCCTAGAGCCTTTAAAGCCTTGGCATCCTCCTCCGCGGTCTTTTGCATTGAATCGGTATTCGTGATTAGAGTACGGATGATTCTGGAAAGGTTGCGTGAATATTTAAACATCTCAGAATACTGCTTTTCAACCGCGTCTATCTTCGCTTTGGCCTCATCTGCCCACTTAGAAGACACGGGTTCAAGGGCCGGCAAAAAAGTCAGATTCTCGAAGTAGTGTTCGGGAAACTGCTCCTCCAAATACGCTCGCTTTATTGCAGTTTCCGCATCTAGTAGGGGAGGAGTGGGGATCGTCAATTCAGTATCCCTGTGTGTGGAGGATTCAGTAGTTTCTTTGTCTGTCCTAGGTCGTTTAGTAGCAGGGACCTTGCGCTTACTTCGAGACTCAGTATCCTTTGGAGGACTTCTCTCCCTGCTGCGCTTTTTGTGGGAAGAGGTGGAGTCTTTCGATTGTGGCCTGTCCTCTTCCCTACGGCTTTGATAACCTTTGTACTTCTCTTGATCCGACCGAATGGGAGAGCGAGAACGTGAGGGTCGAGAACGATAGGGATCATAAGGCCTTCTCTCCTCCCTACCGTGATCATCACGGCGATCATACTCGATATCCTGAGGTGGATTAGACATGCTGCGGCGAAGCTTCCTGATATCATAGTAGGATCGAGACATCGTACCTGCACAATAAGACAAACGAAATTTAGAATCAATGGATTCACGGAGAAAGAGGTGCAATGAATGCTAATGCTGTTGTATAAAGTGTGTCCTAAGTGGTGTGTTTCCCCCCAACCAACCCGAGTCTGAAGCTAGACTAGTACGGGCAGGCACTTTGGCCTTAGCAGGAGTGGTCTCTTCAGAAGAGGTGAAGACTAAAGGATCCTTCCTAAAATCCTCTGAAGTGTATATAGTTTCAGGTAAGGGGAGATCCCCCAAACCCTGAAATATTGGATCATCGGTACTAGGGACATCTCCCTCGGAAGCATTAAGTGACGACTCTTGGGAGGACGTTGACTTTTCCAGAGAAGTAGCCTCCTCGGGGGCAGTATAACCTTCACGATGCTTTTCGGCCAGGTTAGCCAATTCGTCATCCTGAGTAGAAGATGGAGAAGGTGAAGTTTGAAGAGGCACTGTAGGAACACCCAAGCCTTCTCCTGTCTCTGGAACTACCTCCGCTGGAGGAATATATACGTATGGAGCCGTCCCATGACCTATACTACGAAAAACGGATAACAGCCCATGAAAGTGAAGATATTCGTCTTTAAGGACTTCATCGATAGTCAAGAATTTCTGATCGCCATTCAGAAGTTGGTGCATCCGGTCAAAGAACACCTGATCTGATATTTGTTTGGGATTGTCGACTGCAAACAAAAAAGAAAACAAGTTAAGGTGATGATTCAGGTGTATAGAACCCGGATTTAGAAAATCAGTGCTTTACTTGATTTTGTCCACCTCTTGGCACATCCAGGCTGTCGCTTCACGTAGAACCATTCCAGTCTGGAATCTCCAGCTTTACTGCTGAATGGTGCCGAGATTATCTTCCTTTTTGGAACTGACTCAAAATAGCAGAAAGATGGAGTCTCTCGAGTCCGATGCTTGAAGTTATAGAAGAAATGAACATCATTGAACGTGAGCTCTATTCCTAAGATCTCACGGTATGCTATATACAAAGTGTGCAAGTAGGCATAAGAATTGGGACGCAGCTGCATGGGGGCAATCCGCATTTGTCTTAGAAAGTCAACAATGAAGGGAGATAATGGAGGGATAGCGCCGACCATACACATCAACCGAGTGACCGTCATATATCCTTCTGGAGGGTTGTGGGGACGGTCAGAGCTTGAGGGCACTAGAGTGTCTCTTGTCATTATCCCGTATTTCAAGCAAATTCGGGTAAGTCGGTCGTTATCAATTGTTGATTCAACAGAATCTTAGGGCGATTCATATATGATAGCCGATTCAAACTCATCAGGAGCCCGGTCGTCGCCAACCCCTCCTTCTTCTTCAAACCCTAAAGAAACTTCATTCTCTGAAGACGCTTCGTCACTTTTACGATTTCCGACGTCGTAGTCCGAACCCTCGTTATCCCATTCTGGATCCGACGGAGAAGATATGTCCTCGAGAGTAATCTTGTTAGAGGTTTCCGGGGCTTCTTTCCTCTTGGCTAATCTGGAAGAGCGTCTGGGTCTCATGGTCATAAAACTATTGAAGAAGCAATAGCACACATTAGAGCAAATTAGCCCGTATCCCCCCGTGCGTGTGTGCAAACTAAAATGTAAACAGTATATACGAAAAGTGCAAAATAAATGTTTAAAAGTGCGGCGAAAAAGTTTGGCAAGATATGAAGAGTTGAAGTAATTCTTGATGTCCAGTTACGTTCGCAAGGCACTATCCTAACTGTCCATAAAATTGAAGATTATGCCGAAGTTTGATTGGGCCAGTAAGACGAGTTTTTATGCGTTAAGGTAGACTGTGCTTCGGTTCGGTTCGGGTGCATTCGTTGGGGTCGGATCGGGGGCGTGACCTTAGGCTTGGAAATCTTATTGAAGCTCAGAAATCAAAATCGGTCGGATCGGAGGCAAAGTCCCTTAACGGTTCGGATCGGATCACGAAGTTATGTTTCTCCTCTATCATCTTACGATCCGACCCGATCCGATTAGGTAGGCTCCTTCCCTCCTACCTTAAGTGCTTGCTCCGACCCGATCCGATCTCCTGAACTTCTTTTCTTTTTTCTTTCTTTGCTCGCCGCGACCCGATCCGACCTCCTAAATTTCCTTCCTTCTTCTTTTGTTTTTTCAACTTCCATGTCTCTCCGAACCGAACCGATTCTCCATCATCTTCTTCTTTTCCTTCACCCTCTTTCTTCCATATCCGACCCCAAGGCCAGTCTCGTGCCAGTCCCTCAAGTCAAAACCAAACAATTATATGCTGGTGCATTCAACTACGGATCCTCGTTCCCTCCGTTCCAACCTCAAGACGGCGACGAGTCTATTGACAACGATGACAAGGGGGAAGGTCACGGTGGCAAGGTCATCAGAGTTTCATAGTTAAATTATCCTAATCGCTCATAAATCTGACTCGAAAACGATTAAAGAAGGAATCGATCGAAGTTTTATAACCTACCAGTGTGATTACTTCGAGAATTAAGAAGAATTTTGAAGGTTCACAAATTAAATTTTTCTCGTTTTGCAGAGCTCAAGCGGTAAAATAGTAAAAGTGAATGAAGGAAGGAGGCAGTGTTTATATAGAAGAAGAATGTGACTATTCGTCTCCCCGTTCGGATCGGACCGATAGCCCAATAGCAGAATCCCCGTTCGGATCGGATGGACAGCCCAGAAGCGAAGCTTGGCTCAATAGTCCAGTGGAAAATAGAAAGGAAAAGAGGTCTGTTCGGATCGGAATCCGAACCGAACCGAGTCCTTTAGCTCAGCAACGAACTGAATTGAAATTTGAAGAAAAAGAAGAAAACACAAGGAAAATCAAAAGAGAAATTACCTCGAAGAGCGCTATGCATTGATAGTCAAAGCATGCTCCGTCTCCAACAGAAGCATCCTTTGAGGGGGCAAAATGTTAGCCCACTTTGTGAACTGGGCAACACAAAGTCAAGATGTAAAATGTTGAAGAACTTGAAAACTTGGGAAGTACTGAAGCAGGTCGGATCAGAGCAGCGCATCGGTTCGGATCGGCTAAAGTTTTCTGTTCGGATCGGTGAACTATTGCTGTGGAAATCAGAAAGGCACAGCTGTTCGGATCGGAGGGCAATATAATCCCAATTGGATCGGAAAGCCACTTGATTGCTACGGAGATAGATCGGAGCGGAGCGGAGCAGAATAAAGAGAAGAGAGAATTGGTTCCAAGTCAATCCGGGTCGGATCGGATACCCCGATCCGAACCCCTTGTACATATCCCTCCGACCCGAGCTTGTCTTCCACGTCACTCTCCTGCATGAGCGCCTGGTAATTCGGATCGGCAGTGACCAGTTCCTACCCTCAACGTCCACTACTCTGATGCGTTGTCAACATAGTAATTCATCCGAACCCGAGGCTGATGGGATGGATGACACGTGTCTCCGATCCAGATCGGATTCTGAGCAAATTCTCACCTATAAATACCCCGTCTGGAGACAAAGAAAAGGATCTTTTGGCTGACACTTTGAGAGTTCAACCACCTTCATAACCCGAATTCCAGCAATCCCGGAAAATCCAAATCTTCTTTCATTATTTGTTTTTTAGACAATTGAGTGGTTGTAAGTGAGTTGTGAGAGAAATTAAGTGAATATTTCATTGTATTTGCAACTAAATCAGTGAAGATAGTGAAAAACAAGTGGACGTAGGCATTTCTTCGCCGAACCACTATAAATCCTGTGTGTTCATTTTTATTTTGGATCTTATTTCATTCTGCTTTTAATCAATTTGGGTGTTAGAACCACTTTTTGGTCTAACATCCATATATAATACGCTAGACCTCGAAGAATTGCTTCGGATGGAAGATGAGAAGATCAATGTTTCATTACATTAAAGAAACCTGGTGGAAATATTTTCATCAGCTTGTAAAGCACCACTTAGATTTCTACCTCAAATTTGCATAAATGTTCGAACTTTTACATTGTCGAACAATTTTTTATATAAAAACATACCTAACTCTGTTATAACACTCCAAACTTTTATGGGAAACAATTTTTTGAATACCACCAGTAATTAATATTCCATCATGATATGACTTTCACGAATTTTCATCTCACTTAGTTTATTGTTTTTAAAGTCAACACATCTACGTAAATTAGAAGAAACCTTATCATAACATTATAGTCCTTCAACCCATTTTGGCACGAGTTTTATTTGTTTGTTGTCTAGTTCAAAGCATGCTTTGCATTTTTGTGGTCACCGGATTTCATATGAAGTTCGGGACGTTTGTAGAAGCGTTCTACGTCACGCCTTGAATTTAGGTCGTCCTTTGTTTTCCCTTTGACATTCAAAATTGTATTAAATATGTTATCAAACATGTTTTTTTGTTGTACATAACGTAAATATTATGTTGAAGCAAGTGATCTTTCCAATAAGGTAATTCCCATAACATACTTTGTTTGCATGAATTATGATGGTCAAATTTACCAAAATTTTTAGCATGTACTCCAATTTCATATATCTTGGGATAGCCCTTTACAATTTCATATATTACTTCGCTTGACCAGATCTTTCGTGATTGCATATTATCTTCTCTATTATCATTAAAGCTTTTTTATCTCTCCTAAATGTATGTCTGGGATGGAGAAAACACCGATGACAATCAAACCAAGGAATTTTCCTCTCATACCACAAAGAAAATGCCCGTGTTTCTTCCATGCAACGAAGACAAGCTAGATGACTGACCGTACTCCAATTTGTAAGCATACCATCGCGGGAAATCACTAATAGTCGATAATAAAGAAGCGAACATATGAAAATTCTTTTCTTTTAAACATCATATGTTTCAACTCTTTACAACCATAGTGTTTTAAACTCTTCGATTAATGGTCATCAAGGCCAGGAACAACAATAATGAGAAAAATGTATGAAGTTTTCATATACATCCTTGTAGGTAAATTGTAAGAAGCAACGATAACAGATCAAGATTAATATTTACTAACAAAATGAGAGAATGATAAAAACCCATCTAGTAAAAATCTACCACCTGGAATGGGCCTTAAATCCCGAAGCAGAAAAGGTCCATCTGAACTTAGAGTCATTCAAAGAAAGTCTTTGGTTTCTATAAGAAATAAATAATAGATCCAAGATAAAACGAAATCACAATCTCACAATTGATGGGACAAAATATAATAACTAAAATAGATGTATCATTTCACAAAAACGATAAACGTCGATTATTTCACGAATTCCAATGTCATAAATATGGTACATCAGTAATATCCCATAAATACAATCAACTACCAGCCATAATAATAATAATAGGCTAGAATAAAGTCTTTGTCGTCAAGCTCATAAATTCAATGATATCCTCAATCAAGCATCTTCACCTATTAACCTGTGTTGTTAAGAGAAGAGGGGTTAGAATAACATGTTCTGGTGAATTAAAGTCATTTAAGTTTAAAGGAATTTATTTTCTATGCTTAGGAGTATAAATTTTGTTGTATATGACGTAGTTGTATACAAAATTATATGATTTTTGTTTGATGATAACAACCAAATAAATATTATTTTAAATGTGTTTGTTACTATACTGTTATTCTATATCACAAACAGAAATATAATATTTATATTTATTAAAATACTACTGGACAAGAATTTAAATATTTAAAACAATATTTTATTAAATATTTTATTTTATTTCAACAGTCAAAACATTACAAATTTATAAGCTCTAATATTTGTACATTTCATGAATATTCATTACAATACAATCAATTTCATTATATACAAAGCTCCTCACTATAGATTCACTCTAACACTTTTGTATAGACTCAGATTTACAGACACTTACACAATTTCACTGACACATACACATACTGCTTCAATCTTCATTTTCAGTCTTCACAGCTCACAGTAGTCTAGTCATCTGCTTACTTGTCACAAATAGAAACACACAGTAATCTTGAACAGAAATAATTTCATTTTCTAGCAAATATATATATATTTTTTAAAAATTATTTGCCTCAGAATTTTGGTATGTTTCTCATCATTTTTCATGACTTGATCTGATATGCATATATTTCTAGTACCCACTGATCCACCTAAACACACTACACTGGTTTGTTGATCAGAACCAGTTGATTCTGAACAGCCACAACACAGTGCAGCGGTCTTCTGATATACATTCGAATAGACTCACACACACACACACACATATATATATATATATGCACATATATATACACACATACGTGTATATATACATATACCTATACATACAGGTCAACAAAATGTTCAACTAGCATGTGTAGTCGAGCACAGGGAATCATGGCATGGTCAAGCTCAGTGATACAACATGCAAAACATAGTAGTGTAGGAACAAGGCTAAGCACAGTTAACATGGGCGAGCTCATATTACAAGAATGAATCAAGCAGTGTGATCATGTGATGCAACATTGGTCGAGATGTTTTGACTCAAGCATGCATAAAGTATGGTCAGAGCAAGTGTGGGTGCATCAGCATGTCCAAGAGTGCCAAAATGACAGCATGGAACTTTTACATGGCAGTTCATATGCCAAGCAAACTGCTCAACATGTTTCAACAGAAAGTGCAACTACATGAAGAGGTTAATCCAGTTCAGTGATATTCAAACATATCAAAGCAGCCCAAATACATGTGATCAAGACAGTTCAGTTTTCAACATGTTCAAGTAAGTGATAAAGCAGCAAAACTCAAGTGTTTAAATCAACAACATATATGGTTCAGCAATGCTCAACATGGGTTTAAGTGAACATCTCAGCAAGCAAGAAGCTTAACATCAAATTTGTCTACATGGTGAGTCATAGCAAAAGGGGACAGTCCAGTTTCATGGTTCAGCATAATGCAACAAAATGAGTCAAGCATGATACAAGAAAAGTGTTCATGGAAAAAATGCAAGTATCAAAGTAGTGGCTAACACGTTGAGAGAAAAAGCTCACAAGTAGATGCAGGAACAAATGAATAGTGGACAACCAAGAAGTTAACGCAAAGAAGTTTAGCATAGAAGAATGGTTCAAATGTTTATGTCCAGAAACATTGTTTAAAGGAAAAAATGAAACACTTATCTTGGCAAGAAATCAACCCAAGTTTATCCAGAAATGTACAAATGTTTATTTGGAATGCAAGGAATTTCAAAATAGCATGGTACATGGACAGAGCAGTTTCGAAATAGCAAGAAGACACAGAGCATGACTACAAATACATGTAGACAGTACAAAAGGCAACATGGAATATATTCATGCATGCATGGAAGCAAGTTGCATGGTGCAACAATAATTCTGATCGCATATACAACATCAAGAACAAGGCAATTTCAATTTGATTCCAGAATTAAATCAGAAGACTCAAGGCATTCAATTCATGGGCAAAAATAAATTGGTGGTTTCCAAATATACAAAGTAATCAACGCAAATTCAAATTCATTAATGGCAAGGTTTTAATAAGAAGATTAACTGAGTTTCCATGATACCAACATAGGCAAGTGTTCAATGTCTTTTTTGAATTCAACTAATCAACGTAACAAAAGGAAATAAATAAACTAAGGAATCACTGCAACATTCCGAGCAAGAATATTTCACAAATTATTTCTCTCTAGTTTTGATTGGCAAGCATTGATTTCCAGTAATTATGCAAGCATTTTTGGCGAGGAAAATACAGACACAAAATTCACAAATGTTTCCATCGGTTCAATCAAGAAATTTCATAAATTTGGCAAGCAACAATCTTTACTGGAAAGGCAACAACTCATAAAACAAGCAAAGGGGAAAATTCAATTTAGAGATTCACTGAAAACCAATTTGTCCATCCAGGTTCATAATTAAAGCCGATTCATTTCATTCGAGAAACCAAAAAGGGAAATCAAGCAATTAATCAGACAGTCAATGATGAAATCGAAGAATATGTTGGGATTTTTAATCCTATATTAACACCGTTTACATCACTGACAAAATTGATTGAAAACCAAGCATCCAAAATTCACATGCAGATATTTTTCAAATCTGAGTTACTCGCTAGGTTTTTCGATCGCCAGAAAGAGAGATCCCAAGCAAATCGACAAAGCAGAAAGCTTCGAGCATCAGAGAATTCAAGATCGATTTATCAAGCATCGCATTTCGATTTGAGATTTGTAAGAAAACCCTAATCCCCAATTTTTCCAGAGCCGCCATTTCTTATTCCACGAAGAGAAAGCAAAGTGATAGGGAAAAACCAAATGGATATGGCCGGCCTATATACTCGTGGTGGATAAGCCAAGTTTAATATAAGGGGAGAATTTATTTAGTCTAGTTTTTAAGGGGCTTTCTTTTATTTTTGTTGTTGTATGGTTTTTTGTTTTGTATCAAACAGTTTCTAGAGTCTGTAAAATTCTGGGGGATCTAGTTAGGGGTTTAACTAGCAGTTTCTAGAGTTTGTAAACTCTAGGTGGTTTCCTAGTTTCGTTTGTAAAACTAGGCAATTTACTAGAGTCTGTAAAACTAGGGGAAATCTGATCTAGGGGTTTAGATTAGTCTAAGGTTTTGAGCGTAGGGTTAGAATAGGAACGAGAGGTTCACGAGTTTACATAGTCTTGTAAGCAGGATCTGTTCTATCACCTAGTAGAATCCTTACGAATGCAGGAGTAGGCAGGATTTTGCCGAAACTGGGTATATCTTGTGTCAATTACTTTCTGCATTTCTATTTCTTCTATACTCTGTTATCTATGAATATTTTGATATCTCGCTAAAATTCAATAAACCCTATTCACCCACCTCTAGGGTTAATCTAGATCTAACAAATGGCATCAGAGCAGGTATTCTGTTAACTCTAGAGTAAATCATGGATCCTAGTTGTCATCCCTTTGAGAGTCAGTCCAGCCACATTCTAAACATTTTTTATGGTACAAATTTCTTGAATTGGAAATCAGAAATGAAATCCTATTTGAAATTTTTTGATATTAAATATTGGAATGTTGTTAACAATAGAGGTTATATAATTGATAGGAATATTAATGCTCGTGCTATGCATATTCTTTGTTCTCATCTTAGTAATAATCAACTTCATCTTATCTCCCATTGTTTGACTACACAGGAAATCTGGAGAACTCTCAATGCAAAGTTTGGACAAAATGACAACAAGTGCTCAAAATCTGCAAAATCAACTCAGATTCATAAGTATGTCTAATAGGATTTACTAAAGAAGAATCAGATGATGATAGTGTTGGAGATTCAACAAATGATGAAATAAGAAATTTTTCATATGAAGATCTGGTTTATTTTTGTGTTGATTTAACCAAATCTGTTGATAAACTCCAACTGAAAAATAAATCTCTGAAATCTAAGAATTCTGAGTTGACCAGCAAAATTGTTGATTTGGAATCACAAATTGAATATTTTAAGAATTCTTCAAATTCAGATTGCAAAAATTGTTTAAATTGGAAACCAATCTTGTTCATCTCAATAAAAATATTCAAGTCTTTGAAAAGGAAATTCTGATCTTAAAAGAAAACAAGATTGAGTTATCAAGTTTGAACAATTTTGTACAAAAGGAATTTGAAAATTTTAAGACTGATATATATTCCAAGTTTGAAATTGCTGAAAAGGAAAATTTGTTGAAATCCGATTTGATTTTGAAAGAACTTGAAACCGAGATTAAAAAATCCAAGAAATTTGAGACTGAAAAACAAAAACGATTTGAATCCGAGATCAAAAAATCCAAGTCAAAATTAAATTACTTGAAAATGAGAATTTGGTTCTGAAACAATATGATGCTGATAGAAAGATCACTAATAATTGTTGTTTAAATTTAATACAAGAAAACGGTGATCTTAAATCCAAAATTCAACGATTACAATCAACTTCGGATAAATTTTCTAATGGGGAAAAATCGTTGAATATGCTGTTGCAAAACCAAAATTTTGTTGGAAATAGATGTGGGTTTGGCTTTGGGAAATATAATGTTTTTGAAAAACGAAATTCAAATGATTTGAAAAATCCTTCAAACTTCTTTGAAAAGAATCAATTTAAAAATTTAAATTCTGATAATTTCAAAGGATTTTTAAATCATAGTCGAGATGAGATTTTATTTTGTATCAATCCATTTAAACATTCTTAGATCCCAAAAAGAAATATAACAATTTGAACTACATTTAAACAGATTTGGGTTCCTAAGGGCTCAAAGGTAGATTCAAATGGATCGTTATACAAACAAGTTTGGGTACCGAAAGTTGTTAACCAAACTGTGAGTGGTTTTACTAATTATGTTAGACCACTCAATCCCTTACACTATTAGGTACCAGAGGAAGCTGAGGAGCAGTTGTGCAAAAAGAAATTTGAAATCAAGCTGGTATATACTTCTGTATCATTCACAGTTCCTCCAGCCAAGGTTTGGTGAGTTAGAGATTTTGGTTTACATCGATTTCAGGTATGACCTCTAAACTCATCTTTGTAAATATTTTTTCCTTTTTGTATTTGTTCTTCTACCCCTTTTATTTTTTCGTTTTGACTTGTCACTGCTATATTTTTATTGTGGGCTTCCGTAAACTTCCAAATGCAGAATTCATATTTTCTGGAAATTCATTAAATTTGTATAAAACTCTAATGTTTTAATCATTTCCGTATCTTGAATTTAAACTTGTAAATTTCTGCAATTGTTTTGAGGTTTATTTTCTATTTTCTGGATTCATAACAGTGTTGATGTATTCTTGTCATATTTTGAACACTGTTGATTTGAATTCTAAATTTTTGAAGATCTGACAGTTTATTGGAATTTCACACACCTCTGCTGTTTTGAGTTTCTTCTAATTCATTTTAGAAAAGCTTGAAATATTATACTCATTACAGCACACTATTATTTTTCAGTTGTGATAATTTCATTGATTTTCAGATTGGCTTGGTTATCTTGAATTGTCTTGAATCACAGTGATACATCTTGAAATTTATCTTTATTCATGATCATTATGGTTGAAATTTGCTTATTTGAAATCATCGCAAATTCTTGATATTTTGAATTTCGCACATCTCTCAGATTTGAAGTTATTAATCTTGTGTGACTAATTCATTGTATCTCAAAACTTGACATTAATTCAGGTGATTTCAAATAAATTAGTTTAATTTATGGATCATGAACATATCTCAAGCTTGATGTAAATGATCTGAAATTACTCTTGTACTTGTCAGTATTACTTGTGAAAATTTCCTTGAAAATCCGATCTTAAAACTCACTGCTATTTCATGATGATTTGATTTGAATATTTGTTTTTTAAAGTCATTTGAAATTATTGATTTATTGAATCACACACATATCTTGGATCTGAAATTTATAGTCTGGTATGATTGATTAATTGAATCTTGAGATTTTCATATTTCCTCACATGATTTCAAATAAACTGTATTTTAATCTTGGATCTTGAATCGTCTTATGTGACCATCGTTTAGACAAGTCTGCTTTAAAATTGGTTATCATGCTGCTCTGATTATAAGATCTTGATTTGAAAATATTTTTGATGACTGCTCGATTTCGTATCAAAGTTTTACCATGCTCTGATAGATGGAATTTGTGTGCTTGAGTTGCTTGATTAACTTATTGACTGGATATTGCTGTCTGAGATACCCTTATTTGTCATAAGTGTCTTTTTGCAATCCACATTAATATAGACATCAAGTGGTATCAGTTTAGAAGTGCTCAATTTTTTTTTCTGTATATATTTTAATCTCTCATGTCTTGTATAGATCTTTCATTTCCTTCTTGTAATTGATTTTAAATTCTAAAATTATTTATTGATTATTCATTCAGAAATTGAAATCAATAACCAAACCTAACTGTATTTATAATTCATCAAAATTATTATCAGATTTTGAAATTAGGATGAATTGTGACTGCAGTATATTTCACAACAAGAGGAGATTTTACTTAAATTTTTCATGATGGTTGAACATTTATTCTAATATCCCTGAATTGGCAATTATTTCACGACATCTCCTTTATCTATCATCATTCTGCCATCCGTGATAATTTTATATTAATGTGGAGAGTTAATATGTTTTAAATTTTATTTGAATAAACAGTGGAAATATTTGTAATAGAAATAGGACTACATTATTTTTTAGATTTAGCAACAGTTGAAAATTTTCAATGATCCCGATACAGTTGAGCATATTTCAAAATATGATTAATTTAGAAATTTATTTCACAAACCATTTTTGTACCTACCACATTTCTATCATCCATTTTGGTTTTACATACTAAGGAGATTTTCTTTTGGAGCTGAAAATGAAATGATAAACATAATCAATTTATAAGTGTGTCTCTAATATCATTTAAAAATATAAGCCCTGGTTATGCATGGTTAAGAGATAACTTATAATTTAAGCTACGACTGACCTCATTTAAAAATCCAAGCTCTGGTTATGCATGTTTAGTGTGCTCTTAAATAAAAAAGAAAAGAAAAGAAAAGGAAATAATGTGCTATAAATTGAAATTAATCTGAATTTCTTTGTGCATAAAAACCAGCCAATCAATCCATATTCTATTTTGTGAAATGTGTTATGAAGTATTATGATTTGTTAATTGACAGCTATTGGGATTTAAGATTATTCGATTTTGTCACTTAAATTGAATCATTAATTATAGTCCAAATCCATCACTGTTTTTGTGCTCGATTTTATAAAATTCTTTTGAAAATAACTGGAAATATATGTTTTTGAAATTCTCTCCATTATATATAAATTTTATCGTAAATCTATCATTCTCTAAAATGTGAAATATGCCATTAGTTCTCATAATATTATGATTTTGTTTGGCTTATTGAGATTTATGATGACCGTTCTTCCTCTTACACTGAAATTATTATTTTTAGTCATTTTTCATCTATATTTTAATTTCTGTATCCTTTAGATGATAAAAAAGGGGAGAATGGGTTGAGATTATGATTTATGAGTGAATATTTTATAAATATTTTAATTTCGAAAATTCCAATTCAATTTTCATTCTTTTCACTCATGGGCAGTTATAGTGGGATTTTTTCTGTTGTAGAGGGAGCTAAAAAATTGAGGGAGTTCAATATTCACTGTCAAACACATTTATTGTGCTCAAAATCTTTTATTTGTTTGTCATCATTAAAAAGGAGAGATTGTTGTATATGACGTAGTTGTATACACAATTTTATTATTTTTGTTTGATGATAACAACCAAATAAATATTATTTTAAATGTGTTTGTTAATGTACTGTTATTCTATATCACAGACAGAAATATAATATTTATATTTATTAAAATACTACTGGAAAAGAATTTAAATATTCAAAACAGTATTTTATTAAATATAATATTTTATTTCAACAGTCAAAACAGTACAAATTTATAAACTCCACTATTTGTACATTTCACTAATATTCATTACAATACAATCAATTTCATTATATACAAAGCTCCTCACTACAGATTCATTCTGACACTCTTGTACTGAATCAGATTTACAGACACTTACACAATTTCATTGACATATACACACTACTGCTTCAATCTTCATCTTCAGTCTTCATAGCTCACAGTCAGTCCGATCATCTGCTTACCTATCACAAACAGAAACACACACAATAATCTTGAATAGAAATAATTTCATATTCTACAAAATATTTTTTTTAAAATTTATTTGCCCTAGAATTTTGGTGTGTTTCTCCTCATTTTTCATGACTTGATCTGATATGTATATATTTCTAGGACCCACTGATCAACCTCAACACACTACATCGGTTTGTTGATCAGAACCACTTGATTCTGAATAGCCACAACACAGTGCAGCGGTCTGCTGATATATATTCGAATAGACACATATATATACACGCACAAATACATGTATATATACATGTATGTATGCATACAGGTCAACAAAATGTTCAGCTTGCATGTGTGGTCGAGCACAAGTAATCATGGCATGGTCAAGCTCAGTGACACAACATGCAAAACATAGCAGTGGAGGAACAAGGCTAAGCATAGTCAACATGGCCGAGCTCATATTACAAGAATGAATCAAGCAATGTGATCATGTAATGCAACATTGGTCAAGCTGTTTTGATTCAAGCATGCATAAAGCATGGTCAGATCAAGTGTGGGTGCATTAGCATGTTCAAGAGTGACAAAATGATAACATGGAGATTTTACGTGGCAGTTCATATGCCAAGTAGACTGCTCAGCATGGTTCAACAGAAAGTGCAACTACATGAAGAGGTCAAGCCAGTTCAGTGATATTCAAACATGGTCAAACATATCAAAGCAGCCCAATTATATGTGATCAAGACAGTTCAGTTTTCAACGTGTTCAAGGAAGTGATAAAGCAGCAAAACTCAAGTATTTATATCAACAACATATATGGTTCAGCAATGCTCAACATGGGTTTAAGTGAACATCTTAGCAAGCAGGAAGGTTAACATCAAATTTGTCAACATGGTGAGTCATAGCAAAAAGGGATAGTCCAGTTTAATGGTTCATCATGATATAATACAAGAAAAATGTTCATGGAAAAATGCAAGTATCAAAGCAGTGGCTAACATGTTGAGTGAAAAAGCTCACAAATAGATGCAGGAACAAATGAATAGTGGAAAACCAAGAAGTTAACACAAAGAAGTTTAGCATTGAAGAATGGTTCTAATGTTTATGTCCAGAAACATTGTTTTAAGAAAAATGAAACACTTATTTTGGCAAGAAATCATCCCAAGTTTATCAAGAAATATAGTTACACGGACAGAGCAGTTTGGACATACCAAGAAGACACACAACATGACTACAAATACATGTAGATAGTACAAAAGGCAACAGGGAATATATTCATGCATGCATGGAAGCAGGTTGCACGGTGCAACAATAATTCTGATTGCATATACAGCATCAAGAACAAGGCAGTTTCAATTTGATTCCAGAATTAAATCAGAAGACTAAAGGCATCCAATTCATGGGCAAAAATAAATTGGTGATTTCCAAATATACAAGGTAATCAAGGCAAATTCAAATTCATTGATGGAAACGTTTTAATAAAAAGATTAATTGAGTTTCCATGATATCAGCTTATACATGAATAGGAATGAAATGTGTTCAGAAATTCAAGTTTGGCAAGTGTTTAATGTCTTTCCTGAATTCAACTAATTAAGCTAACAAAGGTAAATAAATAAACTAAGGAATCACTGCAACATTTCATGCAAGAATATTTCACAAATTATTTCTCTCCAGTTTTGATTGACAAGCATTGATTTCCAGAAATTATGCAAGTATTTTTGGTAGGTAAAATATAGAAACAAAATTCACAAATGGTTCCATCGATTCAATCAAGGAATTTCATAAATCTGGCAAGTAACAATCTTTACTGGAAAGGCAACAACTCATAAAACAAGCAAAGGGGAAAATTCGATTTAGAGATTCACTGAAAACCAATTTATCCATCCAGGTTCATAATTAAAGCCGATTCATTTCATTCGAGAAACCAAAAAGGGAAATCATGCAATTAATCAGACCAGTCAAGAATGAAATCAGAGAATATGTTGGGATTTTTTATCCTATTTTAACACCATTTACATCACTGGCAACCAAGCATCAAAAATTCAAAAGCAGATATTTTTCAAATCATATTTACTCAATAGGTTTTTCGATCGCCAAAAAGAGAGATCCCAAGTAAATAGACAAAGCAGAAAGCTTCGAGCATCAGAGAATTCAAGATCGATTTATCAAGCATTGCATTTCGATTTGGGATTTGTAAGAAAACCCTAATACCCAATTTTTTCATAGCCACCGTTTCTTATTCCACGAAGTGAAAGCAAAGTGATCAGGCAAAAGCAACTAGATATGGCCGGCCTACATACTCGTGGTGGCTAAGCCAAGTTTAATATAAGGGGAGAATTTATCTAGTCTAGTTTTTAAGGGGCTTTCTTTTATTTGTTGTTGTATTGTTTTTTGTTTTGTATCAACAAACAGTTTCTAGAGTCTGTAAAATTCTAGGGGATCCAGTTAGGGGTTTAACCGGCAGTTTCTAGAGTCTGTGAAATCTTAGTGGTTTCCTAGTTATTTCTTTAAAACTAGGCAGTTTACTATAGTATGTAAAACTAGGGGAAATCTGATCTAGGGGTTTAGATTAGTCTAGGGTTTTGAGCATAGGGTTAAAATAGGAGCGAGGGGTTCGTGAGTTTTCATGGTCCTTTAAGCAGGATCTGTTCTATCACCTAGTAGAAACCTTAGGAATGCAGTAATAGGCAGGATTTTGCCGAAGCTGGGTATATCTTGTGTCATTTACTTTCTGCATTTCTATTTCTACTATATTATGTGATCTGTGAATATTTTCATATCTCGCTAAAATTCAATAAACCCTATTCACCCCCCTCTAGGGTTAACCTAGATCAAACAAATTCATCAAGTTAGGTCCAGGCAATTTCAGTACATAATTAAATATGACATACACATGCATTTAAATAAGCGCATTATCCTACGACCACTTAAGGCCATCATGTGTATGTAAGGGCGGATTCCTTTGATCACTTAATACCCTAGAGTTGGATTCCTATAATTACTTAATATCCTATGAGGCAGACTACCATTCAGTCACTTAAGGCCATTTTATATTTATAAATGGGTGGATTCCTACGATAACTTATTATCCTAAGGGTGGATTCTTCCAATCACTTGGGGGACCCTAATCACTTAAGACTTCGTTTAACGTTATCAAATATCCTCTCAATTGTAATGTGAGAAATAGTAATTTTATAACGTCCCGTATTTTTAACGGTCGAATAATTTATTTAATTATTTATATAATAGTTTGGTAATTTAAATGGTTTAAATTAAATAACTTTGAATATTTAATTAAAATAAATAATTTAATAATATATTTGATTTCTAAAATAGTCAGAAATAGTAGAATTTGCAATATTGTGTGAATTGGATACTGTAAGAGATTTGGTTGAGTCTAGATTCAAATTATAATAACGAATCTATTTAATAAACGATAGTTGAACATATAAATTATAGTATAATTATGATCGAGCTCGAAATGGCGTGGTAGTTCGTAATTTAGTGATTCGAACTTTAATTGAATATACAGAATCCGTTTTAAGTCAGATTTCTGTGAAACAAGAAACGTTCGGATCTGGTGTGTTAGGATTGCCTCGCATGTTCTTAAGGAAGAATGATGGTTTGGATACAATAGTCCCGCATCATGGAATATATTGAAGGAATAGTGTACAAATATGAGCTGGTAGGCACGTAACATCAGGGATTCATTTTGTTATATGAGATTTGTGTGCCAGCTTATATGCATGCAAGGAAGGGGGCTTTGTTCCGACTGTCATTACATAACAGTGGTATCAGAGTCGAAGGCTCGGACTAGGCCATGCAGGCAAGCCAGTGCTCTCAAAAGATACTCGTAAGACGTGAGTCAAGGGGAGACTGTTAGGATTGCCTTGCATGTTCTTAAGGAGGAATGATAGTTTAAATACAATAGTCCCACATCACAGAATATATTAAAGGAATTTTGTACAAATATGAGCTGGTAGGCACGTAACATCAAGGATTCCTTTTGTTATATGGGAGTTGTGTGCTAGCTCATATGCGTGCGAGGAAGGGGACTTTGTTCCAACCATCATTACATAACATGGTGAACTATATTTTTCTAATGGAAGAGAAAAATCGAGAATTCATCGTGTAGTTTTTGAGTTATGTCCAAATCAAATTTCTAGAAACTCACTATGGAATTCGTTTATAATTTATAACAATTTATTTATATAATAAAAGGATTTTTATTTTATATTGAATATCGATTAACTTAGATTTCTAAATATTGGGTTATAAATCCCGATATGTTTATTTTGGAGCTAGATAATATTCTATGTGAATATATAACATACTATTAATTTGTTAATATTTAATTTAATTATTTTTAATTATATTAATATTTAATTGGTTTATTTAGACCTGAGAAAATAACCATTTTTGCAAATGACCTCCGTTTTTGACAAAATTAATTTTATCGGATCCGGAATATTAATTTATTGTTAGATTTCAATTTTCGTAATTTTTGGAGTCAGTATGTGGCCATCCGGAATTTAAATGTGAAAACAGTCAATAATTTGAATTTAAAAATACGCTGTGTGAGCAAACGGACTCGGAATTCGAAGAAACAAGTTTTGTTGGGTCTGTAATGTCGAACTATAGTTGTCTGTCAATTTTCTTCGCAAATGGATTTCGTGTGTGACTACACGTAATTGTTTACAATAAATGAAGATAAACGATTCATTTATAAGCAATATATTATTCGAATAAACAAATATTAAATCTTCCTTATAAATAATCGCTAAACTCCTCAAACCCTCACAATCTCTTCTTCCAGTCAATACCAATTTGGAGTCGCTATCTCCAGAAAACTAAAATCATGACTCCAAACATTTTTCAAAGATCAAATTTCTGTAATTCCAAACTTTATATATTTGAACTCGTAGAGTCTAGCCCTACCTTCTGTGTCAAATTCGTGACTCGCGATGTTGGTTTGGGATACTAGGTATTTTCCAGTCGTGAACTAGGGCATAGTTTTGGTTGTCGGTTGGAGCGACGACCATCCAAGGTGGAGGCGGCGTTGGATTTCTGGGTTGAAGGGGAGCTTGTAAGGAGCGCAAGTTGGGGGTTTTCTTTTTGAAATAGAAACTGTCGGCCTCCTTTCCTATAACAGTTTTTTAAGGGAGGACGCGATCTACTCCGGCGGCGAGAGCGAGACGGTATCGAGACCGAGAGGTGAGGGTTGAGATGAGAAATATGGTGGTGGTTTCAGGTTGAAGAGACAGTGATCGTAGGGGGTATTGATGGGTGTGGTGCGATGTCTGTTGTGAGAGGTTTCAAAAGGTTTGGTTGATGATAGGGCTGGTGCGCTACTTTTCACTACTAAGGAGAAGAAGGAATCAAGTGTGTGAAGTATGGGAAGGAATGCTTGTCTTGGCATTAATGGTTTGCTTACAGTGAAGGAGTAGTAATGGTTTGCTTACAGTGAGTGTGGAGATCTAAAAAATAGCTTTACGTTTCATTATAACATGTTCCCAGGGTCCGTAGAGATTTGGGTATGATGGAAAAGTTGTTAATGAAGTGTGCTTTCTTCCATAAGACTTTGAAAGAATTATAAGTCTATGGTGGGTTTGATTTGGAGTTGAATGGTGGAGAAACGAGTCGGGAATGGAGATGCAAATGATCGGCTATGGCACTGGAGGAATATGCTGTGGGGAAGAAGGAGATTTGTAGAAGGCGGTTTAAGGTTTAAACATGGATTTGGATAAGTGATTAAGGTTATATTAAATATTTAAATTAAGTTAATAACCTTATTTTATATCCAATCTTATAAAAATCATATCTTTATCATGTGATATTAGAATCTGACGAAACAAGAGACGTTGAAACCATCTCGACAAATATTACACAACGGAACTAGTTTGAAGTGAACTGGAGCTCGTTACAATATATGGTGGAATAAAACGTCCAATTTGAATCTATAATCGTTTATCGTTATTTAACGATAAACGTCTAAAGTGAGTAAACTCACTAACTCTGCCCAGTTTATATTTTTATAATGTATTTTTAGAATTGATAAATGATGGTTGATTGCTGTGTGTTGTCTATTTGGATGAACTGCTAACTATTTGGTTGAAATTATAGATCTATTTATATATATACATATATATATATATATACATATATATATATATATATACATATATATTTAATCAAATATTGATTCTGTTTGTTAGAATATTTCATATTGAAATGAAATTGATGTTATTTATATTGTTTAACATCTGTGGATGTAGGGAAACAGGTTGGAGGGATCCAACTGGATTCCTTAATATTTATAATACTGTTTTTCATGTATTGTGATATATGATGAGATATATAATCTGTGATTGATTTTGATGTATTTGGATGACAATGTTCTTTTAATTGGTATTTTTAAATACTATAAGAAATACTGGAATGGAAAAAGGGAATTTTCAAAGTGTATGTTGAAAATAAAAAATTTATATAAAATTAATGGATTTTATAAAAAGGAATTTTGAAGTGGAGAGTGAATTTGAGAATTTTATAAAATCAAAGTATTTTATAAAAAGGAAATATTAAGAAATTAAATAAGAAACTTTTGTATAAAATTATTAATAGTTATATGGAAGATTAAAAGCCCATTTTGTGGAAATACTTAATGAAAGTAATAAGAAGTAAGTAAATGATTATATGGAATAAATATGATATTTGCAAAATTAATAGAATTATAAAATGGAAATTGCCAGTTATAAAATAATTATGGGAAAATTAGATACTTAATAGAATTCTGTTTTGACAGATAAATTGGGAAGATTTAATTTATAAACGATGCTCATAAATTAAATAAATTATTTATCATTGGATAAATTAAAATAAAAGTCTGAAATTATATAGAGAAATAGAAAATGGTTTAACACCGATATTTTTAATAGAATTTGAACTTAGCATTTAATAGAAGTAAAAAGGAGATTTTTTATGAATAGTTCTATAAATAGAAGTATAAATAGAATATGGAAATGGGATATTATTTTAAAATACGAAATCAAACTGAATTGATTATATAAAAGAATTATTATTCACATTAGACATGAAAAAAGAATTGAAGTAAATATTATGCAAATAAAAACATTTATAATCCAAATGGGAACTTGAATGAGATAGGAAATTGCGTTAAAATGAAATAGTGGATTCTGTTTCGGGAAAGTTAGATTATTTATGGATTTATAAAATGACTCGATAAACAGAATTTGAACCTGTAAAAATATTTATAAATTGTCAAGTTTTGATTTGGTAAAACAAGTCCAGATTTCTATATACGAATAATATTCATGTTTTAAAGTGAATAATGGTTTTTAGAGAAAACGTTTTATAGATTAAATTGGTTATTCGAAAAAGAGTTAACCGAATATTGGTTATTCGAAAGAGAGTTAATCGAATATTGGTTATTCGAATGAGAGTTAATCGAATATTGGTTACCCGAATGAGAGTTAATCGAATAATGGTTATTCGAAAGAGAGTTAATCGGATAGAGATTACGCGAAAGAGAGTCAATCGAATATTGGTTATTCGAAAGAGAGTTAATCGAATATTGGTTATTTGAAAGAGAGGTAATCAAATATTGGTTATTCGAAAGAGAGTTAATCGAATAGAGATTACTCGAAAAAGAGTTAGAAGTTGAAATTTGATTATATCGAATTCGGGCAAGTATTTATTTACTTTTCGATTTTTAATCAAGATTTATTTTATTAATAAATTAATTGTTTATTTATTTATTTAAAATAAGGAATAAGAGTTATATTTTTAAGTTAGATATTTTGAAAATAGGGATTATAACATTTTCATTGTAACCAATGTTTTTCATAAAAGAAGTGGATTCATAAACTGAATTCGAGAACTACGTAAGAAAGGATTTGATAAGAAATTAAGAAATGGGAATAAAGAAATTAGAAAGTGACTAGAGATTTGTTATATCGAATAGCTTTCTGGGTATTGATCTGATGTTGGTTTCGGTCTTCGGGGTTGATATTCAGGGAATTATTCTCTTACTAGCTTACAGTTAGAGACTGGTAGAGGTGGGAAGATTATGATGCATGAATACGAAATGGAAAAGTTTTCCAATGTTAATAACGTATATTTTCTAAATTTAGAAAATAACGATTTATGAATATATGAAAACGGGAAATGGAGAAATGAATAAATTAATTTAAAGGGAAAAATGTTGATTGATGATTGATCGATAAAATTTCCATTTAGAAATAAGAACGTTGTATGTATGATTTTTTTTCCTTTTGATAGTTAAATAACCAACTATCAACGTTTTGACCATTTTTCCGCCGTCAATACGAAGAGATCGAGATCAAATTTATTATCTGAAAACCATTCGTATTAGTGTCGCATATCAAATATGTTGATGATAATTGAAGACAGAGTTTATGCAAGGGCTGTTCTGGAAAATCCTAGGTAGGAATTGCCTAAGATTGGTTTACAGAATAGTGTCTTCGGTTTGTTCAGTCCCAGGACAACCTGTATGGATGAATGTCTGGCAGAGTATCTAATAGATCGCGTAAGTTGATCTCTTCAAACATATTTACATTTGGTGGCAAAGGAATTCATTTCTCTTAGTTGTATACCCGTGGTATTTTTGGAGAAATCAATTTGTGATTTGGCGGGTACGAGGATGTGACATTCAAAGTGAATAAAGGTGTGATCTGTAAGAGATAAGTGTGGCCTTAAGCCTCACAACCAGGAAATGGTAAAAATCAGGTAGGTCGCATAGCTAAGTGTGTAGCTCCCAATTAGGGTGTATTGTCACCTGATATAGAGAAAATATTTTGCTTCTATAATCTATTTTGATGATGTCCCTTTCGCGAAATAGTTGCTGATCCCAACCGTTGGTGATAATACTTTCGGTACACTCAAGCGAAATGAGTGACCGGTCATGTTTAGCCTGGGTTACAAGATGTTCTTGTTGAACCAGGTGTATTCCTCTCTAGAGATACACTGTTGGAAGGTAGTCCCATACCTTTCCAGTTGGAATCCATTATCGAATAAGAGCCCGCGATTTTTGATTATATATTATATATGTGGAACGTGGGATGAAAGTGTTCCACTAGATTGTTATTTATTTGATTTAGACATTATTATAATATCAGGAGAGTATGGATTTTAAAAGAATATTTTGGGTTATTATAAGGCAAAAATCATTTGTGTTTATGTGTGGATCGGTCTTACGATTATCCTTTTTTTAGAAGGATTTTGAAAGTTAAACAAATGGGTGGAGTTTACTCACACCAATCCCACAACCGACCCAGAGTTTATTTTATTTTGTTTCCTTAAACTCTTGGATACCCAATTTTGTACGGGCAGTCAAGTAGTCGGGATTTTACAAATATATTTGGAGAGCTGGATCAGGAGGCTTCAGGATATATAGCTATTGTTTATTTCTGTTGTGTTGTAAGTGTTGTGCCCCGATAATGATATTGTATACAGATACTGCTTTTATTTCAAGGTTATGTTATATAATATATTTATTCGTTCCGCTGTGGGATTCGTGTTTACTCTGATGTTTTTGTTATGTTCTTCTACCTCTTCTATTCTAATTTCCTATCCTATCTATTTCTCACCCTCTAACTTCTTTATATTAATGATCTGGAATGTTCGATGCTTGAATAATTGACATAGTTTTATGTTGGTTTTCTGGGTCGAAAAATCCCGGTTCGTTACAAATTTGCCACTTAATACTGGGTGAGGGTAGACACTTATCATCATTCATGACCCTTCGGTAGACCTATACGTTACTATTTAACTGGCATTATGGGTGAACTCCTGGTCACTTAATACTTCCTTTAGATAGACGGTCTCTCTTACATGCTCTTTGGAACTCTTATTAGCCCATCTGTAGGTATGCCCTCGCATAGCCCTTATATAAGAAGCACACAACTTCTGGAGAACTACCCCCCTCATACGTCCATCTTTTATTTTAGACCATTTAATACCTCACAAGTTTATTAGAGAAAGACAGACCAAATGACCTACCTAATAAGGGTGGGTCCTATGAATTTGGTCCAAAACAAGGAGTGAACCTTAGGAACAGACCTACTCCTAACTACATAATACCCAAATAATGTAGGTTAGCCACTTAATACCTTCTCAAGGCAGGCCTACTTCACACAAGTATTTATTACGCTAGACATCTCATATTAAACTGACTTTTTATAGATGTTGGATTTTCCGGTCGGTTTAATGCAGACTTCTACTACAAATTAGGCTTAACCTCGCATCTTTGTGTATTTATTATAATGGCCCATGACACTAGACATCCCACATTAACTCGACTTCTTGTAGATACTGGATATATTGGTCAGTTTCGGACAAGATTCTACTACATGTAGGGGTTAACCTAATGTCACGTGTCTTTAATGTTACTAAAAAGTCATTAATACTCACACATATACAAATTTCTTATAGGGAAATTTAAATTCAAAATCCTAATTAAACACTTTTAGTACGCATTTATAATATGTTAAATACGTTATTTACTTTACATAGATAAGAGTGTAATTAGTGGCACATGTAAATGAAACGTTCTAAATGTAGAAATGTCAATCCTAACCAAAAATCGAGGTTTACAAACTTATTTTTTAAATTCTCAACAAAACACATGATGTTTATTCACGTTCAAACCAATAGTTGGGAAATAACATAAAAAAATAACATGCAACCTAGGTTCTAAGGATTATTTCAATAATATAGGAAAGGACAAGGTGTAACATGACAACAATATGTATAACTTCTTTTTGGTACTGCTTTATTTTTCATATGATATTCGTACGAAAACTAGTTAAAATTTTGGTAATACGTGTTTTAATACCTTTAAATTATATATTTTATAAAAATAGATATTTAAACATATGTAAGTTACGGTATTCAAATCTGTGTTTTATCGTAAATCAGATTTACAATAAAATGAAAAGAAAGTAAATCGGACCAAATATTAAAATTACACAACACCCAAAAATCCAGCCTTTTTAATATCCATTTGACCAAAAACCTAATATTATAACATGATTGATTATTTTTGAAATGTATTAAGATATTTGGGGAACTGTATTAAGAGATTTGGGGACCATTTTCGAAAGTATCCAATTAGATTTCTTATCCCTTGGGTACAAAATTCACCAACATTGAAGATTCCTTTCCCAACCCATGTCGATCACCTCAAAATACATGATCGTGCAAGGCCAATCACTTTAGAAAACAAGCCAGCTTTGCTCTAGATCAACCTCCCCAAACTTTGGATCATTATGTATCGATCACGCAAAAAAGCATGCGCGGCTCGTGTGGACTACCTCAAGAGATCGGGCCCAACCACCATGAACATCATATCCCAACTCCAAATCAGCTACTCAAAAATGACGGCACACCTCAGTCCGATTACCACAAAACCCCGGATTACCTCGTGCTGATCACCCCCAAATTCGAGTTAGAACAGCTTCATGTCCTCAAGGATACAAAGTATGATTTTTCGTATCCCTCAGGGATACGAGCCAAGAAATACGGACCTCGGAAACGTGATCGGACCGGTGTGTTCAGTCATGGAAACTCGCCCCGGCCACTTCCATATCCCCCTAGAGCACCACATGTGGATCATGCAAAAATCCCTGATCAATACGGGCTGATCCACCAAAAAACCCAAGGCCAAGCCTAGGGTCCGAAATTCATATCCCAAAGGGATACGGAATTTGATATCCCACCTAGGATACAAAATTTCGTATCCTACATAAGATACGAAAAACTCCAACTAAAATGCTTGCCACGACAAGCATTTTCCCGTATTGATCGGCCATTTTGGCTTGCGCACACCATGGTTGCTAAGCATCATGCCAACTGATCGGCAAGCGCCAAACACATGTCGATCACCCAAAAATAACTGAACGACATGTGTTGAACATCAATTTTTGATGAACTTTCGAGATACGAAATCTGCACTCCGGGATACAAAATTCAGCCAGTGGGCCCCATTTATTGCCTACTCCCCCTACTCCACTTTCTATAAATACCCCTTGACCTCTACACGAAGAAGGTTGGCATTTGGTTCATTTCACTTCTTGAGAGGAGCTTAGACACCATTAGAGCACCTTGGGAAGAAGAAGCTCGGGATACTTAAGACTCCTAACATCCAGGATACTTGAGAATTCCACCTTCCGAGATACCTTAAAACTCTCGAAACCTCCCAGACATCAGAAATTCCCGACCACTCCCGGACATCGGCAACTCCCGGCTAGCCGAAAACCCCGACACCTCCCGAACAGCCAAGTACCTTGGTAACACCCGACTAGCCGAGAACCCTGGCATTTCCTAAATAGCCGAGAACCCCGACAACTCCCAAACTATGGAAAATCTTGACAACAAGGATTAATATAACTTCATTAATCGTTGTAATCACTTGTAATAGTGTCTACTATTGTACTTTCTCAATAGTGAATAAAATCAGCAAAGCCTTCAAAGTAGACGTAGGTTCAATGCAGACTGAACCACTATAAAATGTTGTGTTCATTACTTCCTGCATATAAGTTTTCTTCTCTAGACATTTAGTTTCAGATTTTTGGAACTTTCAAGCATTGGCGTCAAACTTTTGGGCGTCAACAATGAATGTATATATATATATATATATATATATACATATATATATATATAAGAATCAAGTACAATCTTATTGTGAATGTAAAAACTAATCTGCTCCTTTTGAAATATGTTGAAACTTTGTGGACGTGCTTTATAGTTCTTCGTACATGTGATTTCGGTTGTTTTATGATAACATTTATTAATTATTAAATATTGTATGGAAAATGTAGTTAATTTTTTTATCTTGCAACGGGCCAAAATAATTGTAAAAGATAAAGGACAACAAGCGATGTTGTAATTGAGACCAATTAGAAAGGGCTATAGATGTTGTAAAATGTTAAATTGCAATGGGTCAGGCAAATTGTATTATGGTGTACGGTACACATTATACAGCTAGTATTTACCGTTGTAAAGTATTCTACTACAACGGGTTAGAGTCATTGTAATAGAACGTAGTTATATCTTCTGTTTACAACGAAGGCTAAAACAGCGGTTTCAAGCCCGTTGCTAAACCCTTACCACAACGGATTTTAACTATTGTAAAAATGCTATTTTGTTGTAGTGTGTTGATTTAAATTGCCAAAATTAGCATAAAAATGATTACTATGCTTATTGATAAGGTTACGCGAACATTAGGTGTAATATAATGTTTGTTATAGTTTATGAGAAAAAAAACAATTGTATGGAATTTAAAATATGTTTTAAAGTTTATAGTTTAATTAAAAAAAGTAAACAATTATATGAATTTTAAACTACGTTTTAAAATTTATATTTTAGTTAGAAAAGTTAAGAAATAGTATACTTAGATCGATTTTATTAAAAAGTTAGTAATGAATTTAACAACGATAAATACTGCACTGAAATTGATTTTCTTTAATGTTTAGAAGTGAATTTAATTAGAGTAGATATCCTACTAAATTTGGTTTTCTTAAAAACTAGTGAAATGATTATAACACGGAAAATATTGTATTGAAATTGATTTCTAAAACAATCTAAAATAGAAGTAATAACAACAAATACTATAATAAAATCAATTTTCTGAAAAGTTATATAATAATATGCAATATCAAAAATTCTTCAAAAACCGAAATTAAATTAAGCAATGATTATGGTAGCAACAAATATTCTACAAAAAACGATTTTTGAAAAGTTAAGAAATAAGTATTTGAACGACGAATATTCTAGTCAAATAGTTTTCTTAAAAATTCAAGAGATGAATTCATAAGAACATGCATCGTAGTAAATTCTTTTTTCTCCCAAAAAAATAAGAATATTACAGCAACAAAAAATACTGTACTGAAATCGATTTCGTAAACTATTCAGAAACAAATATAATAACAAAAATATTCTAATAAAATCAATTTTATTAGAAGTTAAAAAGTAAATATATGAGATCAAATATCTTTTAAAATCGATTAAACATAAGTTGGTGTGTAGAAGAGAAGCGAAGTGAAATGCAGTCGAGATATGATAGAGGTGTGGTCTGTGAAGTCTTTAGTTCCAAAAAGTTTTACTTTGTCTTTAGAATATAAGAAGAAAATATACCACTTATATGAAACTAATGCACAGAAGAGCTGTAATGGCCCGCAAATATGTACTATCTGAGTTGACTAATAACACACACGTCCAACCCAAATGACATCGAAAAATGAATCATTAGTAGAAAGAAGTTAGAGGATGAGGAATAGAAAGAAAGAAAATTTAGAATCGAAGAAAAACGAAGAACACAAATCTCACAGCGGAACGAATAAAATATATTAAATAACATAACTTTTGAAATACAAATCAGTAACTATATATACATACCATTATCAGAGCACAATAGTTATTCCTAGAACAGTTATAAACACCTGTTTCCAGATACAACATAGTACACAGCGGAAATATGATAGTCTATAGCTAACTAGTGAAGCCTCCTGCTTCCAGCTCTTCCAAGTGAATCTGAAAAATCCCGACTACCTGACTGCCCATACAAATTTTGGCACCAAAGGGTTTAGGGGAAACAAATAAAATAAACTCTGGTTCAGTCATGGGACTGGTGTGAGTAAACTCCAATCATTTGTTTATCTTTAAAAATCCATTCGAAAGAAATAATAATCGTAAAATCAATCCACACATAAACATGGATTGTTTTTACCTTACGATAACCCAAAATATCTTTGATATCAAATCCAGTGATATTATAATAATGTCTACATCAAATAAATAGAACCTAGTGGAACGCTTGCATCTCACGCTCCATATATAATATATAATCAAAAACCGCATGACGCTTGTTGGAGATTGGATTTCCAACATGACAAGGTATGAAACCACCTTCCGATTAGTGTACTCTAGAGGGGATACACTGGGGTTCAACAAGAACATCTTGCAACTCGGCCCACACATGACCGACCACTCATTTCGCTTGAGTGTATCGAATGTATATCACCAACTGTTGGGATCGGCAACCGTTTCCCGAAAAGGGACAACATCGATAGATTAAAGAAGTAAAAGGAATTTCTCTAAATAGGTGATTATACACCCTAATGGGAGCGACCCACATAGCCATGCTGCCTGCCCGATTTTTGTCATTTCCAGGTTGTTGAAGCTTGAGGCTACGATTACTTATCATTCATTAATAGCACAATCGCTTTGAATGACACATTGTCAGATCCGTTAATCATTAATTTGATCTGCACAAATATATTCTGGATATTATGCTAAGAGAATAAATCCTCCACCACCATATATATCTATACAGATCAACCTATGCGATCATTGGAAATACTCTGTCAGACATTCATCCATTTACGTTCGTTCTGGGATTGAACGAAACCGAAGGCACCATTTCTATTAATAGAAAAGTCCTTGCACTTTACTTGGTCTTCGATTATCTTCATATAATCTGATTCGCAACGCTACTACCAAAACGGAGTGGTTCTCAGATAATAATCCAACCGGTCTCCCCATATTGACAACAATATTGGTAAATACTTCGATAGTCGGTTATTTAACTATCGAAGAAAAACAAACATTCATTCATAACATCAAACAATCACTGGGCCCTTAATTAATATTTCATTAATTAAATCACTACTCCATTTCCTTATCAATATTTGTTAACCAAATATTTTCTACAATCGTCTTGGCCCTTTTTGCTATTTGGAAAACATTTCCATATATCGCCTCCTTTTATTTTCAATACGTAGGAAATATATTCTATTTAAAATTGAAAAATATTCCAATTACTTATCTCTTTCCCGACCATTCATTTATATACTTAGGAAATATTTATTGTTATATTTCCAAAATTCCACTTACTTGGGTTAAAACGAATGCTATGTAAAACATCGCTACAACAACCCAAAATACTGCATTTTACTAAATTTCTTTAAATATTTCTCTTCGAGACTGAATCTTGCTATTTATCAGCTAATAATGAAATCAATCGAGTTGGGGTATAATTACCTCTCAGACCTTGACTGAAAATATTATTAACTTCAAAACAGACAAGATCGCTAACTCGAATAATCAACAACATATTAAACCAATTTTCCATTTCTAAAACACTTATACGCTTCTCTTTCTATTTTTAACAAATCTAATTTATAGATTTCCTTTTTGTTTATAATATTCTATTTTTAAGTTCATTTACTTATCGAATTCTATCTATATCGATACATTGATTTCTAACCATCAAATTTTCTTAAAAATATTCTAACTCCTTAAACTTTCAGAAAATTTCGCCATAACCTCCTTTGTACCAGTCGATAGTTCAAACCTCAGCTCGCCTCTCTAGGCCCTTTTCATTCAAAAAGAAGATCAAAAAGCCAAATGGCTTGCCGATTCGGTGCATAAAATCTCATATGGAATTTAAACGTGTACCTTTCTGTCGGGCACATAAATTATAATCTTCATATACTTCATTCCATACCTATCTAACACATATCTATCCATTCCCAATTTATTACAACTCAATCCGGTCATTTTGAACTCGATTTGCTAATTAATTCTCTAAATAGTTATTTTGCCTATTTCACTTTTGTATTTGAACATAACCTGTTCAAAAATATTTCAATTCGCTTGTAAGCTAATTGAAATCCCATTTTTAATTTACATTTCATATTCGATTTCGAATAAAATTTCATAAATTCCATTCTCCTATTTAAAGTTAAACTCATTCTAAAATTCAATTAACTATTCCTTCTTTAACTTAGTTACTTCTATTCAAAAATTAAAAGTATGATTTTTGTTTCAAAAATCATTTCATATACTTCACTTGAGTTTATATTTATTTTATTACTCAAGTCCAGATTTTTCAAATGGAAATTCGGATTTTATTTGCTTAAAAATCCTTATATTTATTTATATAAACCATTATGGTTTTTAAACGATTTTGGCATTGTTTTTCTGAAAATTTGATTTTGACATAACTCAAAATCTATCATACGAAATCCTGATTTTTCTCTTGCGTTAGAAAACTATTATACAACTGGTCCTGACGATTCTTATTTCAAAGAATTTCGACTTAAACCGAGTTCTATACACTCAATTGAAGTTCGAAATGCCAAATTACGAACTACCGCGCTGCGGCGAGTTCGTTTTAATTATATATATATATATATATATAATAAACATTTAAACTTCGTTTATGATATATTCAACTCCATTCTGATATATTTTTAATATATATCAAATAAGTTTCCTAGTTCAACATAATATTTTCGATTATCTATAATTGTTGATTTTTCCTTACTCGGTAATAGATTTATTTATACTTCGATCTCCTATATTTAATTCCAATCCCTTCTATAAATAAATTATTTCTAAAATTTGATATAATCGAATTTCAATTATAAACCCGTTGAATTCTTCTCAATTTAGCTTATATTCCGAATTCCGAAATATAATCAATCTTTTTGTTTCAAAACACTTCCCAATTTGCTTTTAAATTCCTATTTGAATTTAAATGGTTTAAATTATCCAAATGATAATTTATTCCACCAAATTTATAACACTATTTATAAATTCAACTTCCTTGTTTCATATATATTTAACAAGTTCCCTTTTCAAATTTCTATTTAAAATTCGATCCCTTTGATATTCCGAATTGTGGAATAAAAACCATTGTTCCCATTAGAATGATTTCAAATTCTATTTTTAAATTCATATTTGAATTTAGATATTCAAATTATCTCTTGATAATTAATTCATTATATTTATAATCATTGTTTATAAATTTCCTTGTCTTATATATTTAAACAAGTTCTATTTTGAAATCTATTTAAAATCAAAATCTTATTTTGGAAATTTCTATTTACAATAACTTATATATATATATATATAACACCCAATTTATTTTCATATTCAATTTAACTTCTATTTAAATGATTTCGAATTGATCGAATTCAAATCATAAATCCTTATGGATTTATTTTAGTTCAATTTATATTATGAACATCAGGATAAATTCCATCGTTTATTTCTTTAAAACGATTTCCCCATTTCTATTTTTAAATTCACATTTGAATTTAAATATTCAAATTATCAAATGATAATTTTTCCACTTTATTTATAAACACCGTTTATAAATTTACTTCAATTCCCCACATTATTCAATTTATAAACATCTTTTATAAATTCAATACTTGTTTTATTTATTTAAAACAAGTAAATATGTTTAGCACATTCTAAATCCAAATTCTATTTAAAAAAAAATAGATTTTTCCTTTTTAAATATCCAAATCTCTTTTCCCAATATTTTTATAATTTAACATTTTGGCCCCAGTGATATTTAAACAATCAAACCACTCAATTTATCAACCAATATATCATATATGATAATATATGTGAAAGTAAACAAATAATAATATTTTTGAGGAATCCAGTTGGATCCCTCCAACCTCTTTCCTGCATCCACAGACGTTAGCAAACAGAAATAATACCCATCCTGCCTCGTGGCAGGATATCGCGGTATGAAGGTCATCCACTATCATAGCGTGAGGCGTATAGGGTCATCCGCTAATGATACTGCGGGCATCCGCTAATGGTACTGCGGGAATCCAACCACCAATATACATGTAATAACCACAAACACAAATCCTAAATAACTAATATATATTATATTAGCCACAGTAATATTTTAATGCAACCAAACAACCATCAAACAATTATTTTAACGAATAAATAATTAAAATAAAAATGAGTGAGATTTACTCACCAGGTTTTTTAGTTTGCACTTGTATCAATTTCAATTTCTATTCATCGAATTTCAGAGTCTTGATTTCACACGAATGATTCTATTCGACTTATCCTTGAATTTATTTTTACAGGAACTGCTCATATCCTGAAACATCACCATTTTCTCATATTGGATTGGCTTTACCCCAGAATGTGCTATGCTGTCCTTTTCCTGGACTTAATCTTCGCCTAAATATCGCTATTGAAATGCCAAAACTCAGTCAGCCCTCATCGTTCCAGACCAACTCCTCCAACCTCAGTTCCACGGTTCATTGTCTCCATTCACCCTTTCCAAAGTCAACACCCTTGAACTCACGTGAAATAACCCTAAATTGATTCTACTATACTCACGTTAGTCTCCCTTTGCATTTACACCAAGCCTATATTGATCTCCCAAATCCCAATGTCGAGGCCTTCAGACTCCATCGCACCATCAGATAAAGCGATTTACCCAAAAACGCCATCACAAATCGCGATGCTTGAACCCTCTTGTCACCTTAATCTTATGCCCAGAAATCACCTCGTCGATCCGTCGTTACTAAAGCTCACCCGTTCAAGTTTGAAATCGCACATCCACTGAAATGTTGAATTCGCGACGAATACCCTAAACTCGAACAACTGGGCTTCGCAATGAATGATCGAGGATCTTCCCCTTTTTTATTTTTGGCTAATCGATTTCGATTTGAATTGCTAGAAGGAATTGGGGATTTATTTTCAATTTCGGTTGTTAGAATGGAATGAGAAAGAAAAGGAATCGTGACTTTATAAAAGGAGGATTAAAGAAAGAAGACACCGTGATTTCAAAGGATAGGATATCAGCCATCTTACTTCTGAAGCTTACTATTTAATTCCAAAAGAATGAAAATGGAAAGAAGTAAAAGAACAGGAGTGGGTTTAAATAGGAGAAGTATCCTTAGCGTGGAAGGAATGGAAAACGCGCAGGTATAGGTAGGAATGCAGAAGTAGTAGACTAAGATGGCTTAAGGTACATGTAATTTAATTCGATTTGATCTTTGATTTGATTTGTAATTAATACGATTTGAAATAAAGAGATTTTTATTTCCTTTAGTAGATTCTGATTTGATTTCGAACCTATCCACAATCACATATCTCGGGGTCCATTAATTTCAATCATGAACCGCTGTTTTAGCGTACCGACCGTCGTTCCAATGTAATAACGGTGTTCGGAGTTCAACATAATATATTCTGAAATTAAATTTGATTGTGTATATATATATTAACCATTTTAAATCAATATAATATAATTTAAATTCAGACAAATAAATTCTTTGATAATAAATTTTTATTATCGTCGTCTATATTCAGATAGAATATATTGATCATCTAGACTGTTTCGATTCAGTTTTCGATTTCGGTTTTCAATTATTTACAATTTATGATAATTCGATATACACGAATTAAATTATATTTGATTATAAATCGATAAATTCTATATAAATATCCATTTACATTATCATTTCAATATTTAAAACCATATTAAATATTTAAAATAAACTATTCAAAAAATCTGGGTCATTACATTCTTCCCCCCTTAAAAGAATATTGTCCCCGAAATTACTAAGGTAAGAAAAATGCTACAAACCAACTAACTTTTCAAAACTCATTTATGTTGAACTCAACTCTTTATTTCAACAAAGTTTAATTCCTACAAAACTTTTGTTTTCATTCATATTCCACACCATATAGGCTTACATTCATTTAATCCGAATGATTCAATATCTCACATCCAATTCATATTCCATTCAAATCTATTCAAATTGATTCTAGTCAATTCATTTACTTCAGAATTAAAATCCCCACGTTTTCATTTCAAATCTTTCTGAAATCACATAAATATATACATATGTTTATTTCTATCACAAATTCAAAACATTTGAATATTCAAACCAACTTGTTTTCTTTCAAACAAATTTCCATCAAATCTTTTCTAAGATAGAAATCCATCACTTAGAAACTCGAAAACGAACACTGATGATGTTGCAGTCATCATCATAATTATTTCTCAGCCACTAAAGGGAGTTCAGTGCTATATACTTCAAAAAATATTTTCAAACTTTCTAGGATTTAAATTTCAAATTTTGGTTTGAATTCAATTTCAGTTCATCACATATGTATATTTCATTTCTATACAAATGCTATTTGGTTATATATAACCAATCCAATTTTGTAATCTTATTTGATTATAACAATATCAATCAACTCATCCATGTATTATAATAATTTAAGAAAATTATTCCTTTTCTATCAAAGTAGAATTTTGGGTAAAATTATTTGATTTACCCACTTAAAACAATATCGTGTCAAATTTCTTTGTTCAAGTGTTTAGAAATTCCTATCGACTTCGTGGCATCCCACAATTCGATCAGAATTCATAAACCACTCAAAAGACTAACCAACACAATATAAAACAACTTTTATATCAACTAACAAATACGCGCTCTCGTATATATGCTTTCAACTCATTCAAGGGTATTACTGACCCTATCTCTAATGAGCACAACCCCACCAAAGCCTAGGTATTCGCTCAACCTAGGCTCTGATACCAACTGTAATGGCCCGCAAATTCGTACTATCTGAGTTGACTAATAACACCACATGTCCAACCCAAATGACACCGAAATACGAATCATTAGTAGAATGAAGTTAGAGGATAAGGAATAGAAAGAAAGAAAAGTTAGAATAGAAGAAAAACGAAGAACACAAATCTCACAGTGGAACGAATAAAATATATTAAATAACATAACTTTTGAAATACAAATCAGTAACGGTATATACATACCATTATCAGAGCACAACAGTTATTCCTGAAACAATTATAAACACCTGTTTCAAGATACAACATAGTACATAGCGGAAATATGATAATCTATAGCTAGCTGGTGAAGCCTCCTACCTCCAGCTCTTCCAAGTGAATCTGAAAAATCCCGGCTACTTGACTGCCCGTACAAATTTTGGGCACCCAAGAGTTTAGGGAAAACAAACAAAATAAACTCTGGGTCAGTCATGGGATTGGTTTGAGTGAACTCCAATCATTTGTTTATCTTTAAAAATCATTTCGAAAGAAATGATAATCGTAAGACCGATCCACACATAAACACGGATGGTTTTTACCTTACGATAACCCAAAATATCTTTGATACCAAATCCAGTGATATTATAATAATGTCTACATCAAATAAATAGAATCTAGCAGAACGCTTGCATCTCACGCTCCATATATAATATAAAATCGAAAACGCATGGCGCTTATTGGAGATTGGATTTCCAACATGAAAAGGTATGAAACCACCTTTCAATCAGTGTACTCTAGAGGGGATACATTGGGGTTCAATAAGAACATCTTGCAACCCGGTCCATACATGACCGACCACTCATTTTGCTTGAGTGTATCGAATGTATATCACCAACGGTTGGGATCAGCAACTGTTTCCCGAAAAGGGACAGCATCGATAGATTAAAGAAGTAAAAGGAATTTCTCTAGATAGGTGATTATACACCCTAATGGGAGCGACCCACATAGCCATGTTGCCTGCCCGATTTTTGTCATTTCCCGGTTGTTGAGGCTTGAGGCTACGATTACTTATAATTCATTGATAGCACAATCACTTTGAATGCCACATTGTCAGATCCCTTATTCATTAATTTGATTTGCACAAATATATTCTGGATATTATGCTAAGAGAATAAATCCTCCACCACCGTTTATATATCTATACATATCAACATATGTGATCATTGGAAATACTCTGTCAAACATTCGTCCATTTACGTTCGTTTTGGGATTGAATGAAATGAAAGCACCATTTCTATTAATAGAAAAGTCCTGGCACTTGACTCCATCTTCGATTATCTTCATATAATCTGATTCACAACGCTACTGGCAATACAGAGTGGTTCTCAGATAATAATCCAACCGGTCTCTCAATATTGACAACGATATTGGTAAATACTTCGATAGTCGGTTATTTAACTATCAAAGAAAAACAAGCATTCCTTCATAACATAAAACAATCACTGGGCCCTTAATTAATATTTCATTAATTAAATCACTACTCCATTTCCTTATCAATATTTGTCAACCAAATATTTTCTACAATCGCCTTTGTAACAACCCATAAAATCAGAACCAGTTTAAAATTTTTAATTTGGCTATTTTTGTGGATTTTAAATATTTAAAATAAATTATTTTAAATAATAACAACCAAAAAGTTGGTTTGAATTGATGTTTGAAGATAAATATAATTATTTTAAATTATAAACAAGGCCTGAAATAGCGCGGCAGTTTCAAAATTTGAATTCAAACTTTGACTGATTGTACCGGGTGCAGAATAAAACGGATTTTAGTAAAACCAAAAATATTTAAATCTTTTTTTGAATATCTTTCTAATGAATCTGAAAAATCGAAATTTCATAGCGGAAATTAAAAGTTATGGCCAAATGAATTTTCAGAAAGGTCGCTATAGAGTATATATAGCCCTTGGAAATAGACATTTTGCAAACGACCTCAGAATTCGACGAAACCACTTTTGTTGGATCCGGGATGCCAAATTATTGCTAGATTTCAAATTCCATAATTTTTGAAGTTAACATGTGAGCGTGGCTAAGGAAAATGTGTTTGGTTAATTTCAGTTAAACCGGATCGACCAGAAAAGGGCCATTTTTCAAATGGTCTCGGAATTCGACGAAACTAGTTTTGTTGGGACCGTACCGTCAAAACATAGCTGGATTAATTTTTCGGGAATTTTTAGAATCAGTATGTGGCCCCGGCAAATTGAAATGCACGTTCAAATCAAAAATTAAATGTTTTATATTTTAATTTGCAGAGAAACTGACTGAAACAGTCGAATGGACCTACGAAACATATCCCATTGTATTCAGAATGGGGTTATTTAGCTAGGGCGACAGTCGTTGGGTTTGGATTGGAGTTCATATGGGATAAGGGGTATTTTGGATTTTAAAAATATATAATTAAAAAATCCCATTGGCCAATCACAAAACGACATTTCATCTCTCTCCCCGTAAAACCTCCAGAACGAAGGCAGAAACTACCTCTTTTCTTCCTCCCCTATTGCGCCTCCTACACGCAAATTCAGACCTCCTTCAGTTAAGGTTTTCAAAGATCGTCTCGCCCTCTTCAAATTAGTACCGGTTGCAGCCCTCCTCGTCGCGTCGTTCGCGAGATCCACCTCCACAAAGATCCACTGTTCAAAGCTCCGCCGCACCCTGGTGGCGCCATCGCACTGAGGGACCCTACCTCCGACATCCGCGCCTCTCGAAACCCTATGCCGTGGCGTAGGCCAATCGTCTCCTAACTACATGGAATTCGAGAAAAATGAAGACCTAGATTTGAACAATTTTGCAAGGTAACGGCTTAATTTTTTTTAAACTGTTCTATAGCACTTTAAAGCGCTACAGTTTATGATTTTACAATAAAAATCATATCTTTTTCGTATGTGGTCGAAATCCAGTGCAACAAGAGACAGTGGACTCGTGCGGACGTCTTCTACATTCTAGAAGAGACCAGATATTTTTCTGAGCTTTCTACAATTTTTGGAGGAGTGGAACTCAATGTGAGATTTTTGAATTATAAACGATATGGAAATAACGATGTATAAATTATATAGTCGATGTATGAGTTATATAAGCGTTGTACACCTCATGTATAAGCATAGTATAAGTTGTATGTTCGATGTATAAGTTATATATGCGTTGTAAAAATGATATATGCGTTGAAATGAATTGAAATGAAATTGAAATATAGTTATATACGTATATATATATATACTCCCCTCGTCCACAGACCATGGACGATATATACTGGTTGCGATATTGTTTGGATTATTGGTTGATGTGGAATTTGGTAAATATCATAAATTGTTGATTGGAAATGATTGATTGTGATTGAAATCCCAGTAGGATTAGTATATGGGAAAATTCGTCTGCGTACGAACTAGATATTGAAATCCCCATTGTCAAAAGCTACGAGGCTTTAAGGTAAAGCGAGGAGCCGCACTTGGGACACTGCCCGTTTTAACTACCCTGCTGTTATGCTGCCGAAATTTTCAATAATATTCATGTGTTCGAATTATTTTCATGTGTTGAAACCATATTCATGTGTTGAAACTATATTCATGTGTTGAATAAAATTCATGTATTGAATGACATTCATGTATTGAATAAATTCTTTGAAAGATAAAATAACATTTTTATCATATATATGAAATATATAAAATAATCGTGTTTTGTAATAAATTGTTTTGCAATAAAAATAACATTTTTTACCGTATGTATGAACTATATAAAATAACCGTGTTTTGAAATAAATTGTTTTACAGTAAAAATCACATTTTTATTATATATATGAATTGTTAAAAATAGTTATGTGTTGAAATAAATATCTGTTGGATAAAAATATCATTTTTATCAAATATATGAAGTGAAAATATTTTTGAAATTGAAGAAGGGATTATAATTATATATATAAATATATATAACTATAATTAAAATAAATCAAATAACGAAGGTGCAGTTCATATTTTGAAACTGTGATTTCAAACGATTATTGCGGGAGATCCGACCATCAGATTTTCCCGAAACTGAAACTGTTGGGTTCGCTTTGGAAATATCTTTCCAACAACACCAACTTTGTAAAGATCCAACAGTTGGATTATCTGGAATGTTTAATTCAAATCTGAAGAAAAACAGCGCCAGAATCGATTATACATATATATACATATATATATATATATATTTAAAATAAATCGAATAACGATGCTGCAGTTCGTATTTTGAAGTCATAACTTCAAAAGATTGTACAGGGAGATCCGACCATCGGATTTTCCCAAAACTGGAACTACTGGATCCATTTTGAAAAGATCATTCTAATGATATAAAATTTGCAAAGATCCAACGGTTATATTTTTAGATATGTGTAAACCAAACCTGAAGAAAAACAATGCCACAACGGCGTTATGGTCTGAAGCGTCGCTTGAATGAATTGACTATTTTTAAATAAATAACAATAGCGATAAATCATGATAAAATATTATAAACAATATGGAATGGAAATAAACCGAATTTGCTCGGTTTATTGGATATTTGATGGTTGAATGTGTTTGACGTGAAAATTACATTAATGAATTAAATTATTGGTGTCGAAACCATTGAAATGAATTGATTTGAAATTCTAAATATACGTGAATTATTTGAAAAGGCCGAGTTAATTCTCATTTCAAATAATTGATCGACGGTTAAAAGTCGAAGACATGAAGACGGTGCAAGACTGATGATCTTCACGTCGAATGGAGGGGTGCTACTAATGCTCATGATAGGTGTAACTACCTTGAAGGGGCTGAAGTGGTAGCCGTCCGGACGTACTTGTTGATTGTACGGATACGCGAGGTATAAGGTGCCTCCGGTTTTGTTCAGACCCAGAACGGACTTGTAAATGGATGTGTGTCTGACATTGTATATTGACAACGTGGCATGCAGATATGTTGTGATCAAAGCTTTTGTTGAAAAGTATGGCTTTGTGGTTGATGATCAAAGCACGGCTGTGAGTAGCTAGCTTTGTGTTTAGCGTTGTTTCGCGAGCCTCATATCCCGCTATGAGCCAGAAACGGGAGAAGGACCACAGGGAGAACATGCGTTTCCTTCTAGCTAGGAGTGGTGCTTTAGGTTTTACACGCTCGGGCATTTACTTATGTGGATGATGGACAGCGAGGCCTCGGTCAGTTCGGTCTCTTCGGAGCCGATGGTTTGGTCGGACATGACCAGTGACGCCCCATAGGGCGGGGAAACGCAATGTTCAGGAATTTTAATCCACATCGAGTGGACCGGCCCTGACGATCCAAGACTTGCCTGCGCGCTTGCCTGAGGGGCGGGCTAGAGCGTCTCGAATTCGGTAAGGACGATCCCTTGCCTTGGTTCATGACAGAAATCCAATTTCCAAATACGACACCGTGCAGTTTTGATTGTATACCTATATATGGCGACATGGTATATGGTACCCATGTCGTCTATGATTGATATTTATGATTGAAATTGTCTATAAAACATATAAACACTAGTAATAATATCAAATGCTTTTGTTTTATTCGTATCAAGCATATTTTTTTCGTTATAAGGTAAAACTCTATCCTTCGGTTTGTGTTGCATTGTGTAATGGGAACTGAGTCTTATAATGGCTTCATTTTTTATAAAAAGCATTGCGATGTTTAAAAGATTTACTTGTTTTAAAACACTGGTAATCCAATGGAGTAAACCCGTACTGTGTTAGCGGCGTGGTCCTGTGATTGGCCGTATATTAAAGTAGTTAAGTAGATTTCTCATACCAGTCCCATGACTGACTCATAGTTTGTTTCACTTGCAAACTCGGGTGCCCCTATTTCTACATGGGCAGCCTTGTATTCAGATTTTAGCAGGCTCTTTCTGGATAGCTGTAGCTGAAGATGGATTTTATCATTTATCTCTTTTTATGTTGTTCAGCTCCTGCTGTACATATTATATTTTGTTTCTGCTGTAGACATTTTATGTAAAGCTGAACTGTATTTTGTACTAAGTATGATCCTGTATACTGTGTAACTCTGATGATTATGTTTATCTAGTGTATTCTATTGTATATTATCTGCTGTATTTATTTATTTCTGTTCTACTGTTATCTGTTTATGTGTTATATTCCAAAGATTACCCTTGCCACCGTGGAACGGGGTTTGGGGTCGTCACAACGTGGTATCAGAACTTTGGTTAAGCTTAGTTCTGAAATATAACATATGAACAAACTCGTCAGAAATAGAACCAGTAGTGTTCTATGATGGATCACTCATTTCAGATAGGATCAGTAATATCCTAGTATGAGTATAACAGAATAAAATACACCCCAATAGACGCATTTACATTCAAATATATGTTTCTGTGCTTTATAATATCTTTTCTGTTGACATGACATTTGGTCTGATATTTACAGAAGTACTAGAAAATGAGTGTCAGAAACAGAAAAAGGAATACAGAAACAGATCTAGAAGCTCTATTAAAGAAATATCGAAATCTGGGTGGAGTATCATTCTCGGGCAATGAATCCATTAGTCAAACTCAAGATTGGATGCATTCTGCTGAAAGAATTCTTGAGCGTCTCCCGCTAAGAGATGATCAGAAAAGATTACTGGCATCTTGGGCACTCAAAGACGAAGCTTTGTTCTGGTGGGAAACAGTTATTAAGGATGATCCAGAAGGTAATATTACCTGGGATAGATTTAAAGAAATTTTCCAAGAAAGAATGTTTTAAAAGCCAAATTTTCAAAATGTATATTCTGGCAAGAAGAAGTCAAATTTCTTGGCCACGTTGTGTCAAAGAAAGAAATTTCAGTGGATCCCAGTAAAATCACTACCTTTCAGAATTGGAAACAACCTCGTACACCCACAGAAGTCCGAAGTTTTCTCGGATTGGTCAGTTATTATCGGAAATTAATTAAGGATTTTGCGAAGACATCTAGTTCCTTAACAAAGCTTACTAAGAAACATTCGAGATTCATCTGGACTCCATAATGTGAGGCAGCTTTCCAGAAGCTGAAGTTAAAACTGACGACTGCACCAGTGTTAACAATAATTGATGGCAATCATGACTTGAAAGTCTGGACTGATGCTTCTAAAGAGGGTCATGGTGCAGTGCTAATGCAAAAAGGCCAAGTAGTTTCTTATGCTAGCCGTCAATTGAAGCCACGTAAGAAGAATTATGCAACTCACGATCTTGAATCGTTATACATCGTGTTTGCTATGAAAATCTGGAGGCATTATCTATTGGGTGAGAAGTTTGAATTATACACTGATAATCAATCATTGAAATATTTATTCACCCAGAAGGATTTGAATATGAGACAGCAGCGGTGGTTAGAATTTCTCATGGCATATAATCATCTTATATACTCCGGGGAAAGCTAATGTTGTGGATGATGCGCTCAGCAGAAAGAATGTAATTATCGCCAGTCTTATCATCACTCCTTCATTGATTGATAACATATCTGCTCTTCAGAAGGATGATCACTTCATTCAGAAGACAGAGAGAGAATTCAAAAAGGCGAGCCCTCAAGTTTTCAGATTGATAACGATGGGATCCTGAGGTTAATGGGTTGGATTTGTGTTCCAAACATTCCTGAACTCCGGAGAGAAGTATTAGATGAATGCCACAAAGACAAGCTTAGTATCCATCCAGGGGTGAGCAAAATGTATAATGACATCAAATGCACTTTCTGGTGGAGATCGATGAAACGTGACATTTCTTTATATGTTAGCCGGTGTCCTACTTGTCAACAAGTCAAAACCGATCAGCAGAAGCTCGCTGGATCGTTGCAACCGTTGGAAATTCCAAGTGGAAAGTGGGAACAGATTTCTATGGATTTCATAGATGGTTTGCCCAGAACCAGGAAAGGAAATGATACTATTTGGGTGATCGTAGATCGTTTCACGAAGACCGCCCATTTCATACCTGTCAGATCGAATAGAGCTGCTCAGAGTCTGGCGCATATATATTTCAAGGAAATAGTTAGACTTCATGGAGTTCCCATGAGTATCATTAGCGATCGTGACCCGATTTTTTCTAGTAAATTCCGGGAAGCATTTTAAGCAGAATTGGGAACGAAACTGAACTTGAGCACCACATATCATCTTCAAACAGATGGTCAAACTGAGAGGGTGAACCGTATTCTAGAAGATTTATTGCGAGCTCGTGTAATTGATTTTGGCGGATCATGGGAAGACCATTTGCATTTGGCTGAGTTCTCATACAACAACAGCTACCAAGCGAGCCTGACAATGTCACCATTCGAAGCATCATATGGTAGACCGTGCCGATCTCCTGCTTGTTGGGTAGAACCTGGTAATAGACTCGTATTGGGAACTGATATGATTCACGAAGCTGCGGACAAAGTCGATTTCATTAAGAAACGATTACTAGCCGCTCAAAGCCGATAGAAGAGCTATGCAGATAAGAGAAGAAGTGATTTATCCTTCGCTGTTGGCGACCATGTGTATTTGAAGGTATCTCTAATGAGAGAAGTAATCCGGTTCGGTAAAACAGGGAAATTGGCGCCCAAATTTATTGGTCTAGAACGGATTGGAACTCTCGCATATTGAGTTCAATTACCTGATTGGTTGCCTGAATTACATAATGTGTTTCACGTATCTCAACTTTGAAAGAATGTACATGATCCAGACTTGATCGTAGAAGAAGCAGCGCAATGGGATATAGAAATTACTCCAGAATTGGATATAAGAAGAGAGCCGATCAAGATTATAGGCAAAGAAACAAAAGAGCTAAGGAACAAGAAGGTTCACTTAGTCAAAGTGCAATGGAGTGGAAATCCGTGAGATTGTACTTGGGAAATTAAGGAAAGCATTAAGAAGGCCTATCCCAAGGGCAGGGTGGATATCTCTGATTGACTTTGGTGTAAGGTACATTTACCATATTTTGCATTTCCATTTTGTTCTCTACTTTGTTGTTGTTTCTTTGCATGGATGTAAACTTCTCAATTATATAGACTGAATGATCTTAAAAGAGTATATGAATTAATTGGTATATTTTTTAAAAGTTAAAAACAAATTGATTGTTGTTTGTGTTGTGTGATTGTGGATTTGATTAATTAAATTATTAGAATGATAGTTGATTTAATCAATAAGAGAATGATGGTAAATTTATTCGATTAAATAACGTATTGAACTGATTTAAAAATAGATGGACATATATACATGTACATTATGTATGTTTGAACAGGTAAATGGATTTGCTGTTGAGTAAAGAATTTATTTGCATGCCCGACAAATAGGTAATAATGAGTTGGATGCACAATTTTATTATTATATCAACTCCTATGAATGCCATTGGATGCGGAGTGCTGGTTGTTCTGTGTATAACAATAAACGTCGCCATAGGATAGTAATAATTAATTTTGAACTACACTACATGACATACTTATTGAACATAGGCATACTTCATCATATACCACATAAGCATTTGGAGCTTGTGTGACGAGGTTGAAGATTTACCATACGAGCGAGAGGCTTGTATGGCGATGACTATATACTATAGGTTGAACTGATGACTGTTATGGACTATATAAAATGTAACGGTAAGTTGTAAGATTAATAAAAACCCCATACGGGTCTGGAGATGACAATAAACACGTCTCTCTGGTCATTAAGACACAAAAACCATTTATAGGGTGACGAGAATTTATTCTCTGGAGATATGATCTATACACACTCCCCTGTGGACACCGGAATATATCACATGAATATGTGCATGCTTATTAGGATTTAACGGGTACCTAATACGGCCCAATAAATTTCCAAACCCCTCCCCGTACAAAGGAGGTTATGGCGAAATTTTTCGAAAATTTAGAGTATTAGCCAAATTTTTGAAGAATTTGAAAATTCTTAAAAACTGAAAACTTGAAGAATGGAAGCCAGAATGAAAGTTGAGTTGGTTAATTTAACAAATTTCTACTTCATTCCTTTTCGAGAACGAAAAGTTTTAAGTGGGGGAGATTGTAACAACTCGGAAAATCAGAACCAGTTTAAAATTTTTAATGTAGCTATTTTAGTGGATTTTAAATATTTAAAATAAATTATTTTAAAAAATAACGATGAAAAGTAGGTTTGAATCAATGTTTGAAAATAAATATAATTATTTTAAATTATAAACAAGGCCTGAAATAGCGCGACAGTTTCAAAATTTGAATTCAAACTTTGACTGACTGTACCGGGTGTAGAATAAAACGTATTTTAATGAAACCAAAAATATTTAAATCTGTTTATGAATATCTTTCTAATGAATCTGAAAAATCGAAGTTTCATAGCGGGAATCAAATGTTATGGCCAAATGAATTTTCAGAAAGGTCGCTATAGAGTATATATAGCCCTTGGAAATAGACATTTTGCAAACGACCTCAGAATTTGACGAAACCAATTTTGTTGGATCCGGGATGTCAAATTATTTCTATGTTTCAAATTCCATAATTTTTGAAGTTAATATGTGAGCGTGGCGAAGGAAAATGTGTTTGGTTAATTTCAGTTAAATTGGATTGACCAGAAAAGGGCCATTTTTCATACGATCTCAGAATTCGACGAAACTAGTTTTGTTGGGACCGTATCGTCAAAACATAACTAGATTAATTTTTTAGGAATTTTTAGAATCAGTATGTGGCCCCGGCAAATTGAAATGTACGTTCAAATCGAAAATTAAATGTTTTATATTTTAATTTGAAGAGAAACTGACTGAAACAGTCGAATGGGCCTACGAAACATATCCCATTATATTCAAAATGAGGGTATTTAGCTAGGGACGACAGTCGTTGGGTTTGGATTGGAGTTCGTATGGGATAAGGGGTATTTTTGTATTTTAAAAATATATAAATAAAAAATCCCATTGGCCAATCACAAAACGACATTTCATCTCTCTCCCCGTAAAACCTCCAGATCGAAGGCGGAAACCAGCTCTTTTCTTCCTCCCCCAATTGCGCCTCCTACACGCAAATTCAGACCCTCCTCCAGTTAAGGTTTTCATAGATCGTCTCGCCCTCTTCAAATCAGTACCGGTTGCAGCCCTCCTCATCACGTCGTTCACGAGATCCACCTCCACAAAGATCCACTGTTCAAAGCTCCGTCGCACCATGGTGGCGTCGTCGCACTGAGGGACTCTACCACTGACATTCGTGCCTCTTGAAGCCCTATGCCGTGGCGTAAGCCGATTGTCTCCCAGCTACACGGATTTCGAGAAAAATGAAGACCTAGATTTGAAAATTTTGGCAAGGTAACGGTTCAATTTATTTTAAACTGTTCTGTAGCACTTTAAAGCGCTATGGTTTATGATTTTACAATAAAAATCATATCTTTTTCGTATGTGGTCGAAATCCAGTGAAACAAGAGACAGTGGACTTGTGCGGACGTCTTCTACATTCTAGAAGAGACCGGATATTTTTCTGAGCCTTCTATAATTTGTGGAGGAGTGGAACCCAATGTGAGATTTCTGAATTATAAACGATATGGAAAATAACAATGTATAAACTATATAGTCGATGTATGAGTTATATAAGCGTTGTACACCTCATGTATAAGCGTTGTATAAGTGGTATGTTTGATGTATAAGTTATATATGTGTTGTAAAAATGATATATGCGTTGAAATGAATTGAAATGAAATCGAAATATAGTTATATACGTATATATATATACACACACACACACACTCCCCTCGTCCATGGACCATGGATGATATATATTGGTTGTGATATTGTTTGGATTATTGGTTGATGTGAAATTTGGTGAATATCATGAATGGTTGAATGGAAATGATTGATTGTGATTGAAATCCCAATAGGATTAGTATATAGGAAAATTCATCTACGTACGAACTAGATATTGAAATCCCCATTGTCAAAAGCTGCGAGGCTTTGAGGTAGAGCGAGGAGCCATACTCGGGATGGTGCCGGTTTTAACTACCCTGCCGTTATGCTGCCTAAATTTTCAATAATATTCATGTGTTAGAATTATTTTCATGTGTTGAAACCATATTCATGTGTTGAAACTATATTCATGTGTTGAATAAAATTCATGTGTTGAATGACATTCATGTATTGAATAAATTCTTTGAAAGATAAAATAACATTTTTATCATATATATGAACTATATAAAATAACATTTTTTACCTTATGTATGAACTATATAAAATAATCGTGTTTTGAAATAAATTGTTTTACAATAAAAATCACATTTTTATTATATATATGAATTGTTAAAAATAGTGATGTGTTGAAATAAATATCTGTTGGATAAAATATCATTTTTATCAAATATATGAAGTGAATATGTTTTTAAAATTGAAGAAGGGATTATATATATATATATAAATATAATTAAAATAAATCGAATAACTAAGTTGCAGTTCGTATTTTGAAACCGTGATTTCAAACGATTATTGTGGGAGATCCGACCATCGGATTTTCCCGAAGCTGAAACCGTTGGGTTCGCTTTTGAAATATCTTTCCAACGACACCAACTTTGTAAAGATCCAACGGTTGGATTGTATGGAATGTTTAATTCAAATCTGAAGAAAAACAGCACCAGAATCGACTATATATATATATATGATTAAAATAAATCGAATAACGATGTTGTAGTTCGTATTTTGAAGTCATAACTTCAAAAGATTGTACCGGGAGATCCGACCGTCAGATTCTCCCAAACTAGAACTGTTGGATTCGTTTTGAAAAGATCTTTCTAATGATATAAAATTTGCAAAGATCCAACGGTCAGATTTTCAGATATGTGTAAACCAAATCTGAAGAAAAAAAGTGCCACGGCCGCGTTATGGCCTGAAACGTCGTTTGAATGAATTGGCTATTTTTAAATAAATAAAAATAGCGATAAATCGTGATAAAATATTATAAACAATATGGATTGGAAATAAACTGAATTTGCTTGGTTTAATGGATATTTGATGGTTGAATGTGTTTGACGTGAAAATTACATTAATGAATTAAATTATTGGTGACGAATAATTTAACCATTGAAATGAATTGATTTGAAATTCTAAATATACGTGAATTATTTGAAAAGGCTGAGTTAATTCTCATTTCAAATAATTGATCGACGATTAAAAGTCGAAGACATGAAGACGGTGCAAGACCGATGATCTTCACGTCGAATGGAGGGGTGCTACTGATGCTCATGATAGGAGTAGTTATCTTGAAGGGGCTGAAGTGGTAGCCGTCCGGACGTACTTGTTGATTGTACGGATATGCGAGGTATAAGGTGCCTCCGGTTTCATTCAGACCCAGAACGGACTTGTAAATGGATGTGTTTCTGACGTTGTATATTGACAATATGACATGCAGAGATGTTGTGATCAAAGCTTTTGTTGAAAACAGAGCTTTGTGGTTAATGATCAAAGCACGACTGTGAGTAGCTAGCTTTGTGTTTAGCGTTGTTTCGCGAGCCTCACACCACAGTATGAGCCAAAAACGGGAGAAGGACCTCAGGGAGAACATGTGTTTCCTTCTAGCTAGGAGTGGTGCTTTAGGTTCTACACGCCCAGACATTTTGCTTATGTGGATGATGGAAAGCGAGGCCTCAGTTAGTTCGGTCTCTTCGGAGCCGATGGTTTGGTCGGATATGATCAGTGACGCCCCATAGAGCGAGGAAACGCAGTGTTCAGGAATTTAATCCACATCGAGTGGACCGGCCCTGACGATCCAAGGCTTTCCTGCTCACTTTCCTGAGGGGCGGGCTAGAGCGTCTCGAATTCGGTAAGGACGATCCCTTGCCTTGGTTCATGACGGAAATCCAATTTCCAAATACGACACCGTGCGGTTTTGATTGTATACCTATATATGGCGACATGATATATGGTACCCATGCCGTCTATGATTGATACTTATGATTGAAATTGTTTTTGAAACATATAAACACTAGTAATAATATCAAATGCTTTTGTTTTATTCGTATCAAGCATATTTTTTTCATTATAAGGTAAAATTCTATCCTCCGGTTTGTGTTGCATTGTGTGATGGGAACTGAGTCTTATAATGGCTTCATTTTTATAAAAAGCATTGCAATGTTTAAAAGATTTACTTGTTTTAAAGCACTGGCAATCCAACGGAGTAAACCCGTTCCATGTTAGCGACGTGGTCCTGTAATTGGCCATATGTTAAAGTAGTTAAGTAGATTTCTCATTCCAGTCCTATGACTGACTCATAGTTTGTTTTACTTGTAAACTCGGGTGCCCCTATTTCTACATGGGCAGCCTTGTATTTAGGTTTTAGCAGGCTCTTTCTGGATAGCTGGAGCTGAAGATGGATTCAATCATTTATCTCTTTTTATGCTGTTCAACTCCTGTTGTACATATTATGTTTTGTTTCCGCTGTAGACATTTTATGTAAAGATGAACTGTATTTTGTACTAAGTATGATCCTGTATACTGTGTAACTCGGATGATTATGTTTATCAAGTGTATTCTATTGTACATTATCTGGTGTATTTATTTATTTCTGTTCTGCTGTTATCTGTTCATGTGTTATATTCCAAAGATTACCCTTGCCACCGTGGAACGGGGTTTGGGGTCATCACAGTCTTGGCCCTTTTTGCTATTTGGGAAACATTTCCATATATCGCCTCCTTTTATTTTCAATACATAGAAAATATATTCTATTTAAAATTGGAAAATATTCCAATTACTTATCTCTTTCCCAACCATTCATTTATATACTTAGGAAATATTTATTATTATATTTCCAAAATTTCACTTACTTGGGTTAAAACGAATGTTATGTAAAACATCGCTACAACAACACAAAATACTGCATTTGACTAAATTTCTTTAAATATTTCTCTTCGAGACTGAATCTTGCTATTTATCAGCTAATAATGAAATCAATCGAGTTGGGGTATAATTACCTCTTAGACCTCGACTGAAAATATTATTAACTTCAAAACAGATAAGACCGCTAACTCGAATAATCAACACCATATGAAACCAATTTTCCATTTCTAAAACACGTATACGCTTCTCTTTCTATTTTTAACAAATCTAATTTATAGATTTCCTTTTTGTTTATAATATTCTATTTTTAAGTTCATTTCCTTATCGAATTCTATCTATATCGATACATTGATTTCTAACTATCAAATTTTCTTAAAAATATTCTAAATCCTTAAATTTCCGGAAAATTTTGCCAGTACCTCCTTTGTACCGGTTGATATTTCAAACCTCAACTCGCCTCTCTAGGCCCTTTCCATTCAAAAAGAAAATCGAAAAGCCAAGTGGCTTGTCGATTCGACGCATAAAATCTCATATGGAATTTAAACGTGTATCTTTTTATCGGGCACACAAATTATAATCTTCATATACTTCATTCCATACCTGTCTAACACATATATATCCATTCCCAATTTATTACAACTCAATCCGGTCATTTTAAACTCGATTTGCTAATTAATTCTCTAGTTAGTTATTTTGCCTATTTCACTTTTATATTTGAACATAACCTATTCAAAAATATTTCAGTTCGCTTATAAGCTAATTGAAATCCCATTTTTAATTTATGTTTCATATTTGATTTCGAATAAAATTTCATAAATTCCATTTCCCTATTTAAGGTTAAACTCATTCTAAAATTCAATTAACTAATCCTTCTTTAACTTAGTTAATTCTATTCAAAAATTAAAAGTTTGATTGTTGTTTCAAAAGTCATTTCATATACTTCACTTGAGTTTATATTTATTTTATAACTAGAGTCCAGAATTTTCAAATGGAAATTCGGATTTTATTTGCTTAAAAATCCTTATATTTATTTATATAAACCATTATGGTTTTTAAATAATTTTGGCGCGGTTTTTCTGAAAATTTGAGTTTAACATAACTTAAAATCTATCAGACGAAATCCAGATTTTTCTCTTCCGTTAGAAAACTATTATTCAACCGGTCCTGACGATTCTTATTTCAAAGAATTCCGACTTAAACTGAGTTCTATACACTCAATTGAAGTTCAAAATGCCAAATTACGAACTACCACGCTGCGGCGAGTTCATTTCAATTATATATATATAAATGTTTAAACTTCATTTATAATAAATTCAACTCCATTCTGATATATTGTTAATATATATCAAATCAGTTTCCCAATTCAACATAATATTTTCGATTACCTATAATTGTCGATTTTTCCTTACTCGGTAATATATTTATTTATACTTCGATCTCCTATATTTAATTCCAATTACTTTTATAAATAAATTATTTATAAAATTTGATATAATCGAATTTCAATTATAAACCCGTTGAATTCTTCTCAATTCAGCTTATATTCCGAATTCCGAAATGTAATCAATCGTTTTGTTTCAAAACACTTCCCAATTTGCTTTTAAATTCCTATTTGAATTTAAATGGTTTAAATTATCCAAATGATAATTTATTCCACAAATTTATAACACTATTTGTAAATTCAACTTCATTGTTTCATATATTTAAACAAGTTCCCTTTTCAAATTTCTATGTGAAGCTCCATCCCTTTGATATTCCGAATTGCGGAGTAAAAACCGTTGTTCCCATTAGAATGATTTCAAATTCTATTTTTAAATTCATATTTGAATTTAAATATTCAAATTATCTCTTGATAATTAATTCATAATATTTATAAACATTGTTTATAAATTTCCTTGTCTAATATATTTAAACAAGTTCTATTTCGAAATCTATTTAAAACCAAAATCTTATTTTGGAAATTTCTATTTATAATAACTTATATATAACACCCAATTTATTTTCATATTCAATTTAACTTCTATTTAAATAAATTCAAATTAATCGAATTCAAATCATAAATCCTTACGGATTTATTTTAGTTCAATTTATATTCTAAACATCATAATAAATTCCATCATTTATTTCTTTAAAACGATTTTCCCATTTCTATTTTTAAATTCACATTTGAATTTAAATATTCAAATTATCAAATGATAATTTTCCACTTTATTTATAAACATCGTTTATAAATTTATTTCAATTCCCACATTATTCAATTTATAAATATCGTTTATAAATTCAATACTTGTTTTATTTATTTAAAATAAGTAAATATTTTTAGCACATTCTAAATCCAAATTCTATTTTAAAAAAAATAGAATTTTCCTTTTTAAATCTCCAAATCTCTTTTCACAATATTTTTATAATTTAACATTTTGGCCCCAGTAATATTTAAATAATCAAACCACTCAATTTATCAACCAATATATCATATATGATAATATATGTGAAAGAAAACAAATAATAATATTTTTGAGGAATCCAGTTGGATCCGTCCAACTTGTTTCCTGCATCCACAGACGTTAGCCAACAAAAATAATACTCATCCTACTTCGTGGCAGGATATCGCAGTATAAAGGTCATCCACTATCATAGTGTGGGGCATATAGGGTCATCCGCTAATGATACTGCGGGCATCCGCTAATGTTACTGCGGGAATCCAACCACCAATAAATATGTAATAACCACAAACACCAGTCCTAAATAACTAATATATAGATTATAATAGCCACAATAATATTTTAATGCAACCAAATGACCATCAAACAATATTTTAATTAATAAAATAATTAAAAATAAAAATGAGTGAGATTTACTCACCAGGGTTTTTAGTTTGCACTTGTATCAATTTCAGTTTCTATTCATCGAATTTTAGAGTCTTGATTTCACACGAATGATTCCGTTCGACTTATCCTTGCATTGATTTTTACGCGAACTGCTCAAATCCTGGAACATCACCATTTTCTCCTACTGGATTGGCTTTACCCCAGAATTTGCTACGCTGTCCTTTTCCTAGACTTAATCTTCACCTAAATATCGCTATTGAAATGCCAAAACTCAGTCCGCCCTCATCGTTCCAGACCAACTCCTCCAACCTCAGTTCCACAGTTCATTGTCTCCATTCACCCTTTCCAAAGACAATACCCTTGAACTCATGTGAAACAAACCTAAATTGATGCTACTATACTCACGTTAGTCTCCCTTTGCATTTACACCGAGCCTGTATCGATCTCCCAAATTCCAACATCTAGGCCTTCAGACTCCATCGCACCATCAGATAAAGCGATTTACCCAAAAACGCCATCACAAATCGCGATGCTTGAACCCTCTTGTCACCTTAATCTCATGCCCAGAAATCACCTCGTCGATCCGTCGTTACTGAAGCTTACCCGTTCGAGTTTGAAATCGCACATCCACTGAAATGTTGAATTCGCGACGAATACCCTAAACTCGAACAACTGGGCTTCGCAATGAATGATCGAGGATTTTCCCTTTTTTATTTTTGGCTAACCGATTTCAATTTGAATTGCTAGAAGGAATTGGGGATTTATTTTCGATTTCGGTTGTAAGAATGGAATGAGAAAGAAAAGGAATCATGACTTCATAAAAGGAGGATTGAAGAAAGAAGACACCGTGATTTCAAAGGAGAGGATACTAGCCATCTTACTTCTGAAGCTTACTATTTAATTCCAAAAGAATGAAAATGGGAAGAAGTAAAAGAATAGGAGTGGGTTTCAATAGGAGAAGTATCCTTAGCATGGACGGAATGGAAAACGCGCAGGTATAGGTAGGAATGCAGAAGTAGTAGACTAGGATGGCTTAAGGTACATGTAATTTAATTCGATTTGATCTTTGATTTGATTGCTAATTAATACGATTTGAAATAAAGAGATTTTATTTCCTTTAGATAGAGTCTGATTTGATTTCGAACCTATCCACAATCACATATCTCGGGGTCCATTGATTTCAATCATGAACCGCTGTTTTAGCGTACAGACCTTCGTTCCAATGTAATAACGGTGTTCGGAGTTCAACAGAATATATTCTGAAATTAAATTTGAACGTGTATATATAAAATAACCATTTTAAATCAATATAATATAATTTAAATTCAAACAAATAAATTCTTCGATAATAAATTATTATTATCATCGTCTATATTCAAATAGAATATATACTGATAATCTAAATTGTTTCGATTCAGTTTTTAACTTCAGTTTTTAATTATTTACGGTTTATGATAATTCGATATACACGAATTAAATTATATTTGATTATAAATCAATAAATTCTATATAAATATTCATTTACATTATCATTTCAATATGTAAAACCATATTAAATATTTAAAATAAACTATTTGAAAAATCCAGGTCGTTACAAGAGCAATGAAGCGAAGTGTTGTCGAATTTGTGAGAAGTGTTGTGGTGAAACCTTTTGTCCTAAAAGATTTTAATGTATTTTAGACAAAAATTATATATGTGTTATCGGAATTAATAACATATATTTTCAAATTTGGAACAATGTTCAATTATTATGTCGACCGTAGGTGGATGTATGAAGTTAAAACTAGAATGAAAGTTTCAGTGAAAGCACATTTTTATAATGATGTAAACAAATTTATTAGATTCGCAGTATCTAATCACCGAAATAATGAGGAATTTCATCTTCCTTGTAGTAAGTGCAGACTGTTGAGATTTTGGAAACCAAATACAGTTGAAGTACATTTACGTAAATATAGTTTAGTTCCAATTTGTTATTTATGGGATCGTCATAGAGAACTTGTAATATGTAAATGTTATTGTGGTCGAGGCTGATTTAGTTACGACGAATCCAATAGAAGATATGGTAGAAGATGCAACACAATCAATGTTCCTTCTCGTTTATGTTGACAATGATCACGTCAATATCGAAGAAGAACCGAATGTGAGAGCGAAATTTTGGTATGATTTATTGGATGCCACTAAAAGGTCCGTGTAGGATGGTTGTAAAAGTGAAACTGAACTATCGGTAACAGCTAAATAAACCACTATGAAATTAAAATTCAACTTACAAAAGCTTTGATTTATAGCGGTTGTACAAGCCGCAAAAAGACATATGTAGCCCAATAATTTGATATGCGGTAGTCATTACCAAGTGAAAACATTGGTGTCGGCTTTTAGTCCATCGTACCAAAAAATTGTTACTTGTATAAAACGTTGCATGCTGTATTAGAAAATGGTACCAATCTTAGGAACTGCATAGTATGTGTTGATGAAAGCTATAAAACCAAGCAAAAAGAAAGAAAATGAAGTTCCATACAAGAGAATACATTATTTCCCCATCACCTCTAGGCTATAAAGGTATATGCGTCCTCAGTTACGGTATGTCATATGCGATGAAACAGCGTGAGAACGCTAAGGATGGAACTTTAACACACGTATCGGATGGAGAACACGAAAACATTTTGATAAGACATATCCTACATTTGTCGTAGAAAGCCATAACATCATACCTGGTTTTGGTATGGACGCATAACACCCTGTAAAAATATACCATGAATAGACATAGATAGTTAAATGAAAAATAAACAATAATAGTGGATTGAAAATACGAATATTTAATAATTCACAACTGGACCACGAAATATTACCATCATGTTCAGGGTGAGATTCTAGCCTCTTTATTATATTTTATTTATTGAAAACGGAGTTTATATAAAAAAGTTACGAATAAAACAAGTTGTACAAAGATAATATACACACAATGTTTGAAATTCAACTGTAAATGAAAAACTAAAATAAAAATAAATACCTATGGAATAATGAAATATTTCTTTGGGATTTCAAACTTGTGTATATATAAACACATAAGATGGGGATGACGTATGTAATAAACAAAAAGAATTAATGGGAATTAATAACAAAATAATATAAACTAATGTCTAGGAGAAATAAATTCTCCACTCTTTCCTTAGGGAGGTGTCGACCACCCTTAAGTAAATTTTGGGGTGACGGCTAGGTTTAGATAGGTTTTTGTATATAAGTTGTTGATAAGAATAGTTGAGATTTATAATTAGAATTTGACGGTTCACGCACACTCCAACCACTATAAATAAGACCATAGCCTCCTTTCTAAACCCCACATTCTCTTCCTATCTCCGCCTCCATTTGTCTCTCTTCCATTTTGTCTAAATTCCAAATTTAGGTCAGGCTAGCTTCTTTTTCTTCTATCTAACTTAATTTCTATCTCCTCTATTATAATTTCTTTAAAGAATCTGGAATTAGATTTATATGGATCTAACACATAGCAACTAGTCATAAAATACATAACAACTATTTACAAAATACATGTTAAGTTCTAAGTAGTAATACGTAGCCTATAAAACCAAAATGCACATGCCCAAGGTGATGAAATCTTTGCGTCAATGAAAGTTGATCCAATAGCATCTTCCATAATCAAGGCAAAGTATCTTCTCCATATTCACTGTTTATCAACTCTAATGCTAATATAAAAGCGTTTTCGTCTATGAGATCCTAGCATGCAATATTGCACATAAACAGACAACATAAAAGAAGGATATATATCAACAATCAAAAGGAAAGCAAATGATTGCACTGTGAACTTGCAGAGTAAAGAGATTTATGGTAATCATTAGGATAAAAGAAAGTTGAAAAAGAAACATAAGATTTGATTTGTGGAAAAGTGATATGAATAGCAATATGCGTGAATAGAGGAATGTATGGAAACCTTTCAGGTTTTAACAAGAGAACAATTAACTATTCTTGAAGCTCAAATATTTTTTGCCTTCTACATAACTGCTTTCAAAGGCAGTTCTAGAAATTACGTCACTGATCGTGGCTGTTAGTTCTACCCACACATCTAATTTACCAGCTCCATCTATACCAATCAGCGTATATCATCTGTTGATAATTTAAGTACAACTAGTATGAAAATATAGTTCGATTGCCTATGTTTTATGGAAAATGTTCTGAAAAGTGAGATTATATTTCAAAATGTTCTGGATAGTTACATCAAAAGCTTAATCACCAAAAAAAATTCAAGTATACAACATCAGACAGGTAGAGTGCCCGTTTTAACCACTTAAACATTGGTACTTAGAGCATCTCTAACAGACTTACGAGCCGTAATATTACAACCCGTAAAATTCAGAGAGAAATGCTGTTATTTGCTTAACAAGGGAACACCGATTTTATCGGTGCGCTCTGATTTAATTAGCACGATACTGATAATTATTATTTTTAATCCTTATATGGTTATTTAATGGTTGGAAACACTTAATGATACAATGAACTATTAGACAGAAGTAAATCAGGAAACTAAAAATGCAAGCAAACCAGATGTTACGTTCAACCCCAGGAGATTCGGCTACAACTGCTAATACGCATAACGAAACAACTGGTCATGATCAACATGATACAAGTAATATTTCGCATAACAATAAAACTAACAATAAGCATACAGATACAACAGGTCATAAAGATATAGCAACTAATGATTGTAGTTACCAACTAAAACATCAAAGCAAATGTAGGAAATAATTACTTAAGCCAACTACATGTTACGTTCAATGTAACAACCCGTGATTTTGGAACCAATTTAAATTTTTTATTTCAGAAAATTTTGTTAGAAAATACGCCAGAATTTAAAATATCATTATTAAATTAAAATATTTAATAAAAATAAAAATAATAAAAAAATAAAATGTTGTTAATGAGATTTATAAATATATGTTGATAAGATGATTTATTAATAATGTTGTTAGGTCCGCTTTGATACTTTCCTTGCTTATTCAAAGTGTAACGTTTATCAATTAATAAATTCTTTATGAATAGTTGCATTCATTTTCAATGCCTTCCCCTCATCGTTATTTTCTTAATGCAACATTAAAAGTAAACACATTTTGAAATAGAAATGTATTGATATGGAATTTACATTTTTAATGTATATACAACATGAAAAATAAAGCATGGACAAATAAAATGTATTGGCATTGACATATACATTTTTAATGTAAATACAACACTAAAAATAAACATTTTGAAATAAAATGTATTGACATTGGAATTTAAACTTTTAATGTAAATGAAACATTGAGAATGTTTTGTCATTAAAATTTACATTTTTAGTGTAAATGATACATTAGAAGAAAAAAATATTCATTGTATAATTAATTGTGTTCACATTAGAAACTATATTTTTAATGTAAAAGGTGAATCATTAAAATGGGATTTATAGTTTGATAAAAAGTTTTAACATAACAAAAATGTTTTAACAGTAGAAAATGTCTGTTTGTTTAATATTAACATTTACATATTAGAAGTAGAAAATGTGCATTTATTAAATATTAACATTTACATGCAAACATTCATTTCTAACAATAATATTTAATCCTGTAGTGTTAGTTTTAATTTCTAACAATTAGCATTAACCATGCATCCATCTCTCTCCTTCATGCAATTAATTTATTATCCTTTATTCTATTAATTTCTTTCCTTTATTTTTGTCATCATGTTTCATTTGCACGCTTTATGTTTCATTCCTTATGTTACTTAACCATGCATTCATTTATCTTTCCTTCTTTTGTTTTCCCTTGTTATTATTTTTCCTTCACAAATAAACCACCTACGTATAAATATAAATGAAATATATATATATTTCTCTTCTATTTATTCTTTCCAACCCTTTTGAATATGTTACTTAAATTATGATATTCAATGTTATGTGTTTTGAAATTTAAAAGGACACACAACTTTCTAACAATCAGAATCAGACAATAAATCATATATTTGTTCGTTTCTATTTATTCTCTCTCTCTCTTTGTAATTTACTTTTGAAATTTGAATAATTTTTTTATATATAATAATAAATAGTGTGGTCCCATCACGCCTAGTCAGCTAATTAAATCCTTGGTAACCTACTATATTGTAACAGACACATTAAGGGAATGAAACTAAAGAAATTAAAAACAGTGTTAGAATATATATATATATATATATATATATATATATATATATAAGCAGCAAATAGAAAATTCCAAAAACCCTATTGTCCCCAAACATAACATAGCCGCCCCCCCCCCCCCCCCTTTGTCTTCAATGGCTGAAAACGCAGCCATTTTCTTCCCCTTCTATCTCCTCAATTTTTTAATGATTTTCAAAAAACTCCAAACACAAGATCGAAGAACTCGACGAAGGCTACAACATCAACAGTTACGATCATCTCTGGTTTCGAAATGAGTGGGAGTTTCTGCCGTGAATACCTAGGAAGAAGACGACGGGTTTAAGAGAATGGTTAAGGAATTTTATTTTAATTAATTATTTAATTATTTAAATGAAGTCATTAGTATTTAAAATACCATATCTTGTACAAATGAAATCAGAATCTGACGAAATTAATTGCGTTGCGATCGTGGTGGAAAATTCTACAACATGGAACTGACTAGAGCTTAAACAAAGACTGTAGGAAATACAGATAAAACCAAGGTGAGATCTCTATTTTTTAAAATAAATTTAATTATTAATCGTGATGTGAGATTTCTTCTTTTTATATAATTAATTAATTAATTTGTTATGTGACGATTGAATGTGTGTGATTCAGATCTGTTATGTGATGATATTGTGGATGATTTATCTGTTTGTTGATGATGTGCAAACACAGATTTGTATGTGTTCCATAAAAATAATCATTTTTGTTAGATTATTGATTTGGACTAGAATTTCCATTTCAATAAAAATAATCATTTTTATTAGATTATTGATTTGGATTAGAATTTCCATTTCAATAAAAATAATCATTTTTGTTAGATTATTGATTTGGATTAGAATTTCCATAAATCATATTGTTTATTTATTGATTTGGATTAGAATTTCCATTTCAATAAAAATAAATCATATTGTTATATTATTGATTTGGATTAGAATTTCCATTTCAATAAAAATAAATCATATTATTGTATTATGGATTTGGATTAGAATTTCCATTTTAATAAAAATAAATCATTTTGTTATAGTGTTGAATTGGATTAGATTGTCAATTCAACATTAAAACATTATTTTGATTATTTTTGTTGAATTGGATTAGATTGTCAATTCAACATTAAAACATTGTTGAATTGGATTAGATAGTCAATTCAACATTAAAACATTATTTTGATTATTTTTCTTGAATTGAATTAGATTGTCAGTTCAACATTAAAACATTATTTTGATTATTTTTGTTGAATTGAATTAGATTGTCAATTCAACATTAAAACATTATTTTGATTATTTTTGTTGAATTGCATTAGATTGTCAATTCAACATTAAAACAATATTTTGGTTAGTTTTGATGAATTGCATTAGATTGGCAATTCAACATAAAAACATTATTTTGATCATTTTATTGAATTGAATTAGATTGTCAATTCAAAATAAAAACATTATTTAGATTATTTTGTTGAATTGAAACAGAATTGTCAATTCATATAAAACATTATTTCACCATTTTTATTTAATTGAAATAGAATTGTAAATTCAATGTAAAATATTATTTTGTCATTTTATTGAATTTAATAGAATGGTTAATACAATTGAAAATATGTCATTGAATTGAGATAGAGTTGCAAATATACATTGAATAAAAAATTGTTCTTTTATTTGCATTCTCCAATGCAAATATACATTAAAATAAAATTGTTCTTTTATTTGCACTCTCCAATGAAAATATACATTGAATAAAAAATTGTTTTTTTATTTGCATTCTCCAATGCAAATATACATTGAAATAAAATCGTTCTTTTATTTGCATTCTCCAATGCAAATATACATTGAATAAAAAAATGTTCTTTTATTTGCATTCTCCAACGCAAATATACATTGAAATAAAATTGTTCTTTTATTTGCATTCTCCAATGCAAATATACATTGAATAAAAAATTGTTCTTTTATTTGCATTCTCCAATGCAAATATACATTGAAATAAAATTGTTATTTTATTTGCATTCTCCAATGCAAATATACATTGAATTAAAAATTGTTCTTTTATTTGCAATCTCTAATGCAAATATGCATTGAAAAATAAAGATGTTCTTTTATTTGCATTCTCTAATGCAAATACACATTGAATTAAAAAGTCATTCTTTTATTTGCATTCCTTGATGCAAATATACATTGAACTAAAAAGTTGTTCTTTTATTTGCATTCTTTGATGCAAATATGCATTGAAATAAAAAGTTGTTCTTTTATTTACATCCTTTCATACAGATAAAATGTTGAAATTGGAAGTTAAAATTTTATTTGTTTTTCTTGATGCAAATAAAACAAAGTTTTAAAAAGGTTATATTTTATTTGTAATTTGGATACAAATTAAAAACAATTGTAACGATACGTATTTTGCCCGGACCTAATCGATCGCTAAGTCGACCAAGACCTTTCAAATCTCGCATACGTTAACTTTGGGAATACAACAAATTAGAACAAATAACAGCAGACTTTTATAATCATTATAAAAATGTTACATCAGAGTACAGAATATCAGAGTACATTAAATAATAATAAACAACAGCGGAAAATAAATTTACAATAAACTTAATACAACGCAGTGGAATAATCAAGTTAACACAACGGAAGACTACCAATGCTCTGGACACAGCTTTAAGCTTCGATCCAGAATCCTGCTGAATATATCTGCAAAATAAGCTACTCGACTGCCCATGTGGAAAGAGGGCACCCAAGTTTGCAAAGTGAAACAAACTACGAGTCAGTCATGGGACTGGTATGAGAAATCTTACTAAACTAATAATATGGCTAATCACTGGACCACGCCGCTAACGCGGAACGGTTTAATTCCATTGGATTGCCAGTGCATAAATTTTATAAATTTTTAAGTCAAAACAATGCAATGCTTTTTAGAAAATGAAATCATTATAAGACTCAAGTCCCATCACACAATGCAACGCAAACAGAGGATAGAGTTTTACCTTATAATGATAAAAAATGCTTGATACGAAGAAAATAATATTTTTAATATTATTATTAGTGTCTAATATGTTTCAAAAATACTTCAAAGTAAATGTATCAATCCTAGACGGCATAGTACCTCATCCTACTATGTCGCCATATATAGGTTTACAATCAAGACCGTAATGTCGTATTGGAGGTTGGTTTCCATTATGAGTCAAGGCTAGGGACTATCTCCTAACCGATTCGAGACACTCTACAATGCCTCAGGATTCGGACGTTGGCGAACCCTTGGATCCGGCAGGGCCGATCCACAAATATTTTAGTGGATTAGTTATGCTTGAACACACGCTCCTCGATCCTATTGGACCTATAATGTAATGACCCGGATATTCCGTCGGTTAGATTTGAATATTTAATACGGTTTTAGATATTAATTTGATAATATAAATAGATTTTTTTTATATTAAAATATCGATTTCGATTTAATATCGTATATATTAAATTATCAAAATAAGGAATCAGCGAATAACTGAATTCGAAGTGAAAACTGATTTGAAATCAGTTCAGATAATCAATACATAATTCTGTTTGAATTAAAATAATAATATTAATTGATTATCGAAGAATTTATTTGTTTTAAAATTTATTTAAATCAATTTAAATTAATATCTTCTCCAGATGATCGAATTGAGCTTCGATACCTATCCCAGTGTGTTCAGAATAGTGGTTTTACCCTAGAATTGACAGTTGTTGGGTTCAGAAAGGAGTTCGGAACCAACGTATTCTTTTGTTAAATAAAATCATACGGGTTCAAAGCAAATTAAAATAAAGCAAGTCGTGGCCTCCTTTTATCCATTCATTCACTCAAGAAATCCCTTGGTTATAAAAAGCACACGTCCTTCTTTACTTTCTTTTGTGGTTCGAAGGCTTCAAGCAAATAATGGCCTAGCTGTTCGATTCCAAACCAGCGCCCTTCCTTTACAAATAACGCGACCAACCCCCTTTGTTTTTCCATTTCCTTCTATACAATAGAAACCGGAAGCTTCAGCTCAAAAATAAATGGTCAATCCTCATTCAAACAAAATCAAATGTCGTTCGAATATCTAAAGCACGACAGCATGTCATCTCTTTAGGGTTTGAGTTCGAATCAATTTAGGCAAAGGAAAAGAAGCGCGAGTGGGTTCTTAAGAGTCGTCGCGGTTCATCACTCGAAGGAGGGAGTCGCAAAGTTCAATCGATTTAGGGCTTGCAAGTGGAGGAGGAACGACGAGGAATTGTGGTACCATTGTGCGATGGGGTATATGGATTTGGAGGCGCGATGGCCAGATGCGGCTTTGAGCAAGACGAGGTTTGTGAGTTCAAGTGAGGCGCGATGATACTGATGAGTGCAGGAGGGTTTCATTGTTCTCAAATTGAAAATGCAGTGGACGTAAAGGGATACAAAGGAGTCGGGCTACTTCTGTTTGGGGAAGAAACATGTGAAAATAGGAGTGTGTGGTGAAGTCGATTTCCATGTTGAAGGAAGGATCGGAGATCATCAAGGGGTACTATCGGATGGGGTGCTTGCAACGCTGATTTGATTTTTCTTACGTTGGTTTTGATTTTCGAAAAAACTAGGATGATGAGGCATGGATCGATCTTGCTGAGAAGCCGCGTACAGGTTGATGTCGAATGGGGGAAAGGTCTGCGGACTCCATTTTTTGATGGAATGCTGCAGTTTCAAAGATATTGTCTTAGCTACGATCAGTAAGGAGTTCGATGCAATGGTGGGTGGACTGTTGGTTGAGGAGGGACAGGGATAACAGCAGTTCGGCAGTGGATATTCGAAACAGACAGGGGTCTCGGTCATTACTGGAAAGGAGACTCGTGCAGTTTAAATCAAAGAGAGGAGGCACTGTATTTTTTTCAGAAAGAGTAAAATGGATTAAGGTAATAACTTTAGTAATGAATTTATTTAATTCGTATAATTTATATATAATGATAAATCTGTATTACCATATAATAAATTATACAAGGTGAGAAAATCATAAAATAGAACTTTTATCGCAGATAATTAAAATTTATGATCTTGTTATACAAGGATTGATCTTGAGACTAGTCGAGAAAATTCATAGCTGAGGATGATATAAGCTGGAATTAATTTTGAAGTCAAAATGGATCGGAAATTAAAAGTAACGGTGAGTAAACCTCACTCACCATTTAATTAGAATTATTTTTATATCGTTAAAAATAATTGTTATGCTTGTTTGAATGTTGTTTGGTTGATTTAAATATATATAGTTATTTAGGCTTAACTATTATATATATATTGGGTTGATGATTGGTTGGATTCCCGCAGTTTCATTAGCGGATGCCCGCGGTACCATAGCGGATGATTACCCTATACGCCCCACGCTATGATTAGTGGATGACCTTCTATACCGCGATATTCTGCCTCGAAGCAGGATGGGTATTACTATGTTGACTAACGTCTGTGGATGCAGGAAAACAGGTTGGAGGAATCCAACTGGATTCCTCAAAAATATATATATTCTGTTTGTTTGTTTGATTTCATATATATTCATATATGATGTGTTAAAAATCAAATGATTGAAAATTGGTTGATTGATTGTTTAAAATATCACTGGGGTTTGGGATATTGATTTATAAAAATATCAAAAAGGGTATTTGAAATTTAAAAGGGGAATTCTATTTTTATAAATAGAATTTGAATTTTAAATGAAGTATAGAAACATTAACTTGTTTTGAATATATATAAACAAGTAATCGAATTTATAAACTTTGTTTATAAATGGAAATATGGGTTTTGAATCGAATTTATAAACTTTGTTTATAAATGGAAATATGGGTTTTGAATCGAATTTATAAATGTTGTTTATAAATGAAAATATGGGATTTGAATTGAATTTATAAACGTTGTTTATAAATGGAAAGGTGGGATTTGAATTGAGGTTATAAACGTTGTTTATAAATAATGCAGAGAATTCAAATGGACTTTGAATATAAGGAATTGAAATAGATTTGAATATAGAAATTCAAATGGACTTTAAACTATAGATTTGAATATAGAAATTCAAATGGACTTTAAACTATAGATTTGAATATAGAAATTCAAATGGACTTTAAACTATAGATTTGAATATAGAAATTCAAATGGACTCTAAACTATAGATTTGAATATAGAAATTCAAACGGACTTTAAACTATGGAATTTGAATAATAGAAGCGAATTGGAGTTTGAAGATAGAATTCAAATATTAAAAGAGAAATGGACTAAAGAGATAATTAACAAATTGAGTTAAAACGATTTGGTATAGTTAAAATAGATTGGGCAGGTATAGATACAGGAAACAGGTATGGAATAAAGTATAGAAGTGAAATAAATAGAATGCCCGACAAAAAGGTACGTATTTAATTCATATATGAGATTTTATGCGCCGTATCGGCAAGTCGCTTGGCTTTTTCTTTTTCTTTTTGAGATAAGAAGGACCGGGAAAGCTATTTGAAATTTCCCGATGCTCCCGGTACAAAGGAGGTTATGGCGAATTTTTCCAGGAATTTAAGGAGATAGAATATTTTTAAGATAATTTGATAGTTAGAAATTAACATATCAAAATTATATAGAAGTCGATAAGGAAACAAACTTAGAAATAGAATAGTATAATTAAAAAGGGAAGTATAAGAAAAAATCTCGTAGGAATAGAAAGAGAAAATATATATGTGTTTAAAGGTGAATAATCAGTTGTATGGTATTGATTATTCGAGTAAGTAGTCTTGTCTGTTTTGACGTTAAATGTTATTCAGTCAAGGTCTGAGAGGTAATTATACCCCAACTTGGTTGATTTCATGATATACCGATAAGTAGCAAGATTCAGGCTCGAAGATCAATGTGAAATGAGAATTAGTAAAATACTGTATTTGGGTTGTCGTAACGATGTTTTACACAACATCTGTTTTAACCCAAATATGTGCAAAGCTTGGAAATAGGATAACGAATATTTCCTAGTATAGAAAATAAAGGAAGGCGATATATGGAAATGTTTTCCAAAGAACGTATAAGGCCAATATGGTTATTGAAAATATTTGGTTAACAAATATTGATAAAGAAATAGAGAAGTGATTTAATTAATGGAATATTAATTAAAGGTTCAGTGATTGTTGGATGTTTGGATGAACACTTGTTTTATTCGATAGTTAAATCATCGACTATCGAAACACTTGTTTTTATTCGATAGTTAAATCACAGACTATCGAAGTTTTGACCATCGTTGTCAATATGGAGAGACCGGTTGGATTATTATCCGAAGAACCACTCCATATCGGCAGTAGCATGCGAATCAGATCATATAAAGATAATCGAAGACGGAGTAGAGTGCAAGGACTTTTTCTATAAATAGAAATAGTGCCTTCAGTTCATCCTGTTCCTGGGTGACTTGTATGGATGAATGTCTGACAGAGTATTTCCAGAAAGGTCACGTACATTGATTTCTTCAACCGTACCAAGAGTGGAAGCGGAGAAGGAAACTTCTTTTAGCTAACACATAATGTACTGTTGAGGACGTCAATCGGTGATTTGATGGATTTGACGACGTGACATTCAAAGTGAATCTGGTGTGATGATAAAGCGTAGCTTCTAGCCTCATCATCCGGTAAATGACAGAAATCGGGCAAGCAGCATGGCTATGTAGGTCGCACCTATTAGGGTGTATAATCACCTGATCTAGAGTTTCATTTACTTCTAAAAATCTATTGTCGATGCTGACCCATTCGGGAAACGGTTGCTGATCCCAATCGTTGGTGATATACATTCGATACACTCAAGCGAAATGAGTGGTCGGTCATGTGTGGCTGAGTTGCAAGATGTTCTTGTTGAACTCGGTATATTCTCCTCTAGAGATATACCAGCGGAAGGTGATTCCATACCTTGTCATAGAAGGAAAACCAAATACCCAATACGTGCTTGCGGTTTTGATTGTATATATATGTGGAACGTGAGATGCAAACGTTCCACTAGATTGTTATTTACTTGATTATATCAAAAGAGTTTTGATATAAAGATAAGTCAAGTGTTTGGATTTTCATAAGGGAAAAACCCGTTCCGTGTTATACGGCGTGGTCTTATGAGATATCATTTAGTTTTCTGAAACTGTTTTAAACTGTTTACTCATACCAGTCCCATGACTGACCCGGAGTTTATTTTGTTTTGTTCTACCTAAACTCTTGGGTGCCTAAATTTGTACGGGCAGTCAAGTAGTTCAGGATTTTTCAGATATATCTAAAGGAGCTTGGAGCAGGAGGCTTCAACGTCATCTAGTTATAGTGTTGTTCCGTTGTGTTGTAAGTGTTGTACTCTGATAAGTGTATGTTATACAATTGAGATTTTGTATTTCAAAGATATGATATATTATATTTTGTTCCGCTGCGATGTGAGATTCTGTGTTGTTATTTCTGTTCTTCTTCTACCTCTTTCTTCTAAAAAAAAAATGTTTCGTATTTTCGTGATATTTGGGTTGGACGTATGATGTATATAGTCAACTCCGATGTTATGGAAATCTGGGTCATTACATATAAATTGGCCATTGGCGACCAATAAAAATCCGAGGCGCCTCATTCCATCAACCACATAAGTAAAAATGTCGGGCCGTGTAAGAACCCAAACATCACTTCTAGCTAGAAAGAAATGTGTGCACTCCCTGCGTTCCCTTGTCCCGTTTTTGACTCTACCGGGTTGTGAGGCTCACGAGGTAACGAAATACACAGAGCTATGCCTAAATAGGCTATGCTTTGATCATCATCCACAAGGCTCTTCTTTTCAACAAAAGCCTTGATCAATTGCATCTCGGCATGTCACATTGACAGTCCATACCATGCGATCGATAACTATCAATATATAACCTACGAGCTCGTGCGTCTCAAAGAAAGGTGTATAGCAGAAGGATAAATCCTCCGCCACCTCATAAATATATTAATAGATATCAATTAATTTACATGGCACGAAATTCAATGTCGGACACGCATCCATTTACAAGTCCGTTCTGGGTCTGAACGAAACCGGAGTCACCTAGGTGCTCGCGTATCCGGACGATCAACAAGTGCGTCCGGACAACTACCACTTTAACCCTTTATTGGTAGCTAGCCAATGTCAGACATCAGTAATTATCCTTTCGACGTGAAGAATGCCGGTCTTTAATCGCCGTCTTCGATATCTTCAATTTTAATTCGGCGTAAAATTATTTGAAATGAGTTGAACTTGGTCTTTTCAAATAATTTTTTGAATTATTATCATTTAAACCATTTAATATCATTAATATTAATTTATAACGAATTATCGCTATTTTTATTTATTAGAAAATAGATTAATATAATTAAACGACTCTTCGTGTAACAACCCGAATTTTAACAACATGTTAAAATCATAAATCAAGGCAGAAATAAATTTTAAAATCAGAATCAAGGGAAACGGGTTGCGCCATTGCGTTCGTCTCGAAATTCTACTTTGAAACGAGTCCGAGTTTGCTAGAATCGGAGTCCGTATGAGGGATATATGACCCTCCGAAGTTTCAGAAATTTTCAGAGTTCAAAATAGTTCGAATTCTAGTTCAAAATTCTAATTTCAAAACCCAGACAGACTGGGCGGGAAATTTCCCGCCCAGCACCCAGGTCGTCTGGGGAGTCGACTGGGCAGTCGACACCCCCAAGACCAGGTCGACTGCGCAGTCGACTTGGGTGTCGACCTGGTCCCCGAATCTGCTTTTGGGCCTGGGTGCATTCTGATGTACTTGGTCTCGTTTTCTGCCTAGGTTCGTCCGCCTAATCCTATATAAACAGCCTCTCGCCTCATTCTCTCTACACCATTTCATTCTGTCCTTATGCTGCCTCTGAGGAAATAAATAAAATAATACATAAGTCTGAGACGAGGATATGCTGTTCAAGTCTTTCAAGAGGAGATTCAAATCTAGTTAGGATTCAAGTAAAGATTCAACGGCTTCAAGCAACGATGCCTAGACCATATTGAATCAAATCAAAAGATTAATCAAGTTAGACGTTTCAACGCGACAACGAATCGATTTGTCCTCTCTTAGCCAATCAATGTAAGTTCTAGTTATTTTCCGATTTAAATATTTGATTATAGTATGGCATTGAATTAAAGTGAAACTGGATCTAAGTATATTTATCGATCCAGATCTATTTCTGTTGTTTCTTGAATCTTGAGTTTTTGACTTGTCTATCTTTATTCTCATGACAAGTTCATAATCTATTCAGCCTGTTGTAAATTAGTTTTCTCGATTCATGTTAATATTATTATCAAATTGTAATCTTCATGCCTGTGATGATGTTTTTCCCTCTGATCTTGCTTTTACTACAAATTCTACCTTTCCCCTATTTATTTTCTTCTGATGAACCTTGGTCAATTTCGGACCTTGGCCTAAAATCGCGATTTGCGTACGAGATGTATACGGGGGAATTATGGGATTATTGCCTATATGAATATGTTGGAATTATTGGCAACATGAAATTGGAAATTATCACTGTATCTGCAAGTTTGGGGCTTGATCTGTAAATTTTGGTATAATCTTGTTATGGGGAAATTTGCATAAATAATATATACATGGAATTTGGCATAAATAGGATCTATGTAAAAAGGCACGAAACTTGGTATATATCTAAATTGGCTAGGATTGGACACATATAAATTGATATATGTAATTTTGACGTGGATCGTGACATATGTAAAAAGCTAGAACTTTTTATAGGTAAATTGGTGTAAACATGGAATACATGTAGTTTGATGTGGAACTTGAACATATGTAAATTGGCTAGAATTGGGCATATGTATATCGACATGAAAAGTTAGAACTTGGGCATATATATTAATATGTAAAGTTGGGTTTTGGGTAGTTGGCTTGTATTGTAAAATAAAAAGGCTATAACTTGGCATAACTTTATAGCAAATTTTAGTAATACTTTGGGAACACGTTTTGGGGGCAAAAACGTGAGTTATGAACTTGATAATAGGCATAAATTGAAAACTAGAAACTTGACATGAAACTTGCTTAGAAATTTGAACATTGTTATAACTTGAACATGGACATGACATTAGAATGAACTTGAAAATGGCCAACTCGAGGTTGGATTGAGTTTGCAGTGTAAATCTGCGCGGAACCGCCCGACAAATCTAGTGACTGCAAACAATAGGATCCAATGTGGGTAGTTGGTCATATCGCGCTTAAGATCCGAGGTTAGACTAGGTTGTGGTGTAAATCTGCCCGGAACCGCCCGACAAATCCAGTGACCACAACAACTAGTCTAATGTGAGAGGTTGGGGTGCATTAATGAACTAATGCCACTTGATAGGGTTAAGTCATGAACCGCTTGAATATACTTAACCAATTTGACACGATGACATGATAAGGTTAAGTAATATGATTAGACTAATAACACAATAAGTAGGTGGGTTAAGTCACGAACTTGAACGACCATACTTAACCAAACTTGACATGTTAGACTGACAGGGTTAAGTCATGAACCTGAAAGAATGTACATAACCAATTTGACACAATGACTTGATAGGGTTAAGTCATGAACCGCTTGAATATACTTAACCAATTTGACACGATGGTTTGGTAGGGTTAAGTCACGAACCGCTTGAACATACTTAACCAACTTGACACATGATTCGTAGGGCTAAGTCATGAACTTGAACGACAGCACTTAGCCAATTTGACATGACACGTAAACGGGTTAAGTCACGAACTTGAATGACCACACTTAACCAACTTGACATGCTAGACTGATGGGGTTAAGTCTCGAAATTAAATGACAATACTTAACCTGCTGGACGAAAACCCTAGTTACGCGGTCCTTTTCAGCAGTAACCCACTAGATGTATCATGGTACCCTGGAACTAGGCAGGGTGGGGTACGATTACTGGGCTGATTGTAAGCGACCAGAACGACGGCTGGGTTGGTGCGCCATTGTAGGTTCAGGCGGATTATGGTCGTGCACGTAGTCCGGAGTTGAAAAAGCAGGCATTGGGCACCAGTAGGTTTACACTATGCGTGCTTGATTCGTGTCGGTGGTTGGCACCCTAGGGCTTGATACACCCTATGGTGGACCTAGCACAGGTGACTACATTCGTGATAGGGACGTATGACACAGACACATGAACGAGATAGGACTTGTAGGGAGCCGATCGATTAATAGATCGTTTCGTGAGACCAAGTAATGGATCATTTCATGACATTGGGCAAGGGATCATTTTAGAGTCAACACATGACACGGGTTGGGATACTAGTACGGGTGGTGCAGGGCAAATAAATATCATAGAAATATTTTAATGATAAAGCAGAGGAATCTTGCGATGCTTGATAGAAATCTTGCGAAATTATACTTAGTTTATCTTGAATGGAAACCCGGCGATGTTATACTTGACAAAAACCTTATGAGGTTATTCTTAGTTATCTTTCCTGTAGCTTATCTTGTCATCATGCTTATGTTTACTTTCATTTTATTCATGCCATGTTATCTTTACCTGTTTTTAGGCTGAAAGTCACTAGGACTTACTCAGTCTTTATGACTGACCTGTTTTGTTTCGCCTTTTTTTCTTCCGTCCCCCCCCCCCCCCGGTTCGCAGGGTGGGAATACAGCTTAGTTCGGATCTTACCAAGCTCCAAAGCTCTTTCATGTACGACTTGGATTTCTCTTGGTTATGGCTTGCTTTTCTTTATTGGGGAATGATTTATAACTGTGGTTTTATGCTTCTTTACTATTGCAAGACAGATTTCGATGTAATTGACTTAATAGCATTTTGATGTAAAAGGCTTTAGACCTTACTAGATTTTAAAGCAATGAAATTTGGGTTTTCCTTCCGCTGTTTTATTTATGTTCTGTCTTGTAATATTTCTGTGTATGTTTACCTAGATAATACTCCACCAAAGCTAGTGCATTCCCTTTGTCAGTGACCCTAGCGGAGGTGGGGTGTTACATTTGGTATCAGAGCAGAAGGTTACCAGACTGGGCAAAATCTTTTAAAAACCTTCTGAAACTATTTTCAAAACGTTTACAAAGAAGCATTTTTCTAAAGAAAAGTTTTGTTTTACGAAAGGAATGTTCCCCAAAGCCATATGCACTATCTTTTGATTCTCTCCTTGAGCCTCTTCTCTCTTTCCTTTTCACCATAGTTTGTAGGCATACGACACAGGTCGGAGGGCAAAGTAGTGCCCAACCTCCATCTGTAGCCGCAGTAGTTCCATCTGCGACTAATCTTATTTCAAGCTTTGTAGGGTTGCCGTGCGATGGAGGTAGCTTTCGAGAAACTTGTCAACAAGCTATACAAGGATAGTAAGAACGAGGATAAGGAACACAAGCCTTAGGATGAGAAACTTCTTGATAAGGCGTAATCCACGAAGGAGGAAAATGTGAAAGGGAAGAGATCAAAGTAAAAGAATAATAAAACCCATGACAAGAAAGAACATCGTTGGTATGGTAAAAAGGGACATGTAGTTAAGTATTATAGGACAAGGACAAGGGAAAAGAACAAGATCTTCGAGAGGGCAATTGTATGCTCTCTCTACTAGCATACCTAAGAGAGGTGGTAACGTTTCTGTTAAAGGTTCAGCTTTTCTTTCCTATCATCCCATTAGAACTTTGTTTCTGTACATCGCATCCCTTTTACTCTGCTTCGATAGTTGAGTCTCTGCACCTTAGTACTAGCATAGTAGAGGATCCCATTTTTTTGTGTCTCAAATCCTGTTGGGAAATCGGCTCACTTATTCATGACTTGTTTGGATTTGAGAATGTCTATGCTAAGTGTTGAGTTTAGAAGTAATGCTTATGTTTATGTTTTGGGCTATGGGTTGATTCTAGGGATGTTGTGGTTACCCAGTAAGGGTGCCATTCTCGGTTTTGAAAGGATGGTAGTTAGACTCTTGACTTGCCTCGGTAATACCCTCGAAGTCGCGTGTAACCTTTAGGGTTCTATCAGGATTTGTTACCTAGAATCTCTTGACACATTTACTGGTAATTTATTGATCCGCTCGAGTAGTGTTCGCCACTAAGGCGGATGGTTCATTTCGCTTATGCATGAGTTATAGAAAATCGCCTTAGTAAGTACATTTGGCAACATGGTTGATATTTGTTATTTTCAAGAGATAGTTCTTCTGCGTGGAATACCTCCTAGTAAGTGAACGAGATCCAAGATTCACTAGTGAATTTTGGAGAGCTTGCATGAAACCATGAGTACGTAGTAAAGTTTGAGCCGAGTATACTAGAAGGAGGATAAGTGAAAGTCGAACGAGAGGCAACAGTGAAATGAGTTCTAACTCATATTTTGGAAACAAGAATTAAGATGCTACGAAATTGTGAAGTTAAAAGACGGTGAAAGCACAATGGAGTTAAGCTCAAGGAAATGCGACTCAGAAGATTGAAGACTAGATACGCGTATCATACCTCTTTTTAAGAGTATATCCTTGATCCCTCTTTTCCTGTAGAGCTTATTTGCATGCTATCTTTCAAGTATATCCTCTCGGTCTTATTCTCAATCCCATTTCTGTTAGAAACCCCATAGGGAGCATGACTCATCTGTTAGTAATACATTTTGGGGCTTGAGGGTGTCCGTTGGGTTGACTAAACTTTTTGGGTTTTATAGGATACGGGTTGGTTTTAGGAAGGGATTCCCTTGTGACCTAAAAGGAGTCCATCATGCTTAGTTTCCTCGAAACGTATATTGGTTTGATTGAGTAATTCTTTGGGTGTCAGCCCGATGTTAATTTCGGTCTCCGGGGCTGGTGCTTAGGGAGTTCTTCTCCTAATCAGTATATATGTGACGTAGATTTCAAGTTTTGACATTGCCTAATGGGCACAAAGTTTTTACTTGCTTCTATCTTTCGATCCTATCTTGAGAACCTTAGGTAGAACCCTATGGATGTAAACATGTGTTTGAAACATGTTATGATTGATGGTTGCAAGTGGCTGCCAGTGGTTGCTCGTGATTGCATAACACACATTAGGCACTAGATCGGCTAACCAACATTTCCATATTGCATATGCATGAGTGTTTATACTTGTTTATGGATGAAATTGGATGTGTTATCATATGGATGATGCATATGGATGAATGTTTGTACACACATATAGTGTTTACGTGACTAGGATTATTTGCATACATGTGTATTCATGACACTTAACATATTTTGCATTAGGAAGATCAATCAGGCCTGATCATTTGCATTAGACAAGGAACATATACACACACTTTCTGCATATGTTCATACAGCATTAGAAATCTATTAAGGACGATGGATGCCTGTGATTGATGATTGAGTAGATGGATGATTGGATGGTAGGACACATTCTTCTTAACTTGAAGATTTCGGGGACAAAATCCTTTAAGGAGGGGAGAATGTAACAACCCGAATTTTAACAACATGTTAAAATCATAAATCAAGGCAGAAATAAATTTTAAATTCATAATCAAGGGAAACGGGTTGCGCCATTGCGTTCATCTCGAAATTCTGCTTGGAAACGAGTCCGAGTTTGCCAGAATCGGAGTCCGTATGAGGGAGGTATGACCCTCCGAAGTTTCAGAAATTTTCAGAGTTCATAACAGTTCAAATTCGAGTTCAAAATTCGAATTTCAAAACCCAGACAGACTGGGCGGGAAATTTCCCGCCCAGCACCCAGGTCGACTTGGGAGTCGACTGGGCAGTCGACACCCCCAAGACTAGGTCGACTGCGCAGTCGACTTGGGTGTCGACCTGGTCCCCGAATCTGCTTTTGGGCCTGGAGGCATTCTGATGTACCTGGTCTCGTTTTCTGCCTAGGTTCGTCCGCCTAATCCTATGTAAACAGCCTCTCGCCTCATTCTCTCTACACCATTTCATTCTGTCCTTATGCTGCCTCTGAGGAAATAAATAAAATAATACATAAGTCTGAGACGAGGATATGCTGTTCAAGTCTTTCAAGAGGAGATTCAAATCTAGTTAGGATTCAAGTAAAGATTCAACGGCTTCAAGCAACGACGCATAGACCATATTGAATCAAATCAGAAGATTAATCAAGTTAGACGTTTCAACGCGACAACGAATCGATTTGTCCTCTCTTAGCCAATCAATGTAAGTTCTAGTTATTTTCCGATTTAAATATTTGATTATAGTATGGCATTGAATTAAAGTGAAACTGGATCTAAGTATGTTTATCGATCCAGATCTATTTCTGTTGTTTCTTGAATCTTGATTTTTTGACTTGTCTATCTTTATTCTCATGACAAGTTCATAATCTATTCAGCCTATTGTAAATTAGTTTTCTCGATTCATGTTAATATTATTATCAAATTGTAATCTTCATGCCTGTGATGATGTTTTCCCCTCTGATCTTGCTTCTACTACGAATTCTACCTTTCCCCTATTTATTTTCTTTTGATGAACCTCGGTCAATTTCGGACCTTGGCTAAAATCACGATTTGCATACGAGATGTATACGGGGGAATTATGGGATTATTGCCTATATGAATATGTTGGAATTATTGGCAACATGAAATTGGAAATTATCACTGTATCTGCAAGTTTGGGGCTTGATCTGTAAATTTTGGTATAATCTTGTTATGGGGAAATTTGCATAAATAACATATACATGGAATTTGGCATAAATAGGATCTATGTAAAAAGGCACGAAACTTGGTATATATCTAAATTGGCTAGGATTGGACACATATAAATTGATATATGTAATTTTGACGTGGATCATGACATATGTAAAAAGCTAGAACTTGTTATAGGTAAATTGGTGTAAACATGGAATACATGTAGTTTGATGTGGAACTTGAACATATGTAAATTGGCTAGAATTGGGCATATGTATATCGACATGAAAAGTTAGAACTTGGGCACATATATTAATATGTAAAGTTGGGTTTTGGGTAGTTGGCTTGTATTGTAAAATAAAAAGGCTATAACTTGGCATAACTTTATAGCAAATTTTAGTAATACTTTGGGAACACGTTTTGGGGCAAAAACGTGAGTTTTGAACTTGATAATAGGCATAAGTTGAAAACTAGAAACTTAACATGAAATTTGCTTAGAAATTTGAACATTGTTATAACTTGAACATGGACATGACATTAGAATGAACTTGAAAATGGCCAACTCGAGGTTGGATTGAGTTTGCAGTGTAAATCTGCTCGGAACCGCCCGGCAAATCCAGTGACTGCAAACAATAGGATCCAATGTGGGTAGTTGGTCATATCGCGCTTAAGACCCGAGGTTAGACTAGGTTGTAGTGTAAATCTGCCCGGAACCGCCCGGCAAATCCAGTGACCACAACAACTAGTCTAATGTGAGAGGTTGGGGTGCATTAATGAACTAATGCCACTTGATAGGGTTAAGTCATGAACCGCTTGGATATATTTAACCAATTTGACACGATGACATGATAAGGTTAAGTAATATGATTAGACTAATAACACAATAAGTAGGTGGGTTAAGTCACGAACTTGAACGACCATACTTAACCAAACTTGACATGTTAGACTGACAGGGTTAAGTCATGAACCTGAAAGAATATACTTAACCAATTTGACACGATGACTTGATAGGGTTAAGTCATGAACCGCTTGAATATACTTAACCAATTTGACACGATGGTTTGGTAGGGTTAAGTCACGAACCGCTTGAACATACTTAACCAACTTGACACATGATTCGTAGGGCTAAGTCATGAACTTGAACGACAACACTTAGCCAATTTGACATGACACGTAGACGGGTTAAGTCACGAACTTGAATGACCACACTTAACCAACTTGACATGCTAGACTGATGGGGTTAAGTCTCGAATTTAAATGACAACACTTAACCTGCTGGACGGAAACCCTAGTTACGCGGTCCTTTTCAGCAGTAACCCACTAGATGTATCATGGTACCCTGGAACTAGGCAGGGTGGGGCACGATTACTGGGATGATTGTAAGCGACCAGAACGACGGCTGAGTTGGTGTGCCATTGTAGGTTCAGGCGGACTATGGTCATGCACATAGTCCGGAGTTGAAAAAGCAGGCATTGGGCACCAGTAGGTTTACACTGTGCGTGCCTGATTCGTGTCGGTGGTTGGCACCCTAGGGCTTGATACACCTTATGGTGGACCTAGCACAGGTGACTACATTCGTGATAGAGCCGTATGACACAGACACATGAACGAGATAGGACTTGTAGGGAGCCGATCGATTAATAGATCGTTTCATGAGACCAAGTAATGGATCATTTCATGACATTGGGCAAGGGATCATTTTATAGTCAACACATGACACGGGTTGGGATACTAGTACGGGTGGTGCGGGGCAAATAAATATCATAGAAATATTTTAATGATAAAGCAGAGGAATCTTGCGATGCTTGATAGAAATCTTGCAAAATTATACTTAGTTTATCTTGAATGGAAACCTGGCGATGTTATACTTGACAAAAACCTTATGAGGTTATTCTTAGTTATCTTTCCTGTAGCTTATCTTGTCATCATGCTTATGTTTACATTCAGTTTATTCATGCCATGTTATCTTTACCTGTTTTTAGGCTGAAAGTCACTAGGACTTGCTCAGTCTTTATGTTTGACCCGTTTTGTTTCGCCTCTTTTTCTTCCGTTCCCCCCCCCCCAGGTTCGCAGGGTGGGAATACAGCTTAGTTCGGATCTTACCAAGCTCCAAAGCTCTTTCATGTACGACTTGGATTTCTCTTGGCTATGGCTTGCTTTGCTTTATTGGGGAATGATTTATAACTGTGGTTTTATGCTTCTTTACTATTGCAAGACAGATTTCGATGTAATTGACTTAGTAGCATTTTGATGTAAAAGGCTTTAGACCTTACTAGATTTTAAAGCAATGAAATTTGGGTTTTCCTTCCGCTGTTTTATTTATGTTCTGTCTTGTAATATTTCTGTGAATGTTTACCTAGATAATACTCCACCAAAGCTAGTGCATTCCCTTTGTGAGTGACCTTAGCGGAGGTGGGGTGTTACACTTCGGGTCGATGGGCGGCCCTAACGCTGTTTTTACCAAAATTTGATTTACATTTATCTTGAAATCTAACCGTTGATTTTGATAAATTTTATATCATTGGAAAGCTCCTCCCAAAACGGTCCTAACGGTTCCAGTTTTGGTAAAATCCGACGGTTGGATTTTACAGTATAATCGTTTAAAGTTACGATTGCCGGAACGCGAACAACCGCGCGTGATTCGTTAAATTTTAATTTATATTTATATAAAAATATAAATGTAAATATAAACCAATTTGGCGGTTCCTACTACTTCAACAATCATAACCAAACCAAACCAAGTACAATCCATATTCATGTTAGAGATTTTACATATATGATTTCCTAATTCTTCAAACATGATAAAAATGATGATTTGAAATACTCATGTTTTTAATAACTAATTACTTCCAATGGTAAACAAATTATATTGGAATTATATCTTCTTAAAGTTCACACCTTTTGTTGAAACAAATAACAAATAAGACATGATTTTGATTCTACTATTTTTATTGTATCTAAAGTAACAATAAACATTTTAACATTTAAACCAATTCTTTTATTTCATATGTAATATCAATAAAAATGTGACTCTTAAAAATACTAGGTTTATTTACATCTAAAATGTAAACAAAAATGCTAGTCTTGATTTCCTCCTTCAATTCAATTAAAAAGGATAATGTTCGTGGATACATATAGAGGCAAGGCTCCTTTGTTTTGCTCAGATTTGATGCTTCAATTCTTTGATCTCGAGATTGATTCGTTTCGTTTTAGAATCAGATTCGAAGGTATTAAATCCTAAACCATATATATATATTTTTTGATTTATTTTTCTGCATTAGATCCTATTTTAAGTTGTTAATTTTACAAAATGGATCTCGATTTGATCGAGGAATTCCTTAAATGGTAGCAAAGCATAGGTTATTGCGAGGAATTATAGATTGAACATTAATTTTGGGTTTGTTCATATTTGTATCATCGTATACATTTAAATTTCATTAGTATGTACTATTACGAAATGTTAATTAGGGTTTACAGTTTTGATTTTGTTTGAAATGAAAATTTGTTCCATTTAAAATATGAATTAGTATTAGATATTAATACGATTCACTTCGTTTCAAACAATAAACCATGTATGTGTGTGTGTATATATATACATATATATATATATATATATGTATATGTATATAGAGGAGCATTCAATGGCACCTCAAATAGTGTAGCACCCCTTTAGCCCCCCTGATTTCTGCCACACATTCTCGTTTCTCTCTCTCCTTCCACTAGTTCTCTCTCCCTGCACTAACTTATTTAACTATAAATACTTGGCCACAAATGAGGTGCAAAAGGGAGGCCAAAGAAATGGGGTGCCATATAACCTTCCTCATGTAGAGGAGCGTTCAATGGCACCCCAAATAGTGTAGCACCCCTTTAGCCCCCCTGATTTCCACCACACATTCTGATTTCTCTCTCCTTCCACTAATTCTCTCTCCCTGCACTAACTTATTTAACTATAAATATTTGGCCACCAATGAGGTGCAAAAGGGAGGCCAAATAAATGGGAGGCCATATAACCTTCCTCATGTGTGTGTGTGTGTGTGTGTGTGTGTGTGTGTATATATATATATATATATATATATATATATATATATATTGAACATAAACTGAGTTGTTGCTGTGAAAACTCAGTTGCAAACTGAGTTGCTACTGCGCAACTCAGTTTGCAAACTAATTTTGAGCAAGTCAGTTGCAAACTGAGTTGCACAAACTCAGTTTTACACTGGTTATTTAACAAATTTTCAAGACACCTTGATTATTTAGTAGGATATTTGATGTCTTCAGGTCCCTGTGAAGAACCCAATTTTTTGAAAATACTTTACACTTGACATAAACTCAATGCCAGCATAAACTCAGTTGCAAAACTGCTATTACAAAATCAATGACAGCCCCTCTTATCCTACATATGATTAAACACAATAATCAGCTACAATCTTCGCTACAAGATACTTATATATTAATAGCCAACATAAAATAAAACAACAAAAATACACCAATCGTTATTTATATATTCGACAAATGTGCTCCCTAATCACATCATGAGTGGGTGTAAGACTCACCCTTGATTTGATGCGAACATCAATGCCAGTCCCTCCTATCCTATAATATTATTATTTCGACAAGAAGAAGAGCGATAATAAATTTTGAATTCAGTATTTTTCCAAGAAATCAATACAATATCAACATAATTCAAAAGAGCATTTGAGTTGCAAATAAACATTTTTATTCGTTACCATATTGCAGTTGCATTTGTCTTTGGCAGAAACAATCCTCTTTAGTGACCAGCTCCCTCTTCATGTCCATGTCCCTCCCACCGATGGCACCACCCAGTACTACAGGACCATCTTGCTTAGCTCTATAGAGAACCCAAAACCACATGACAGCGTACAAGCCTTTTCCGGCAATGACATGCCAGCGCTTGGGAGCATGATGGATGTACTGTCCCTTCCAGTTACCGCCGTCGCCACCCATATATTTGTCGTTAAATTTGATAGGGAAATGGATTTGGGATTTTGCTAGATTTTGTTCGGTGATGCGATTTGTGATAATGGTGGCCGATGTGTGAATTAATCAACTGCTTCGAACATTCAAGATAATCAGCTACAATGTTCGCTACAAGATACTAAGTTTAGAAAGGAGGGATTTCCTAATTTCCAAATTATTTATTAACAAATTTCCCATAGTTAAAACATGCATATATGCATTAAATGGCACAACTCACAAAAAATCAATAGATAAAACGGCTAATAATTTATCATTTAATAGCAAATATGCATTAAAATGGCATAGTCTTTGTCGTTTGAATGCAGATTCTCAGTTGAACACCAAACTCTTCTTGTTTTATTTGTTTGTGATTTGTTAAGAAACTATTCTCTTATTTTTCTCCCTTCTTTGCGAAGAACTTGTTTGTGATGGTCCTATGCAAGAGAAGTTGATTTTTTTATAGAAGTTTGTCTAAAAAATATTCATGATCAAAATAAAATACATTCAGCAACCAACCAATGAATTGCTTCACTACTTATGAACCTTCACCATGTGCAAAGTAAAGCTACAAATACATTGCACGGTTTTGTTTCATTATGTTTTACTGTTGCAAGTTTTAATACAAACATAGATTGGGAGTTAACATAGATTGGGAGTTAAAGGACACTAAGTATAAAGATAACAAACATACGTATATATGCAACACTAGCGAAATCATGCAACAATCTATTTAAGGAAACACTCTTTTCACTAATGATAGAACCTACTAGATTAACCAATATACGTATTAGCCAAGAATCCTTACGTTATTCAAAACCTGAACAATGAAAAACACTTCACTCAGCCAATGCATGGTAAGCAAAAATTTAGAATTTTAGATTGACGAGACGTTCTATTTTTCCATATTTCTTTAGAGCTATATACATCGCAGTTCATGAATAAACCGTGTAGCAAAAGCAGACTCCAAAAGTTTCTCAGAGCGCAGCTCACGCTCACTATAAATGTCATTGCATAGATGCAAAGTAAACACAAATTTAGAAATTTAGATTGACCAAACATTCTTTTTTTTTTTTTCTCAAATTTCTCAGAACCATATGCATCGCAACTAATACATGAAACTGTGTAACAGAAGCAACATCAAAAATTCAGGACAAAAAAACATTTCATGCATAAATGAAACCACAATAACAATTCTAAAATATTTCATGCATAAATAGAACCATGAATTAGATTTTGATGCATCCTTATCCTTTGGAGATAATACAAATATTTCATTGCAAAATATGCTGACAAAGAATAGAAAGAAATATACCTTTTGGCTTCATACATTCTCTTTTGTGCTTCATATAGCTTTAGTGGAGCATCTTCGTTAATGGCATTCTAGCGTCCAACATAATGTAGTTGGAAGTTCCGCCAAACATTTGAACACCCTTAATTAACCCACAGGATTGTTTAATAGTGCTCATCTTCCTCCTACAGAACAATAAGGGTGAAGAAATAGATACTGTAAAGAAAAACTATAGAAAGAGGCCATTAACAAAAAATAACCCTCGTATAGAACATTTTAGAATGAATTTAGAATTGCAAATTTTGAATACAAATATAAAACGTTGTCATGATGAATACATCGCTTTAAAAGAGGGAGTAATCACTCGTGTAATAAATGTTGCCATGATGAATACATCGCATTAACTGAGCCATTAATCACCACTAGCTGTTTTATCTATTGATTTACCAGGCTCGGTTTAAACTGAACCTACAAGGTCCAGTTTACCTGAGCCTGGCTCCGGTTAAAATTGAGCCACTCAGCTCAGGTAAACTAAGCATTGTAGGCTCAGTAAAAATCATAAACCTGCACTTAAAAAAATAACATTAATTGTATATCTATTTTATGTTTCAATAGTTTTTCAGAGTTAGCTAGCATTAATGTCAATAAAACAATGCAATCACTAACGCAAATTTTCTCGCTTTATCATCTCAGTCAATTCCCATATTAATGCTACCGCTCAAAATATATTTATATTTCGACAGTTTCATATTTTAATAGTGATTTAAAGTTAGCTAGCATTACTCTCAGTCCATTAATGCAATTATCAATAATACAAATCTCTTTGATTTACAAACTGTTGAAATCTTCATAAAATGCAAGATTAATACGGTATGAAATTTTGTCAACACTTGCAAGAAATACGAAGATATGACATAAAAGAGAGCATAGATTATTTAAAACCGTGTTCAAAATCTTGATAAGTACCGCAAAAGAACAAAATTGACTTAAATTACATGCATTAATTAATTTGCATACAAAGGAAACTAACATGTTTTCTTTAATTGTCACTGTATAGGAATAAATTTTGTTTAGAAAGAGATTGATGAATATCAAAATCGATATGCATACATAGAAAATGAAGTAAAATTCTTAACATTCATTGTTCATTAATGTCAATATATGATACATGGAAGGTGATGTATCAGGTAATCTAACAAGTACAATGAAATCCTAAGTTGCAAAATAAAAACAAAAAAGAACAAATATGGCTTAAACAATAGACAAATATTAACAATGTAAATAAGGCGTCTTTAAGGCGAGAAAATAAGTAAACTATTTGAAACAAGAAAATCAAATCTATAAAATCATAAAAGCAATGAGACAAGCTTTAAATAAACTTAAATTAATGCCGCTATACAGTAAACTAAATCAAATTCGGAAGGTGTAACAAATATCAAGTAATGTATATAAAGAAACCTGTGAAAATGATTGCAAGAAGTTATATCCAACATCAACATAACCAACTGTCAGCTAAACACTGAACAATAATGCATCTATCAAGCTAAAACAGTGCAAAAGTGAACTGAAAATCGACATTAAAAAGCTAATTTTGTTCAAACTGCACGAGGAACATAATCAGAAATTTAAATCACTTTTAGATAAAGAACTCTCCTTCACTGTTCAATGTGTAACCACATCAAAATTGAGATTAATAGAAATAAAGGTTATTTTTTTTTGTCGTATTCTAAAGAAAATACAACGTCATAACAACCATATTATTTTTAAAGTTCAGATAATTATGAAATGCAATTGAGACACATATCTTTTAATTAAGATTCATATCAAAGTTTAAAATTACCTTGTAAATTCCTGAATATAAGTAACATACGCGACTTGCAATGCCGATTGAAGCCAATTTCCTAAAATCAAAACGAATCCTTGAAGTAAAAATAAGTAACATAAGTGACTTGCAATGCGGAATATAAGTAACATAAGCGACTTGCAATGCTGATTGAAGCTAATTTCCTGAAATCGAAAACGAATCCCTGAAGTAACATAAGCAACTTTCAATATAAGTACCCATCTATACATAATCCAAGATTTTAGTTACAAGCAATACGTTTTGGTTTCAAAATCCCCCTTTTGCTATCAAAGATGATCGTTAAAAACCAAGATAGCAAACAAAACCCTAAAAATTTAAGAAAAACTACAACTAAAGTACTTACCTAGCGTAAACCTAGTAACACCATGATTTCTATATATATAATCCTTATCCTAACTGAATTCCAAGTCTTTTCCCTTTGATACATCGACGTGATTAAGTAAAACCAATTTGCTATGCATAAGAAGAGTGGATGCATATGATGACAGACTGATGGACATATCGATGTATACAAATCGATTTAAACAGATAATACCGATGTAACTTTGATGCAAGGCGTTACCTTAGGGTCTTTGGAGAAGAACTGTGAAGCATGACCGATGATGATGAAAGTAGGAAGCTAAGCGGAAGCTTGAAATTCGAATGTATAAATGGGTTTGATACATGACTCGATTTGGAAAGTAATTGTTGAAGAATTTATATAGAAAACGATTGAACGGATTTTGGGGTTCAGAACATATATTAGGGTATTGAACGAATTTTGGAGTTCAGAACTTGTTTTAGAGTTAAATGGATTGAAATAGGAAACGATTGAACAGAAACTTTGTATGAAAGTAAAGATATTTTAGGGAAAATCAAGTTAAAATTTGGTTGAAAGGAATCAGCAAAGGGAAGCGAAGAACATGGTAAGAGAACTCGGAAGAAGCAAAATAAGAGAAGCGGCGTGAAATTTGGCTTCAGAGAATTCCATTTTGCACATAACAAACAGTAAGCAAATCTCCCTAATGGTCGGTTTGATATATATATATATATATATATATATATATATATATATATATATATATATATGGTTCACATATTTTATTCAAATCTAATTTATATAATGATTATAAAATACATATATTTTGATATATGTAAATAACTCTAATATTGTTTCCAATACGAGTTATAATTCCCTTTAAAAGCAAATTTGTTATATTAAGTCATTGTGAAGTTTTCCAATAATACACTCACAATGTCCAAAATCACTGGATGTAGGTAATGTAACACCCGCATTTTTAATGTAATTAAAAATATGCATATATGTATATATTATATGCATAGATATATTTAAAGGAAAAATTAAATACTAATATAATTGCATGTAAGAAGTTTATGCAATGAAATGCGAAGAAATGCATGCGAACATTTTAAAAGAAATAAAAAGGAGAATTTGAAGAGCCTCCAGAATTTGATCACGAAATTAGCGTCATTGCGTTCGTGGCGATTTTCTGATCAATTTATAGAAAACTGATTTAAAATGAAGAAGATATCTTTAAATTAAATGTTGCAACAAAACATGAAAAAGAGGAATGAGAAAATAATAATGTGTAGCATTGTCCTAAGTTTTGTTAACAAAACATGAAAAAGAGGAATGAAAAAATAATAATGTGTAGCATTGTCCTAAGTTTTGTTAACAAAACACTTAGTAGCTCGTTTGGTTAGTACATGTGTCTTGTACATAATGCCCCAAATTCCAACCATCAGTCTTTGCCCCAAATTACAGTCTTATATTCTCAATTTACAATAAATTTTGATTATTGTTAAGAAAATAAAAAATTTGTTGGGTGGGCAAAATAAGTTGTAGAAAGTAAGAATAAAGTAGATGTTTGCACCTTGTAGATAGCAGCCAAACTAACAGTGTAAGTAGAAACAATGTAAACCCAACAGTTGTCCTTGTCTACTCCATTTTGTTATTTGAAAAAAAAAATGTTTTGCATTTTTATGTTGCAACATGTATTACGGTTTGGCAAAAGTAAGCTTTGGAAAAGAAAATAAAGTTTTAGTACTTTTAATTTTTGGAAGAAAAATGTTATGAAAAAAAAGAGGCCAAACCATGTTTTGAAAAGAATGGAGTAGGTAAGAATTAGTACCAAGAAAGAACGAGAAGAAGTTTGAGGCTATGAAGTAAATAGCAAGGACCATCTTGGAATAGTGGAAAATCCCCTTAGAATGCATAAGCATTGTGAGGCCTAGAGTTGTTGCTTGAAAAAAAAAAGTAGGCTAGTAATACACAGCAAGAACTAGTAGTGACTACTAGATAGTGGAAGGGCAAGTAAGTGTTGAGAGTTTGTGGTTGGACCTTTTCTTTAGTGAAATAGTCTTATGATTCTTGGTCCTTAGTAGTAGCTGTGTGGGATATTGAAAGATGGTAAAGCTTATTTGAAAAAAAAAACTAAGGAAAAAAAATAGCCTAACTAAAAAGAAAACAATAAATTCAGAGAAGCAACAAACATTATGAGAAAAGAAAATGAAAATATTAAGAAAAGATGAATAAAAATGAAATTTTTCCAAGATAAGTTGAAAAAGAAGTTTTGTTATGTAGTTGTGCTTGGATAGGAAAATAGGAAATCTTTATAGAATAGTTACATAAAATCCAAGTACAATTGGAAAAGATACACAAAAGAGAAACATAACATGTAAAATTTTCCATTTTAAAACCTTTTTGTAACATAAGAAATCGAATTTAGAAAATTAGATTTTTCTATAATTCGAAATTTAAAGATTGTTGGTAGGATTTTGGATGCAACAATTGGAGGAACTACTCTCTTATTCCATAAAAGTGTGGGAAAATTTGGATGAAAAAGGCGTTTTAATTTTCAAAATATTGCATTCTTATACAACTGCCAGTATATTTAGGATGTGAGCATCATTTTTTAAAAGGATTTTTGAAGAATTTGCATACATATAGGAGGTACCGCTTAAGCATACATGTATTATTGTGATGTATTGCACTATGCACATGTGCACAATGGTTGCAAAAATTGGATGTACACTTGATGGATGTATATTATGCGAGGAATTATTTGATTTTACCCTTACCAAATTTCGGGGACGAAATTTCTTAAGGATGGGAGAATGTAACACCCGGCATTTTTAATGTAATTAAAAATATGCATATATGTATATATTATATGCATAAATATATTTAAAGAAAAATTAAATATTAATATAATTGCATGTAAGAAGTTTATGCAATGAAATGCGAAGAAATGCATGCGAACATTAAAAGGAAATAAAAAGGAGAATTTGAAGAGCCTCCAGAATTTGGTCACGAAATTAGTGTCATTGCGTTCGTGGCGATTTTTTGATCAATTTAGACCCATAGTTTGTAGAAAACTGATTTAAAATGAAGAAGATATCTTTAAATTAAATGTTGCAACAAAACATGAAAAAGAGGAATGAGAAAATAATAATGGGTAGCATTGTTCTAAGTTTTGTTAACAAAAGACTTAGTAGCTCATTTGGTTAGTACATGTGACTTGAAATTTGAAATTGTTCGCATATAAAAGATTAGCATATGCGCAGGAGTTGAATACATATGAACATAATTCAAAATAGAGGTTGCAGGCGAATAAAGAAGCAAGCAAAGAAAGGATGTTTGAAATTTGGTTTATACGCGAATAAATAAATCAAATTTCAAATAAATAAATAAGTAAATAAAAATAAATAAATAAATAAATAAATAAATAAATAGTATATATATAGGGGATGACACCCCTGCGCGTCATACTGTATACGTGGACTGTTTTGGTTGGTGGATGCTGCGACGTGGACAATTCATATTTGTTGGATGACGTGGCTAGCTCTGATGGAGTTTTAAATTAGATCTAAAGTCCCGTAGCTTGCTACCACACCTATAAATAAACCCCTAGACCTAACCCTAAACCTCACAATTTGGTGGCTACGCTGGAGCTCTGCCATGGCTTCCTCTCTCTCTCTTCTCAAATCTCTTCTTGAAATAAAAAGATAGAGCTAAAATTCCTTTACTCCAAAATAAAATAAAAGAATTCAGATGCCTAGATCTATGCTGCACAAAAAGGGAGAAAATCATGGATCAGACCTAGAATTGGGAGAGCATACAAGTGAGTGGATTTAAAATACATTTTTTGGTATAATAATGGATCTATCATTCGCCATTCCCCATTTACGCACGTAGTAAACCTATTGAAAGATCTAATCTGGTAAAGTTCACCTATGCCTAATATTGTTGTCATATGCTTGATTATGATCAGTCATTTTATGCCTACGTTGGGTTTCCTACTTTTATTCTTCCCTTTTTATTTTTATGTAGCTAGGCTATCTTCGAGCCTATGCTTATTGTGGATTTATGCGATTGAACGATATTGAGAATAAAAGGGAAAATGTTGATTTGGGTATTATATGTGATTAGGAGGTTTGGGGGACATAACTTATCATGGGGTTTTTGGAATAACTTTGATTGGAATCATAAATATAACTATAGGTATTTGAATCAAATTGTAGTTATGAATGTAAATTGGATTATAAGTTGAATTGGGATTATGGGCACAACAATACTTGGAATTATGAATAAAACTATGGTGGTATTTATGTATATAAATCAAATTGAGAATATAAGACTGTAATTTGGGGCAAAGACTGATGGTTGGAATTTGGGCATTACTGCAATAAAATATGAATAATAGGAAAAGTTTGGAAAAAATATGTAATAAAATGAAAGTTGGCTTAAATTGTGGAAATTGATTTGGGCATAATTGGGCGTAACGTGTATACGTAGGATTATAGGTATAAATTGGATTAGAATTATAAGCATAAATTTGAATTGGAATTTATGGGTAACTGGAAATAATAATAATAATCCAAGACTTGAAATTGGCCATGAATTAAGAAAAAGATATTGAACGCCTAAGACACGAGGTTAGATTTGGTTTGCGGTAGAAGTCTGCCCGGAACCTCCCGGCATATCCAGCAACCACTAACGGTAATCTAATGTGAGAGGTCTTAGGCGGAAATTGGACCTGTAATGGTGTCAAGACACGATGTTAGATTCAGATGCGGTATAAGTCTGCCCGGCACCGCCCGGCATATCCAGCAACCGCAAACAGTAATCTAATGTGAGAGGTCTTGCGCGTTTATGGACATCATAAATAATAATGAACACTTAACCAAGACGACACATGTAAGGTTGATATGGATATAATAAAGGGGTTAAGTGGGTAACATGGGTAGCATGGATAATTTGATAAATTAGAATACTTAACCCAATTAAATCTGTAGTGGTGTTACGAACCAGTTGAATAGAGTAGGGGTTAAGTAAACGTGTTAAAGAAGTGGGGAGGGTTAAGTTAATCTTAATTAATGCTAAAATGGGGAATGATAATAATAACCTATTATGAGTGAACTTAAGAATAGGAAATGATAATAGAAAGACTTGTCCTATGGACAAATGGAATTATAACTTATGGAATATGGTAAGTTATAAGGAACGATAGGGGAAGATGAAACAACTTATGTAACAAGGAAAGTTGTACCTAATTGAAGATTAAGTAATCTGTAAAGGAAAGAATAATTCTACAAATGAAGATAACATAAGTTATATGAATGACATAACAGAAGATTGGTTGAGTTGAGTAATTCTCTGAGTGTCAATCTGATGTTGATTTCGGTCTTCGCGATTGACACTTAGGGAGTTATCCTCTTAACCAATGTATATGTGAATTAAGATGTAGTTAATTATAAATTAAGTAAAACATGTTATTATAACCATAAGTGGGATAATTATTAGATTATGAGAATAACATGTCGTAGGCTTATTAATGAACTTAAAAGGATTAAGTTATAAATGGAATTAATAAGCAAGGATAACTTGGTAAACTTGAAAAGGAAGTAAATGTGAATAACCAAGTTAAATGAGAAAATTGACAAGGTGGCGCAAGCGCGTAATTAATGATCAGACGTAGTGTCTAATGACAAATAAAACTAAGGCGCTTGAAGCAATCTGTACATTATAGGATGAATAGCCCAACGAGGTAGATCATCACGGTGTCATAAGGCACGAGGGGAGCGCACGTTCATTATTCTGGCGACTCCAATGGACTGGAAGGGGAGGCAAACGGCTTCCTGAGATGTTAAAGGTGCTCCTGGTAGTCCTCTGTGGTGGTTTAGCTTCGGGCTAGGATTACAGAGGTTGGGTCTGCGCAGAACTACCAGGTGGGTGGGCCTTGACTGCACAAGTAGGGGCAGTCAGAATGCTGTACGTGGTGGCATTAAGTGTGGTTCGGCGGTTGCCTCAGGCGGAGGTGGAGGGTCAAGACCAAACGATAGCAAGATCGTCGGACGCCTGTCACCAGCAGCCTAAGGAATGCGAAAAGACAAGAGCTAACCCCTAGAGATCGTTAACCTTTGCTATCAAGGGATGGGTGTGAGGAGACCCCACATGGATGTTTAGAATGTTTGCTTGTTAGGGGTGGTCGCTTAGCTCGTGTGGTCTTTACTAGTTGAGGGAGGGGCTGAGGTGGGGCCATAACCACTATAGAAAAATCAGACCCGAGGGATATATGTAAATTGGACATTCTTAGAGGCGGGCCCATACAGATATAGAAAAGCTCCCAACCGAGTTCCGTGTTTCTGGTGTAGCCCTGCCACGGAACTCGGGTGCACAAGTAGAGGTTATGTGAAGTATAAACATCGAGTACGATTGATGATACATATGTGGGAAAATCTAGGTACAACCATGTCTGCTTTGGGTGGTGTATCATAGACTCGAGGGCCTTATTCAGTGATGGAACCGAATTCGATCGAATGGTTCGAGGGTATCAGTCAGCACGCATACGTAGCACAGCGATAGTGATTCTATATATGCGGATGTAGCGTTCTACGTTACTATGGCATAGGTTGAGGGACTGCGCATATTAGTGTGGGGATACGGAGGAGACCGTGCAAGTGAGGTACCACAGGGTGTACCTTAGTTTGGGGGTAGCTACATATACATTGTATTAGGTTAATCTACTAGGGGATAGATGGGTGCAATGTGTGTGTGAAAGCCTTGAGTGCTAATAACACCGATAACCTAATAAATGAGAAAAATGTAATTAAACGGTATACGTAGGATTATTCAAGAGGTGTAGTTTAAATTCGTTCACACAGAATTTATGTTCTGACCCCCTCCTCATAACATTCACAGGTTAGGTTCATGACAAAGACTATATAGCTTTGGATACTGGTTTAGCAGTATTGTTATTAAGGCAAAGCTATGTTTTAATTATATTATATTTTGTTCCTTCTGCTGTGAGATGTTTCCCGAACTCTGACATGCTTTATGTCTCTGTCTTTTCTGCAGGATATCAGAGCAAAACAACATGGGTTTCGATGGATTGGGTTTTTGAAAAAAAATTGGTCCGTCGGAACGCGGGTTGTTACAGGTAATGTCAAAACATTGTGCATCCTTTTATTTTAGATATATGCGACGGAGTAAAAGTGATGCTTGAATTGTATTATTGGATCTGACTTAACTAAGCTGCATAATAAGGATATGGCTTAAAGACAATAGCATTAATTATTCTATATTACTAGTGCGAACTCGTGCTACGCAAACGAGTTGTTGCTATAAGATTGCAGATTTTTGTGTGTGTAGTGTTTGATTACCTGATCTTGCAATGATTTGTTTTGATTTAAATTAAGTGTCAAAAACAAAAATAATCCTTTTTGTTTAATCTACGAATAATGGCTTAGAATAAAATGCAATATCATTGATGTTAGCCTGTAATATACCTATAGATGTTAAAATCACTTTGCATAGATAATTTTTGTAAAGAGTATGGGCAAAAGCACGGATAAAAATCATAATAAGTTAGCAGACATACATATACCTTTGAATAAATGTTAGTAGTTCTCCATGTAAACTCATACAGTTGTAGCATATAATAAGCTCATACAGTTGTAGCATATAATAAGTGCATGGGGTAAAGAATACACATCAAGCGCCTAAAGGGAAAAAAGACATTGACATAGGAAAAATGTAGGTGCACAAATTGTACATAAGTCAAAGCCGACAGAACTTCAATATATTTCAAAGAATAAGCAGTACATATAGTTCTATAGAACAGTATCATATCAGAATACACAATTACTGAGTTACAAATATTCCCAATGTAATACATATAAAATTGATGGTACAACAAAGTACGAATGCTGTTCATGCATTATTAGCAATAAATAAGTGAATACTTCTCGAACTGCACAAATGCATCATGCAACATCTGAACTGACCGGGTATGAGTTTGTACACACCATTTTCCACAATGTGTACAAAAGACTGCCTCCTAAGAGACAGTCCATACTTCGACAAGGTGTCGAACTCAACAATATAATCAGAAACTGCCCTCCCATTCTGCTTGAGTTCCAAGAACCTCTTAAACAATACTGACTTCTGGGCAGCTGGAATGAATTTCTCGCTAAAGCGAGCCTTGAACTGAACCCAAGTAACCTGGTCCTCTGGAGTAGCTGTTCTAATAGCATTCCACCAATTCATCGCTCGTCCTTGCAGCTGACGAGACGCTAGCCTTCTCTTCATTGCATCCTCAAGACCCAAGTCATAAAAGATACGATCACAGCTATCCATCCAATCTTGAACATCCGTGGCCGACTCCGTTCCGTGGAACGGCTTCCCACCAAGGTTAGTGTAATCTTTACATAACTTGGCGAAATCGACCCTGGGCGCCTGCACTACTGGGCCAACACCAGCTCCGGGATTGGGAACTGCCCCTTGCACTTCTCTAAGCATGTCTCTCATGAGGTTGGTAAACATCTCCCTCATGTCAGCGGCATTCCCATTATTGGCCCCTCTACCGGTACCTCTAACATGTCGGCTCATCGTCAATCTGAAAAAGGAAAACGATCAACGACCCCATAGTGGTACTAGTGCAGTGCAACTTCATTCTTATACTACTAATAGTATATATATATATATATATATACATAACTTTTGAAAACCAAAGTAATCACAAATACGCGCTCTCATATACGTACTAACTCTCCCTAGTGTCTTTCCCTAGGTTAACTACGCAACCTAGAGCTCTGTTACCAAGTGTGACGGCCCGCCTCGCACCAACCGACATTTACTCCATAAGTGCGCTGTACACATGTCCAGTTAGCACGGAACGGGTCGTAAGAAGGAAAGGGAAGAAGGAAATGAACATACAAAGAACCTGTAGAATGTCTCACAGCGCATAGAACAAAATACAATAATAACATACTTGACATAAAACAGGAGAGACAGTGCATAAGCTGAAAATCAGAACTAAACATCATAGCAGCGGAAATTCAGAATACAGCTTATTACAACATTCAAACTGTCTCAAAGCAAAACAAGATAAAGGAGGTTCACTACTAATGCCTAAGTAGCGACCACCAACGACACAGGGAGAATGTGTATATATGTATAATACGTGGAAGCCTCCTGCCCGCCTCCGGATCAGCTACTCGCACATCACCAGCTAACCTGTCTCTAGTCTGCTCGTGTGAGCACCCAGAGAAATAAGAGGAGACATAAAACTCTGGGTCATACATAAAGCCTGGTATGAGCGATAAGCATCTAAAGTGAACAATAACAGGTAGACTAAAACATACCTGAACCTGGACCTGCAACCAAAGAGTTAGCACTACATACTGTACAACACTCTAAGGTATCATATCAAACAGTGTAAAGATACGGAGGTGGGGGAGGTGTGCATGTCATAATGATGGCAAACAATCAAACATAGCATCCATCCTCACATCTCTCACTCAGTGCGTAAAGCATACGATATTCACCACTTCGATCACCCAACATACCTTGCTACGATCACTTTGCCCCATGAAGTCATAAATGGCTTCATTGCACTGATAACATAGCCACTAATCATTTGCTATGTCCACTTTGCCCCATGGAGTCATAAGAACCTCACTGCACTGGCTCATAGCCTTACTAATCCTTACTATGTCCACTTGCCCCATGGAGTTATTCACCCCATCTGCGCTGGCTCATAGTCTTACTACGCATCACCTCGCCCCTCAGGTCATAATGACCCTACTGCACTGATAACGTAGTCTTGCTACCATCACCTTGCCCCTCAGGTCGTAATGACCCTACTGCACTGATAAGTAGCCCATCATTCCTTTTTAGTGGTGAATCGAAGTTATGAACGTCGACAACTCCTTAGCACACGTCCCGCAGCAAAGTTCAACCATGAAGTGAACTCATTGGTTCCCAACTAGTTCCGGGATCCTGAGCTCTAACTTCCATTTGGACTACCTTTGCATCTCGGGTTATTGGTCATCACCATCGGATCGGATCGGGTCAGCCTTCCCATTCTTCCTCAGATCGGATCGGCTTAGTTCGGATCGCCAACACCCCCTGCGGATCGAGTCGTGTTCCTCCAGCGCGTGGCTCCTTCTCCTGGCTCGGATCGGTGTCACCATTTCGGTTCGGATCGTGATCACCCATTCGGATCGGGTCGGGGTTCCTCCTTCAAGTCGGTTCGTGCTTTCCCCGCTGGTCGGGTCGGGTCGGGTGCAACTTCCCAGATAGTCAGCTCGTGAGCTTCTGAAATGGATCGGTTCGTGCTCCTCCCTTCGGATCGTTGCGCCTCATAAATCTGGATCGGATCGTGGAGAGGATTCGCGATCGGGGGTGGACATGCGGATCGCTATCTTCGGATCGGATCGTGGCATATGCCCACGATCGGTTCGGGTCGGATAAAAGGGGTCTGATCCGATCCCGCTTGCAATTTCCTGTAGTCCTTCCAGCGAGCAGTTTATGCCATTCGACGACGTTTTCAACCATTCTAGCTATTCTAATCAATCACAAAACATACCATACAGTCATAGCAACAAGTAGAAATGACCTCAAACACCAAAACAACAATCATAGCATGAAAAATGGATCAAACTTACCCAAAATCCCATATTTCCCCTTAAGCATGTTTAAGTTAGACTAATGATGGGATTAGCAAATCTTAACCAAATTAACCCAAATTCATGTCAGAGGTCTAAAACATCATTCCGAATTTTATAAACATTTTTCCAGAATTTTATCATGTTTAAATTCGCTAATTAACACTAATCACCCCTAATTAGCCATCATTAGTGCAAAACTATGCAAATCACTCACCTTAGCCACAAAATAAACCAAGATCTGAAATAATTCTCTGATTTGATGCGAATTTCAATACCAAACAGCAACTCCTTTGTTGATTTGGTGAAGATCCTCCTTGATTAGGGGTTGCTAAGCCAAATCCTTAACCAAAAGATGATTTGGAGGTGATTTAGAGGTTGGAGGCCATTTTTAGGGTTCCTTGGTGATAAGTGGAGGCTAGAAAACTGAAATGGAATGATTCTCCATCTCATTTCAGCCCTCCCATAACCCTAATCCCGAAATGGGTTATGGGCCTACTCACTAATCACCCGATTTGGCCCGGTTAAGCAGTTTTTCACCCTCCAAACCTTATTTCAGTCATATCTCCCCAACGGTAAGTCCGTTTGGCTATTATGACCACTCTACGAAAAGAGAAACTATCAAACGAATCAGATGGAAGTGGTTTTAGGTCAAAATTCCTTTCCAATCAAAAGTTATGGCCAAAACAATACCGACTAGGGGCTAAATGGTCATTTAAAAATCGACAAAAATCATAAGCATGAGAAATGACTCTAATAGATGTTTCCCAAAGTTACATGACCATACAACTTCACACGGGAAAGAAATAAATATTCTACAATTCTATGATGTGTAGAATACGGGTCGTTACACTCTTCTCCCCTTAAGAAATTTCGCCCCCGAAATTCCCTAATCCAAACACACACAAGGGTCCCGCATGCCTATCAATCATAAAACAACCATCAAACATGCAAAACAAGTCTATCCTAGCATGCGGAATAACTAAATCGCAAAGTAAATCTTACCAGGCAAAGAGTTCTGGGTGTGTCTTCCTAATGCTCTCCTCTGTCTCCCAAGTACAATCATTCTCGTCCTCGCCCCACTGAACTTTGACTAGCTTCACCGACTTCCTTCGAAGTTGCTTCGTATCGTGCCCCACAATACGAATCGGCTTGCGGTTCCCAACCGCCTCAGGTTCTACCTCGAAGTCCTCTAACTGATCTGGTGAAATAGCCATATCTGAGTCGTGAACGAACTTCCTTAGTTGGGAAACATGAAACACATTGTGAACTCCCGCCATTTTCTCTGGTAAGCCAACTCTATACGCCAAATTTCCGACTAATTCAAGAACAGGGAACGGGCCAACAAATCTTGGTGCCAACTTGCCTCTTCTGCCAAATCGTATCACGCTCTTCAACGGGGAGATCTTAACAAACACCAAGTCACCCATGGAGAATTTCAATTCTCTTCTCCTCTTATCAGCATAACTCTTCTGCCTATCTTGGGCAGCTTTCATTCGTTGTTGAATGATCTTAATCTTATCTGAAGTTTCTCTCACCACATCTGGTCCAAGCACAAACTTCTCGCCAGTCTCTATCCAACATGATGGTGAGTTGCACGATCTTCCGTACAAAGCTTCATATGGAGCCATACCGATACTGGATTGGTAGCTATTATTATATGCAAACTCTACTAGATGCAAATGGACATCCCATGATCCACCAAAATCCAATATACACGCTCTCAAGAGATCTTCCAATATAGGATTCACCCTCTCCGTCTGACCGTCGGTCTGAGGATGATATGCGGTACTGAGATGTAATCTTGACCCTAGAGCCTCTTGTAAGCTCTTCCAAAACCCACTAGTGAACAACGGGTCTCGGTCACTCACAATGCTTTTGGGTACTCCATGAAATCTCACTATCCACTTCATATACAATTCTGCCAACTTGGCTGCCGTTCTGGTCGATTTGACGGGTATAAATCTTGCGCTCTTAGTCAATCGATCCACAATTACCCAAATGCTATCATATCCCGATCTAGTCCTTGGTAAACCATCGATGAAATCCATCGAGACTTGCTCCCATTTCCATTCGGGAATTTCTAATGGTTGCAACAACCCACTAGGCTTCTTTTGCTCGGCTTTAACTAGCTGACAATTCATGCATTTGGATATAAACTTCCCAACGTCTCTTTTCATCCCTTCCCAGTAGTAAGTCTGTCTCATGTTTCGATACATCTTATTACCACCGGGATGTATAGTCAGCTTTGAGTGATGACATTCTCTAAGCACTTCATCTCTCAAACCATTTACGTTGGGCACAACTAGTCTTCCATTCTTCCAAAGCCATCCATCTCGATCAAGCCCATACACATTCATCTCCTCATCGATACCCATCTCTAACTTGGAGATGATTTCCAATAGGTTAGGATCGTCCCTCTAGCTAGAACCAATCCGCTCTATCAAAGTGGGTCTGATCGTCAAACTAGCTAGCATAACTGGATCCAATTCGCATTTTGGTCTGAAATCAAACCCCGTGATATACTCCAGTTGCTTCCATTCAAGAAACATTGCCCCTAAGCTGGCATGTCTCCTACTCAAGGCATCGGCTACCGCATTACCCTTCCCAGGTGTGTATGCGATATCAAAATCATACGAAGCCAAGAACTCTAACCATCTCTGCTGACAGAGATTCAGATCTTTCTGAGAGAAGAGATACTTTAACGATTTATGATCAGTAAACAACTCAAATCTTTCTCCCAAGAGATAGTGTCTCCACATCTTCAGCGCAAATACAATCGCTGCCAATTCCAAATCATGGGTAGGATACTTCTTCTCGTGCGGCTTTAGCTGACGACTAGCATAAGCTATAACCCTACCTCCTTGCATCAATACAGCACCCAGTCCGGTACCACAAGCATCCGTGTATACCGTCATCTCTTCATTCCCCTTAGGAATGACTAGCACTGGCGCACGCGTCAACCTCTCCTTTAGACTTTTAAAGGCATCCTCGCACACTCCATCCCAGACGAAGGACTGATTCTTCTTAGTCAACTGAGTCAACGGTGCTGCTATCTTGGAGAAGTCCTGGATAAACTTACGATAATATCCGGCCAATCCCAAGAAACTTCTTACATCTGTTGCATTCTTGGGCGTAGGCCAATCTTGTACCGTAGCCACCTTCGCAGGGTCCACGGCAATACCACACTCTGAAACAACATGACCCAAGAATCTTACTTCCCTTCTCCAAAAATGACATTTAGAGAATTTCGCTTTCAATTGGTGTTTCCTCAACACCTCCATCACTTTCCTCAAGTGCCCCTTGTGTTCCTCCTCTGTCCTTGAATAAACAAGGATATCATCCACGAACACAAGAACAAACTTATTTAACTGTTCTCTGAATACTCGATTCATAAGATCCACAAAGTAGGCTGGTGCATTGGTCAACCCAAACGGCATGACCAACCACTCATAAAATCCAGACGGCGTCCTAAATGCCGTTTTTGGAACACTCTCATCCGCCACTCTTAGCTGATGAAATCCTGTCGCGAGGTCCAATTGGGAGAACACTCTTGCTCCTTCCAGCTGATCAAACAAATCATCTATCCGCGGTAGAGGATACTTATTCTTCCTCGTCACCTTATTCAACTCGCGATAGTCCACACACAACCGAAGGGAACCATCTGCCTTAGTGGCAAATACAACTGGTGCTCCCCACTCGGAGATACTCCTTCTAATCAATCCCTTCTTCAAAAGATTGCTGACTTGCACCCCGAGCTCTCGCTGCTCCTTTGGTGCCATACGACGAAGTGGCATCACTATAGGTCTGGCATCTTTCACTAAATCAATACGGAACTCAATCTCTCGGTGTGGTGGAAGCCCGGTCACCTCCTCGAAGACGTCCGGATACTGGCCAACCACGGGCACATCTGACAACTCATCCTGCGGGATGTCGAGGGAATTTACAAAACTAGCCATAACCCCATCACTAGGTAGGCTACCAAACACTACCCTCCGCCCATCATCCGCCCTCACTGTCACCAAAAAGCACTCACAATCTACCACCACCCCGTATCTTTGGAGCCAATCGACTCCCAATATAATGCCATACCCAGTAAAGCCCAAAACAAAGCAATCACATACAAACATACATCCATGACTCGATAAGACCAAATTCCTGCAAATCATACTAAGGCTAGTCGAACCACCAATCGGGTTCGTCACAATCAATGGTCTATCGACTATCTCGGGTTCCAGTCCCAACCTATCTACCAGGTCACTAGATATGAAGGAACGGGAAGCCCCAGTATCAAACAAAACTCGAACTGGTATATCATAAATAGAAAGCATACCTTGAATAACAACATTCTTCCCTTTCTCCGCCGCAGTTGGGGCATTCGACGAAGAAGGAATAGCATCAAGAGCATATGTTTTCACAATCTGCTTCTCCTTAAGAGGTTGCGGACACTTATCTTTCTGATGTCCCACTTGACCACAGTTGTAGCACTTCCTTTCCGCTGGCTTGGCCCGACATTCCTTAGCATAATGGCCCTTCTTTCCACAGCTGAAGCACTCAAGATCCTTCTTGCTCTTTTTCTGGCCACCTTTAGATTGGTCCTGCTTCCTCTTATTCTGAGAGCTATTCTTGCCTCCACCGTTTGCTTGCGGCTTTGGCCCTTCTGCAGATGCAGCCTCGGTCTTTGACTTAGGGTAAAGGCTCTCTGACCTCAAAGCTTTCCCCATGATCGATTCAAAAGTCTCATCGATGTGGTTGATAAGCCTTTCCCCAAAGTACCCATCCAAACCAGTAATGAACTTCTCATTCTTCTTCTCAGGAGTATCGATAAGAGACAGTCCATACTTCGACAAGGTGTCGAACTCAGCAATATAATCAGAAACTGCCCTCCCATTCTGCTTGAGTTCCAAGAACCTCTTAAACAATACTGACTTCTGGGCAGCTGGAATGAATTTCTCGCTAAAGCGAGCCTTGAACTGAACCCAAGTAACCTGGTCCTCTGGAGTAGCTGTTCTAATAGCATTCCACCAATTCATCGCTCGCCCTTGCAGCTGACGAGACTCTAGCCTTCTCTTCATTGCATCCTCAAGACCCAAGTCATCAAAGATACGATCACTGCTATCCATCCAATCTTGAACATCCGTGGCCGACTCCGTTCCGTGGAACGACTTCCCACCAAGGTTAGTGTAATCTTTGCATAACTTGGAGAAATCGACCCCGGGCGCCTGCACTACTGGGCCAACACCAGCTCCGGGATTGGGAACTGCCCCTTGCACTTCTCTAAGCATGTCTCTCATGAGGTTGGTAAACATCGCCCTCATGTCAGCGGCATTCCCATTATTGGCCCCTCTACCGGTACCTCTAACATGTCGGCTCATCGTCAATCTGAAAAAGGAAAACGATCAATGACCCCATAGTGGTACTAGTGCAGTGCAACTTCATTCTTATACTACTAATAGTATATATATATATACATAGCTTTTGAAAACCAAAGTAATCACAAATATGCGCTCTCATATACGTACTAACTCTCCCTAGTGTCTTTCCCTAGGTTAACTACGCAACCTAGAGCTCTGTTACCAAGTGTGACGGCCCGCCCCGCACCAACCGACATTTACTCCATAAGTGCGCTGTACACATGTCCAGTTAGCACAGAACGGGTCGTGAGAAGGAAAGGGAAGAAGGAAATGAACATACAAAGAACCTGTAGAATGTCTCACAGCGTATAGAACAAAATACAATAATAACATACTTGACATAAAACAGGAGAGACAATGCATAAGCTGAAAATCAGAACTAAACATCATAGCAGCGGAAATTTAGAATACAGCTTATTATAACATTCAAACTGTCTCAAAGCAAAACAAGATAAAGGAGGTTCACTACTAATGCCTAAGTAGCGACCACCAACGACACAGGGAGAATGTGTATATATGTATAATACGTGGAAGCCTCCTGCCCGCCTCCGGATCAGCTACTCGCACATCACCAGCTAACCTGTCTCTAATCTGCTCGTGTGAGCACCCAGAGTAATAAGAGGAGACATAAAACTCTGGGTCAGACATAAAGCCTGGTATGAGCGATAAGCATCTAAAGTGAACAATAACAGGTAGACTAAAACATACCTGAACCTGGACCTGCAACCAAAGAGTTAGCACTACATACTGTACAACACTCTAAGGTATCATATCAAACAGTGTAAAGATACGGAGTTGGGGGAGGTGTGCATGTTACAATGATGGCAAACAATCAAACATAGCATCCATCCTCACATCTCTCACTCAGTGCGTAAAGCATACGATATTCACCACTTCGATCACCAAAAATACCTTGCTACGATCACTTTGCCCCATGAAGTCATAAATGGCTTCATTGCACTGATAACGTAGCCACTAATCATTTGCTATGTCCACTTTGCCCCATGGAGTCACAAGAACCCCACTGCACTGGCTCATAGCCTTACTAATCCTTACTATGTCCACTTGCCCCATGGAGTTATTCACCCCATCTGCGCTGGCTCATAGTCTTACTACGCATCACCTCGCCCCTCAGGTCATAATGACCCTACTGCACTGATAACGTAGTCTTGCTACCATCACCTTGCCCCTCAGGTCGTAATGACCCTACTGCACTGATAAGTAGCCCATCATTCCTTTTTAGTGGTGAATCGAAGTTATGAACGTCGACAACTCCTTAGCACACGTCCCGCAGCAAAGTCCAACCATGAAGTGAACTCATTGGTTCCCAACTAGTTCCGGGATCCTGAGCACTAACTTCCATTTGGACTACCTTTGCATCTCGGGTTATTGGTCATCACCATCGGATCGGGTCAGCCTTTCCATTCTTCCTCGGATCGGATCGGCTTAGTTCGGATCGCCAACACCCCCTGCGGATCGAGTCGTGCTCCTCCAGCGCGTGGCTCCTTCTCCTGGCTCGGATCGGTGTCACCATTTCGGTTCGGATCGTGGTCACCCATTCGGATCGGGTCGGGGTTCCTCCTTCAAGTCGGTTCGTGCTTTCCCCGCTGGTCGGGTCGGGTCGGGTGCAACTTCCCAGATAGTCAGCTCGTGAGCTTCTGAAATGGATCGGTTCGTGCTCCTCCCTTCGGATCGTTGCGCCTCATAAATCTGGATCGGATCGTGGAGAGGATTCGCGATCGGGGGTGGACATGCGGATCGCTATCTTCGGATCGGATCGTGGCATATGCCCACGATCGGTTCGGGTCGGATAAAAGGGGTCCGATCCGATTCCGCTTGCAATTTCCTGCAGTCCTTCCAGCGAGCAGTTTACGCCATTCGACGACGTTTTCAACCATTCTAGCTATTCTAATCAATCACAAAACATACCATACAGTCATAGCAACAAGTAGAAATGACCTCAAACACCAAAACAACAATCATAGCATGAAAAATGGATCAAACTTACCCAAAATCCCATATTTCCCCTTAAGCATATTTAAGTTAGACTAATGATGGGATTAGCAAATCTTAACCAAATTAACCCAAATTCATGTCAGAGGTCTAAAACATCATTCCGAATTTTATAAACATTTTTCCAGAATTTTATCATGTTTAAATTCGCTAATTAACACTAATCACCCCTAATTAGCCATCATTAGTGCAAAACTATGCAAATCACTCACCTTAGCCACAAAATAAACCAAGATCTGAAATAATTCTCTGATTTGATGCGAATTTCAATACCAAACAGCAACTCCTTTGTTGATTTGGTGAAGATCCTCCTTGATTAGGGGTTGCTAAGCCAAATCCTTAACCAAAAGATGATTTGGAGGTGATTTAGAGGTTGGAGGCCATTTTTAGGGTTCCTTGGTGATAAGTGGAGGCTAGAAAACTGAAATGGAATGATTCTCCATCTCATTTCAGCCCTCCCATAACCCTAATCCCGAAATGGGTTATGGGCCTACTCACTAATCACCCGATTTGGCCCGGTTAAGCAGTTTATCACCCTCCAAACCTTATTTCAGTCATATCTCCCCAACGGTAAGTCCGTTTGGCTATTATGACCACTCTACGAAAAGAGAAACTATCAAACGAATCAGATGGAAGTGGTTTCAGGTCAAAATTCCTTTCCAATCAAAAGTTATGGCCAAAACAGTACCGACTAGGGGCTAAATGGTCATTTAAAAATCGACAAAAATCATAAGCATGGGAAATGACTCTAATAGATGTTTCCCAAAGTTACATGACCATACAACTTCACACGAGAAAGAAATAAATATTCTACAATTCTATGATGTGTAGAATACGGGTCGTTACAGCGTTGAAGTAATTCGAGTACAGAAGGTTTTATTCATTATATTAATACAATTAGGAAGAGCGTAGTGTATGCATCTTGCTTGGACGGTTGGGTTGGATAAATGTAATCTATAAAATATAATTAATATTAACTCACTAACAAATTTTATCCGTTATAATGATATATAAATAAAAGATTAAGGTCTACATCTTGCTTGAGTCAAGATATAAACCATCTATGCCTATTAAAAAATGAATTTTTAAATCAAGGTTAGGATATCAAAAACGCCAGTAGTGGTGGCAGTGCTATAGTTTTACCTTTTGGTCGAATTCATGCCAAGAAACATCAGTATACTACATACTGCAATAATCTTGGAATAAAATGGGTAGATAAAAGAATTAAAGAGAACTAATAGTAAGATTTTGAATGACCATGCATTATCAATGAGTTTGCATAAAAGTAGAGAAAATAAATAAAGGAAGCACTCGTGTTTTGGAAAACAAATGCATAAACATAGGCCTACAATCAATATTTCTCATAAAATATGTATGATTTTATATCAGGTTCCAAGCATTTCATTGTAGTTATTTGCTCAATATATCAGGAATAGACATAACCGACATTATCAAATCATCGTCTAGTGCAAACTTCAAGAAAAAAATTGGTATAATAGTATAATTCATTATAATGTAACAAAGACTTGTTCAGAACTTAATGCCATCCATTATCCATTGCAACAGACTTTTATCTAAAGTACGAACTGTTCTTTATCCATTTCTCAGAATGATGACCCATGTTCAGCATGTTCCACATTTTGGATTTAGCAATAGCTTATTAAATATTCATGTTCCCACTTTTAGCAATAGATGTCCATCATCATATTCATGTCTTATTCAAGAAAATTAAGGAATGTTTGGCATTATATTCTTGTCTTTAACTTTTAATTATTTATCGTAGCTCGTAAGCCACGATCATAATAAATAAATATAGCATTGAAGTTAACAACAAATGGGGAACCTCCTACCTCATCAATATTCATTCATTTGACATGGGTTTAAAATGTTTACCAAATTAGTGAACTTTAAATTTTGTAAAAGCCATCTATATTCTTTGAAAGAAAGTACTGACATACAAACTATTGCAAATAGCTTATTTTAGAATGAACTAATTACATTTGACACTATTTTAATGTAGAAAAAGGTTTTCTATAAAAAACACAACTACGTATGCATAGAGGATAAAAACAATAAAATGGAAGAATAAGTTATACGCAGCGAAATAACGATTTGGCAGATATACTAAATAACCAAAGTTAGTCTATTTGGTTTTAAATCAAAATATATGAAAAACATGACTAACCAAGAAAACATACCTTTCCCTCTAAAATGAAAAGTTAAAACTTAAATTCTAATTATAATCATTAAATATCATAATTAGTTTGTTAGAAATATCTATCATACATCTTCCCTTAACAAACTGACATCACTTTACACCTAACTTTATAATTAAACTTGTAATTAATTTAAATTTAACTCTTATTTATTAGTTTGTCACACTTAACGTGCATTTTTCATGTAATTATCACTTAATAGAATTTGAACTTCAAAAAATATCGTGATTTCAAATAATAATTTTCCTTGGAGATCCATTTAGATAGTAGACATGAATTTTGCCTAGAGTCAACTCAACATCAGTATGTTAACTTGTAATATTTTGTATTTATACATCTAAATGTTCACATTCACAAAATCATAATCATGTTGATTGGTTTCAGTCCTTAATTACAACATTATTATACCTTCAGAGGAATTCTTTCTATGGTGAGATCGAATAAAAAATTATATCCTCAGCGCGAGCCATATGCATTTTGAATTATTCCACAAACTTTCTTGCTTACGAATCGAACTAAGTGATTGACCTTGCTTGGTATATGGTAAACCACATGATTGCAACTCATTCTACGAAGATAGGAAAAGCCTACATTTAAACACTACTTGCGCAGTATCGATATGCCACTCATATTTCATGGGATGTTGTCGTGGGTCAGTCTTTCCCGCGTAGGCAAGCATGATGGCTTCAGTGAAGGGAGTATGTCATGCCTCAATTATTAGTTAAATTATATACATCCACAAAACTCAAATTTACCCAAACTTCAATTAGTGGTACACTAATGATCGAAAGTGGTTAATTTTTTCACATGCGATAGGTATTATACCACCTGACTGTAATTCAAGGTGGTCGGTGCTATACAATGGATCGAAGCTGCTAGATAAAATAAAGTTTGCCATTTTCTATAATGGAAAATGCAAAGCACTTTTGCAGCAGCTTAACGTATCTCCATTTTATACTGGAATATGGTTGTTTGTGACATTTCATATGGATTTTGACAAAAGCTCATTAAATGAAAGTATACAACAGACGATATCTCATTCTTAATATCCTCTTTGTTAAGAAATGAAATGTCCAAAAGCTAATAATGAATACAAAACTACATGATATAATGGGACTTCTAAATGGTAACCTCAGTTTTGCTAGAGTTAATGTGTATATCATCAATCCATCTGACTATTTTGTAGATGTATTATCATGAAAATGTCCTTCAATCCTCTGCTTCTCCCTATGACGCAATTATGACCGTGCAATAGAAAATGGCTAACAAATTGCTTCAAAAAATAAAATAGTCTAATAAAGAACAAATGATAACATTATGTAGCATAAAATCAATAATAATTTTTGTTGGATCTAGAATACCATGATATGATGTCATGCATTAGAACCTACCTTTTGCTTTTAATTATAAAAGAAAGTTCTCCCTCAAGAAAAAGGATAAATTGTAAATTAGAAGGGAATAAACCATTATATTAGCCATAGTCAAATTTTGAGCAAGCTTTATATAATTATGCTTTTGCATTCTAAAATAGTAAGTTGAAGGCAGAATTAAAAGATAAATCATCATGTTTCTCTCCCATGAATATCTTAAAATAAATAGTCAAAAGCTGTTAGCTCAATAAGATGAACCAATAGCAAGATAAATTATAGTGAACTATATATGTCAATATGTATGCACACCTTTTTTCTTCTTTTTTTACTTTCTAGTGCAGAAACGCAAGAACTTTTGATGGATCATTTACCGTCAGAGTCTGATCTACCACCCTCATACAAGTTGCTTTTACCTCTGGTCACATTCAGCATGGTCACTTGCAAGTTGTTTCTTCCTATAGTTTATCTGGTCTCTTCATTTCAACATTACAAATGGTTCACAGGTTCAACACATCGTTAGGTGTCGTACAATAAACACACTTCAGCCCACCAGATCATTACATGTCGGCCTGGTTCTTGCTGTTTTAAGTCTTCTTGCGCATTGCAGCATCATCGTACACTTTAGTTTAACCCCTTCAGGCCTGTCATAGCAACAGACCTGGCATAACCCTTCCATTCAACACTTCACTGCCACCGGAGCTCTCTGTCAAGGCTTGCAGCATCTCATTTTCTAGCACCAGCATTTTTTGTTTCAATTATTGTGAATTAACACATGATATTTAAAGGTCCTTGTTGTATCACTTTTCGTTCATTCAGCCAATTCAACTCTCACTTCCTGACACATGACAACTACTTCTCATCCACTTCCACGTAAAAAAAGGAGCTAAACCGTAATCCACTAAAGTAATGCAGTTTATTTATGGCTATTTACATTGTTGCAAACTTTCTTTATTTTATTTCCCCCATCGCATTTTGGCTATCACTATAGTTATGACCCTAGTAGTTGTAAAAGTTATGCCCAATGATCTTTTTATACGGATTTTGATTTTTGCTTCATATGAGGACCACACTTTCATCAATAATAATAAGAACAACAACAACTACTACTACTTATATATGATGAATTGTATTTATATAATAATAATTTAACATAATGATTGCATAAGAATTGAAAACACACATGCTAATGACATAAAAATTAGAATACTACAGAAATATCTATGCATCTTTGTGTAATGTTATAAAATGAATAACTAGTGATTACCCAGACCGAGATAAAATTTCACTGTACAGAACGTAATATTTTCAAAACGGTGTGAATGCACATAAAAAAGTATTATTAAAAAAAGGAGGAGTTGGAACAAATAGTGATAAACTCTTTTAATTTCACCTAACTTGATGAACATGAAAGAAAGAACCATGGTCCAGTATGTGATTGTCGCAAGCTTGTTAGTTGAAGATTCAAGGATTGAACTAAAATGTCAGCTATGCCAAAAGTTGTGGATATGGGAAGCCCATCAGGCAATGACTAAAAGAGTGTAAAAATGTTGAATTACTTCAGATTTAATTAACAGATTTAGGGTATTCAATGTTGTGAATGAAAAGCAAAAGAAGCTTATAGAAATTTAAAGAACTATAGTAATATTGGAGCCACTAATATTCTGAAGCATGGATTGCAGTACAAATTCATTTTAATTTTCATCTTTGAAACATCAATTGGTACACATAAAAAAATTCAAAATCAAACAAATCGCTAAGGATGTTTAATCATCACTTTCACGAAAATGAGATCATTCCCACTCAATTTTGTACTTGTATGTGTGTGTATGTATATGTGTGTGCGTATAACATTTCTCCTAATTACCTAATTATGAATGAAATATTTTGAAGCTTCCTAAACTATACAGAGTTTTGACACAGTAAAGTATGTTCATATAGTATATCATTCAAATTTTATGGCTTTCACTACTGCTATAGCATCAAATAACACCAACTTCTTCCCAAAGTAGCAATTTTGATTCTTTATGATCAAAATATTATTTCAAGGTATCAAATATAATAGCAATTAAGGTTCTTTTTCATAAAACAATACTCTAACCATCTATTCAATATAGAATCATTTTCATCATAAAGATAATAGTTCATAGACGTGCTTATGTTTAATAATATAGCACTTCATTAGAACAAATTACAAAATGATTACAGGAAATGGACTTAGTAGTCTTTGATTTCTTTTCCTATGTTACCTTTTATTTTGATTTTGCAGCAGGTATTTTAAATCCATCTACGTTTTTACATGCAGTCAAATTTATTACCATTGTTAACAAATTATACTAATATATATAATTTATATTCAACTTGATAGTAAAGCAGTAAATCCAAAATTAGAGGAAAAAATATTAGTATTTGTAGACTAATGAAAAAAGAAAAGTAATTGGATTGTATACATGGCTCATACAGATACTCATAATTAGATGGAAATGCAAAGCATTCATCCTTATTAAATTTTAGTATGTAGATCCACAAATTTTGGCAACGCTACACTATATTAGGCGAAGAATGTTCCTTACCATTTTATAGATGATTACAGGAGGATTACTCAGCTGTTTTGTATAATATATAAAGTTATTATAATAAAAATAGTAATTTTTATGTGGTGAACACAAGCTCTTAGTTAATTTCAGCACAGTTGACTATTAAAATAATGATCAAATTCATAGTGTTGATTATCATGCAACCCGTTAATTAAAAAAACCATTCAATTTATAAAATTATATGTAATCCATCCTTAACTCTAAATCCACTGAATTAAAAAAGTAGGGCTTCGAATGACGTAAATAGTTACCTGAAGTTGACATCGTGTCTGAATCGCGTAAGGGTTGAGGAGTGAGGAATTACGGTCGACTCCAAGGAACTCCGATGCTTCAATTCCGATAATGGGTTCAACTTCGTAGAACTCCTCTGCTTGAAGCAGCGACGAAAGAGGGGTCAGGAGTGAGGAATGAAGCATTCATTATAAACTGAAGTAGGTGCCAGACCTAATTAGAAGAAAGTAGAGATAGGGCGGCGGATGGTACTTTGGCAGCAGGTATGGGAGAATTCAATTGAAAGGGTATAAGCGGTTACGTAATAGATAAGAATGGTTATTGTACTGAATGGCGGGGATTGAATATTGTACATGTGTCGACCTATGAATTTTTTTGGAGAATCTGAATCTGAAAGGTCTCAACAGGGGTGGGGATTGTGCTTTCATATAATACTAGTGCGAACCCGTGCTACGCACACGGATCTTGCCCATAAAGCATTCGGAATTGTAATACCACCTTTTAATTGATTTAGCATAAATTGTATGGCCATATTTTAATCTCCTTAGTGTTGTGGTTTGGTTGCTACCATATGTTGGATTGTTTTCTTTTAATATTTGTCGCTACTGAATATTCATTTTTTCTTTCTTAAAGGAACATTAGTTAAATCAACATTCCCTTTACTCGAATAAAAGTTCAAGTTTGTTGTAGTTCATGTGTTCTAGCACTTAAGTTTATTAATCTAAATTAAAGGAAAATGTACAACGACACCTATTCCCATGTAGACAAAAAATGCTCAATTTATGTAGAAAAAATATAAACCGTTATAGAACATGCATTACGATAAGTGTTTCAAAAGTTTAAATTTTACGCCTACCTCTAAGGATCAAAACATTAATAAAAGGAAGATACGTTCATGGATGCCTAGAAGAAAGGTGGAGTGCAGTATGTAAAACATATGATAGTAGCAGTGTATTTTTGATACATGTGGGACAAATAACTTTTTATACAAAAGAGCATGAATTCGTTTCACGTAAGACATCCAAATCAAATGAATGAGAATAGCTATCATTCTCATTGGCATCAAAACACAATGAACTAATATAAGTATACAACAATTAAAAAGAAAAACAGACATTTTTTGTCATATCCAACAATCAAAAGCACATAAATAGTGCAACACCCTGATTTTCACCACATTCCAGTTTTACTCGATTTCCACTAATTTTATATTCCGATCCTGCTAACTTATTAAATAATAAATATATGTCTACGGTTTGAATGCAAAATGGATGGCAAGAAAAAAAAGGGTGTCATATAATAACCTCTCCAGGCATACGTTTCACTTAAGATATCCAAATCAAACTAATGAAAACAATTATCATCTTATATGACACCAAAATGAATTAATAAAATTATACAACAATTGAAGAAAAACAGTCATATGTCTGTGTGTGAGCGTTAAGCAGTTGACCTGATCTCTTTTCCTCTTGCAGTTCCAAGCCAGGAAGGGAACAAAGGAAAAATTGACCATCCATTGCGTGCAGGCCATTACTTAGTTGTATTTGCCAACTATTGCTTGAACATCATTTCTAATATATAGATCTCAAGGTTCAACATGATCTCCCAACACTGTACGAAAACCGTCCGTAGAAGAAGTGAGGTTAGTTTACCAAATGTTACATTGGTGGTAGATGCACATTAGATAATGGTTAGCATTATGCACAGACAGAGACAGAAAATAGCTTTCACTTGGATTCAAAAATGCTCCATAAATACTCAACAAGGACATTGGGAAAACATTACACCTATAACAAATGTTCATATCCTTGCAAAAATCAAAATCACTACTAATTGTATACTCGTGCTACATGAAACATGATTACATCATAGGGCTATTAAAATTTTATGTGCTAATTTTTGATATTTCATTACTGCAACAATAAATATCTAGTAATTCATAATAGGTGTTATTCATGAGGATAGTGAAAAGAAAATTAGTTTGAAGCAGAGTAACTTATTCATGAAAAAGGAGATGCGACCAAAATGGCACCACCATTGACTGCTATGAATTCAAAATCAAGCACGATGCTTGAAAGGATTGGATCACCCAAGATGAATAACCTGTTGAATGAAAGTAATAGATTGTGATTTTGAAGGAAATAGTGTTAATTTTCTGACCATATAAACTAAAATATACCTTTGAACGGTTAAACATATTTAGTTGGAAGTAACGTACTGCTCAAAACGATAGCTTAAAATACTAACAAAAATAATAAAGTTCATTCAATTTTGATGTTCATCAATGGAAAATGAGCATCCAAAGTTGTCAGATCAGTGCGAAGAAAATAACGTAAGTAATCAAACGTAGTTATTAAAATTAAATTAAGCTAATGTTAAACGAACAATATGCATGGTCATGTCAGGCTGTTTTATAAACCAACAGACAACTGGAAGTGAATGTGTGTAACGACCCGGAAAATCCGAGCCAATCTAAAACATTTTATTTTAAATAATTTGGTGGAAAATGTGCCAGAAATTAAAATTTTCATTTTTAAATAATATTAAAGCCAGTGAAAATAGTCAATTTTCAAACGACCTCTGTTTTTGACGAAACCACTTTTGTTGGAACCGGAATGTCGTATTATTGCTAGGTTTCAATTTTTAGAATTTTCCTAGTTAGTATGTGAGCGTGGCGAAAGAGACTGTGTTTTGTTCAATTCAGTTAAATTTAATTGACTGAAAAATAGGCATTTTTCAAACAGTCTCAGAATTCGATGAAATTAGTTTTGTTAGGACCGTATCGTCATAACGAAGCCAAATAAATTTTTTCTGGATTTTTCTGAGTCCGTATGTGACCTTGGTGAATTTATTTATGCAAATAAATTAAATTAATAAAGGATTTAATTATTAAATTTAAATAAAACAAGCTATAGACAGCCGTATGAGCTAACGGGACCTGTCCCGTTGGATCCGGAACATGGGCTATTGGCTAGGGGCACTTTCTGTTGGACTGGATTCGAAACGGTTAAGAAGATTTGGATTTAATTGTAAAAATACATTAAAAATAGTATAAAAATAGAAAACCCTAAAGACAAATCACTATTCATCATCCTAATCTGTAGCCGCCACCTAACCCAATTCAATGGCCGAAATTTCATCAGCTTCCTCTCTTAACATCTCCTTCTTCTTTAAGAATTAGAACCCACTCCTCATACCACTCCGAAGTTCTCTTTCTCCTCTACGTTTCCATACCACTTGATGTTCTCTGGTGCCACCATCAGCGAGCTACACACACCCAAACCCGCGACCAAAAGCCCCGTAGGCCTACCCCAGGGTCCCACTGAGTTTCACCATAGCGGGCCCCCGTGGTGCGCCGTTCCGTGCTCCACATCGCAGCGAAGTCTGATTGTACCAACTCCTTCCTGTTCGATCGAAATTCCTTGACCTAGTTCTGAACAATAGGTATTAGGAGCGGCCGACTTTCTGATCGGGGAAGAAGGGGTTAATTCACATTAGTTATTTAATTTATTAATTTATTTAATGTTATTAACTTAATTAATTCGTAACTCATTCGTTTGAACTCAGAATTTATCGATTTCTGAAGCGTTGTGATCGTAGAGCTGAGATCTACGTTTTTAGACTAAAAGGGGACAATTCTGAGCCAGTCTAAATTTTGTCCAAATTCAAAGCGGATCTATAACTGTGAGATCTCTGAATTTTTATAATTAAATTATTTAAATAAATTGCTCGCTGTTTATATAATTGCTGTTAATAAACCAGATCTGTGTTGTTAAGAAATTGTTAAATGTTCATATGGTGATGTGTGATGTTTCTATTTAGATCTGTATGTTAATGATAGATCAGTTGTTGAATCACACATTTTGATGTAATCTTCATATAAGCTCTCATCTTTATTTTCTTTTTATTTTATCATAAAATAAAGTTTAAATCTTTTTTTTTTGTTTTACAAAACAAATGAAAGTTGGAATCTTTTGTTTGATTTATAAAACAAAAGAAAGTTTGAATCTTCTGTTTTGTTTTACAAAACCACTGAAAGTTGGAATCTTTTGTTTGATTTATAAAACAAAAGAAAGTTTGAATCTTTTGTTTTGTTTTACAAAACAAATGAAAGTTGGAATCTTTTGTTTGATTTATAAAACAAAAGAAAGTTTGAATCTTTTGTTTTGTTTTACAAAACAAATGAAAGTTGGAATATTTTGTTTGATTTATAAAACAAAAGAAAGTTTGAATCTTTTGTTTTGTTTTACAAAACAAATGAAAGTTGGAATCTTTTGTTTGATTTATAAAACAAAAGAAAGTTTAAATCTTTTGTTTTGTTTTACAAAACAAATGAAAGTTGGAATCTTTTGTTTGATTTATAAAACAAAAGTAAGTTTGAATCTTTTTGATTTATAAAAGTAAAAAAAGCTAAGTTTTTATTTTTGATTTACAAAATAAAATAAAGATGGGACCTTTATGTTGATTCATGAAAGATACACCAAATCATATGTTGTTGCTGTATGTATGGACATGAAACTTGACCCCAAATTATATGTTTGCTATAGTTTGTGTTGACATGAGAACTTCACACCAAATGACCCATTGATTTCATATGTCGTGATATTGAATTGGACGTGTTAGTCAACGCACAAGACTTGAAAGGGAATCTTTATTTACATCTACATTTGTAAATAGAAAAGAACAAAATATGAGAACATTTTTCTATGCAAATAAAAGTAGGAATTTAACATTGATATTTTATTTACATTTTTCTATGTGAATAAAATGACAAAATTTAGCAATGTATTTTATTTACATTTTTCTTTGTAAATAAAAGAACAAAATTAGCGATGAAACCTTATTTACATCCCATATGTAGATAAAAAGAACAAATCTAGTTGTAAGTAAAATTCTGATCATTAGAAAAAGATCAAATTTTGATCATTAGGAAATGAACAAAATTTGGATCATTAGAAAAAGTACAAAATTTGATAATGGGAAAAAGAACAAAATTTGTGATGCTATTTTGTTTACATTTATTTGTGTAAATGAAATGAACGAACACCTTATTTCCATTGTTATGTAAATAAGAAATACAAAAAGTTATATTTATTTACATGTAGTGTAAATAAATAAGAAATAGAAGAAGTTACATTTATTTACATGTAGTTTAAATATATAAGAAATAGAAGCAATTACATTTATTTATTTGTAGAGTTAATAAATAAGAAAAAAAAATAGAATAAAAAGGACATCTCTTTTATTTTGTATCTAGTGCAAATAAAGGAACAAATTTAGCAATGAAACTTTAATTACATTTTTCTATGTAAATAAAAGTACAAATTTAGCGGTGAAACTTTATTTACATTTATTGGTGTAAATAAAAAGAACGAAACTAGTGAGCACATTTGTAGTGAACATATTTGTAGTGAAACATTTATTTACATGTAAGTAAATTAATAGTAAAAGGATTACATATTTCTGTTTGCATTTTTAGATGCAAATAAAATATAGAAAAAGAATTATAGTTTTTGCTTGCATTTATAGGTGCAAGTAAAACATAGATAGGAATTACACTTTTTAATTTGTAAATTAGTTAAATATACACTTTTTAATTTGTAAATTAGTTAAATAGAAGTCATGAATATGAAAAGCATCTTTTTATTCTCATTTTAGATGTGAATAAAAACATGAGTTTTAAAATGTGAATTCTATTTATAATTTAGAGATAAATAAAAGCAGAGAAATAAAAACAATATTTTTATTGTCATTTTAGATACGATAAAAAGAATAGAAATTTAAGGTGATATTTTTATCGTCATTATAGATGCGATAAAAGTAATGAATTTTATAGTTGAGATCGCCAAATGGATTATATATATATATACATAATTTAACGAAACGCGCGTTGCAGTTCGCGTATCGACAATCGTAACTTTAAATGATTATACCGAAAGATCCGACCATTGGATTTTCCCAAAACGGGAACCGTTAGGACCGCTTTGGGAAGAGCTTTCCAACGATATAAATTTCATCAAAATCCGACGGTTAGATTTCAAGATATGTGTAAATCAAAAATTTGGTAAAAACAGCGCCAGGGCAGCCCACTGACCCGAAGCATCGTTTTATTATTTTGAGCTATTTTTTAATAAATAAAAATAGCGATAAATAGTTATAAATAAGTACGAAATGATTTAAATGATAATTATGCGACAATTATTTGAAAAGACCGAGTTTAACTCATTTCAAATAATTGCACGACAATTAAATCAAGGATATAAGAAGACGATGGTTGAAGACCGGCGATCTTCACATCGAATGGACGACGACTGCTGATGCTTTGAACTGACTTGCTCCCAGGACGGGGTTGAAGTAGTAGTTATCTGGACGTATGTGTTGATTTTCCAGGTAAGCGAGAACCTCTTAGGTGTCTCCGGTTTCGTTCAGACCCAAAACAGACTTGTAAATGGATGCGTGTCTGACGTTGGAATTCATTCCATGTAATTAAATCGATTCGTATTAATATAAGTCTGTTTGGTGGTGGAGAATTTGTTCTCTGCTTAACACCATGGTATATAGTAATATTTATCGTTTGCATGGCGTGAATTGTCAATATGGCACACCAAGATGCAATGATCGAGGCTTTTGTTGAAAAGCAGGCCTTGTGGTTGATGATCAGAGCACGGCCTATATAGGTGTAGCTTTGTGTATAGCGTGGACTTCGCGAGCCTCACATCTCGGTATGAGTCAAAAACGGGATTTGGACTGCAGGGAGTGCACACGTTTCTTTCTAGCTAGGGGTAGTGCCGGTGCTTAAACTAGCCGGCATTTTACTTATGTGGATGATGGATTGAGGTACCTCGGGTTTTATAGGCCGGAAGTGGTCATACTATAGGGCCAAAGGGACCAGGAAACGTGTATTCAGGCATAATTAATCCACCATCGTTAGGTGGGGACCGGCCCTGAAGATCCAAGGGTTTCCCATAGGTGTGATCCTGAGGCATTTGCTAGAGTGTCCCGAATCGGAGAGGACGATCCCTGGCCTCGATTTCATGACGGAAACCAATTTCCAATACGAAATTACGGTCTTGATTGTAAACTTATATACGGCGGCATAGTAGGATGGGGTACTATGCCATCTAGGATTGATACATTTATATTGAAGTATTTTAATACTGCTTAGACACTAATAATAATATAAAAATATTATTTTACACGTATTAAGCATGTTTGATCATCATAAGGGAAAACTCTATCCTCCTGTGTGCGTTGCATTGTGTGATAGGACTTGAGTCTTATGATGGTTTCATTTTTCGAAAGTCATTTCGTTGTTTTTGTATAAACTTTATTAAATTATGCACTGGCAATTCAATGGAGTAAACCCGTTCCGCGTTAGCGGCGTGGTCCTGTGATTGCCAAAATGTTAGCTAGTATAGAAAGATTTCTCATACCAGTCCCATGACTGACTCGATGTTTGTTTCACTTTGCAAACTCGGGTGCCCTCTCTTTACACGGGCAGCCAAGTGACAGGTTCTTAGGGAGACATTTTCTGGATTGAAGACTGCTTGGAAGGAGTAGACGAAGACTCTCTTTTATCTTTATCTTTTGCTTTAGAGACTTTATTCTATCTTGTATTTTGATGTACGCCATGGAGTTTAGACCTATTTCCTTTGATTCAGACTTTTGTTTTGCTAAGTTGTATCCTGTAAATTGCGTACTCTATGGTTCTGTTTATGTGATGCTTATGACATTTATCTTTCCGCTGAAATAATAATGTGTTATGATATTATCTGAGATCTGTTGTTGTTATAAATATGTTGTATTCCAAATGATTACCCTTACTTTCGGTCAACGGAAGTTTGGGGTCATCACAGTTGGTATCAGGGCTTAAGGTTAACCTTAGCTTCGGAATATAACATATTTAGAACAATTCGTCTAGATAGAATCTACATTATTCTAAGGCGAGTAGCTCATTAGAGATAGGACTAGTAATTTCCTAGAATGAGCACAACATAATAGCACATATTTATCAGTCATTACATCATTATCTTTTCATCTTGTCCTTACCTTATCTTTTCTTGAAAATTTTCATTTCTGTTGGTCTGACTCTTTCCTTGATGGTACAGACTGATTTAAATGGATACCAGGGCAAGAACAGCCCGGGGTGGAGCCCGAGGTGGAGCTTGAGGCGGGGCCAGAGGAGGAGCTCGATGGGGAGCTAGAGGGCAAACTAGAGACGAGACCCCCATTACTCAGGAACAACCTACTTCAGAGGTCGTAGCACAATCACCTCCACCTCCACAGCCCTTCGACTTGGAGAGAATGTCAAAGAAATTCAGAAATATAGGTGTACCTTTCACAGGGCGAGAGTCTGCGATTCAGGCAGAGTCATGGCTTAAGGACTGTGAAAAGATATTAGAGGGCTTAGAATTAGAGGATCAGCGAAAGCATTTCCTGGCAGTATGGCAATTAAAGGATGAAGCTGGACACTGGTGGGATACGGTCAAGATCTGCAATGATGTGGCCAATATGTCTTGGGCCAAATTCAAAGAACTTTTCAATGACAAGTATGTTCCCCCACAAGCAAGAGAGCGCCTTCGCGAGCAATTCATCAACCTACAGCAAGGGAGTATGTCTATTTCTGAGTATGTGAGGAAGTTTGATGAGCTTTCACGATATGCTCCTGGGTTGATTCAAGATCCAGTAGAGAAGAATAAAAAATTCATCAAGGCCCTTTCAAAGAAATATTTGAACAGAGTCACTGCTCATATCAAGCTCCAATTCAATGAAGTAGTAGAGATGGCTTGCCGCTGCGAGGAGAATGATGAGTCTGGACAGCAGGATAGAGTGAAAAACCAAAACAACAACCAGAAGGAACATGCTAACAAGAAACCGGAGGCAAGCAATTCTTCTGCTTCTAAGCCCCAAGGGAAGAAGAGGGACAGGAGCAAGGTGACATGCTATAATTGCGGCAAGATTGGGCATTTTGATTTCGAGTGTAACGCTCCCAAAAGAGTTAAGAGGAACGAATCAGGACCTAGCCAGAATCACAGCCAGAGCTCCAAGAATTATGACCAGAACCCCCGGAACACTCAGGATTGCTATAACTGCCATAAGCTGGGCACTTTGCCAGAAACTGTCCCCTATTGAAGAAAACTGAAGTGGCACATGTTTACGAAGGAGCGGATGCACCAGCTTCTACCGAGGGGCTAGGTAAGCCCGATGTCTTAGGTGGAACTCTTAGTATTAAGAACATCCCTATTACTGTCTTATTTGATACTGGTGTTGCACGAAGCTTTATTTCTAATGATGCAATTAAAAAGTTGAAACTGAAACCAAGAAAACTTACAGAGTTGATTAGTGCTAATAGTTCGATAGGAGGTTCTCTTATCCTCGATAAATACTGTAGAGTGTCAATCTCCTACTCTTGCTACCAATTCCCTATAAATCTAATTGTTATGAATTTCTCTGGGTATGATGTTACCCTTGGGATTGATTGGTTATCGAGGCATGAGGCTGAAGTCAAATGTGCTGAGAGGATTGTCAAAGTTAAAACTAAACTCGGTGATGTATGTATCCCTTGCCATGGCTCAGCCACCGACAGAAAAGCATTCTGGTCTTCTCTAGAAGTTTCCCCTACTTCTATTAAGGATATCCCTATCGTCAAAGAGTACGCTGATGTATTCAAAGAAGTTGAGGGTTTACCCCCGCATAGAGAAATCAGCTTCAGAATTGACTTAGTTCCGAATGCAAGGCCTGACGTACATCATATTCGGAGAATGTCGCCAAAAGAAAAGGAGGAGCTGAGAAATCAAACCAAGCAGCTTTGTGGAAAGGTCTGATCAGGCCCAGCTTCTCAGAATGGGGCGCAGCAGTGGTGTTTGTCCCAAAGTCAGACGGTACCCTCAGGCTATGTGTGGACTACCGTGACCTTAATAAACAAACGCTAGAAAACAAATATCCACTGCCACGTATTGATGACCTGCTTGACCGCTTGCATGGAGCACGAGTATTCTCTAGGATGGACCTAGCTACAGGTTTCCATCAACTTCGCATCGTAGAGGAGTATGTGCCTGTAATTGCTTTCAGAGGACCGGATATATTTTATGAATGGCTAGTGATGCCCTTCGGTCTATGTAATGCTCCAACATACTTTGTTGATCTGATGAATAGAGTGTTCAGAGATGTTTTAAATAAATTTGTGCTCGTGTTCATAGATGACATCCTCATCTTTTCTAAATCCACTGCTAAGCACGAACAGCATCTGAGGGAAGTCTTGGAGATTTTGCGTAAAAATGTGCTGAAAGCAAAATTCTCCAAATGCATAATCTGGCAAGAAGAGGTGAAATTCCTCGGCCATGTTGTATCAAAAGAAGGCAACTCATAGATCCAGGAAAGATCTCAGCCATCCAAGAGTGGAAGCAGCCCAGAACTCCCACATAGGTCAGAAGTTTCTTAGGACTGGCTGGCTATTATCGGAAATTCATCAAAGATTTTTCGAAGGTAGCTTGTCCATTGACAAACCTGACCAAGAAGCATACGAAATTCAATCGGAAACCCGGATGCGAGGCAACTTTCCAAGATCTAAAAAGGAGGTTGACCATTGCTCCTATGTTGACCATCATAGATGGCAATCAAGATTTGAAAGTCTGGACCGACGCTTCTAAACAAGGTTGTTTCTTTTATAAATCAACATGTCAAAGATAACATTTTCTTTTAATGTCAAGTCTCATTTTAACATGTTATCCCTTATTTATTTAAGGTATTGGTTCGGTGCTGATGCAAAGAGGCAAAGTAGTCGCATATGCTAGCCGCCAGCTGAAACCGCATGAGAAGAATAACGCCACGCATGATCTTGAGCTAATGGCTATTGTGTTTTCTCTTAAAATATGGAGGCACTATCTCTTGGGTGAGAAGTTCGAAATATATATGGATCACAAATCTTTGAAGCATCTATTTACCCAAAGAGATTTGAGTATGAGGCAATAACGCTGGGTTGAATTTCTTGCAGCCTATGACCTGGATATCCTATATACTCTAGGGAAAGCCAACATTGTAGCCGATGCGCTCAGTAGAAAGAATGCATATAGCGACAATCTCATCCTCGCTAGTCTCATTATCACTCCTACTTTGATTGATAAAATTTCTGCTCTTCAGAAGAATGATAAATTTATCCAGAAGCTTTGCGAGCGAGTTCGAAAGGGCGAGGCCTCAAGTTTCCAAATTGACAGTAATGGGACCCTTATATTGCAAGGGCGAATTTGTGTGCTAGACATTGCTGAGCTAAAAAGAGAAGTTATGGATGAGTGCCACAAATCTAAAATCAGTGTCCATCCAGGTGTAAGCAAGATGTACCATGATCTTAAGCGCACCTTTTGGTGGAAAGCGATGAAAAGAGACATTTCTATTTACGTTGCTAGATGTCCCACTTGTCAGCAAGTTAAAAGTGATCAACAGAAACTGGCGGGTTTGTTGCAACCGCTGGGAGTTCCAAGTTGGAAGTGGGAGGAAATTTCTATGGACTTTATAGATGGCTTGCCCCGAAGCAGAAAAGGGAATGATAGCATATGGGTGATTGTGGATTGCTTAACAAAGTCTGCCCATTTCATCCCTGTCAGGTCCAACAGAACAGCTCGAAGTTTGGCACAACTTTAATTTAAAGAGATAGTCAGACTGCATGGGGTTCCCAAAAGCATTGTTAGTGATCGGGATCCTATATTTACTAGCAAATTCTGGGAAGCTTTCCAAGAAGAGCTTGGGACCAAGTTGAATCTAAGCACTGCCTACCACCCTCAGACAGATGGCCAGACTGAGAGGGTGAACCGTATTTTGGAAGACTTGTTGCGAGCTTGCATTCTTGATTATGGCGGTTCATGGGAGGATCACTTGCACTTGGTGGAATTCTCTTATAATAATAGCTACCAAGCAAGCTTGAAGATGTCACTGTTTGAATTATTATATGGCAGACCATGCAGATCTTCGGCATGTTGGGTGGAGTCAGGCAATCGATTAGTCTTGGGCCCCGACATGGTTCGTGAAGCATCGGATAAGGTTGATTTGGTTAAGAAGCGCCTATTGACTGCTCAGAGCCGACAGAAGAGCTATGCAGACCAGCGAAGAAGAGATCTAGACTTCTCTATTGGCGACTATGTTTACTTGAGGGTTTCTCCATTGAGAGGAATAGTTCGTTTTGGGAAGACTAGAAAGTTGGCACCGAGATTCATTGGTCCATTTCCTATTCTCGAAAGGATCGGTACTCTCGCTTATAGAGTGCAGCTGCCTGACTGGTTGCCTGGGGTGCATGATGTGTTTCATGTGTCTCAACTCCACAAACATGTTCATGACCCAGACTTATTTGTGGAGGAAGCAGCACAAAAAGAATTAGAGATTACGCCGAGCTTAACAGTAAAGAGGGAGCCAGTGAAAATCGTTGGCAAAGAAACCCGAGTGTCGAGGAATAAGAGAATCCACCTAGTCAAGGTGCAGTGGAGTGGGGATCCTAGAGACCGTACTTGGGAGACAGAGGATAGCATCAAAAAGGCTTACCCCAAGTGCAGAGTGGACATCTCCGAATAACTCTTGGGTTAAGGTACATTTACCACAATTTACATTTTCCATCTTGTTACCTACTTTACTTTGTTTCCTTTTCGAGGACGAAAAACTCTTAAGTGGGGGAGATTGTAACGACCCGGAAAATCAGAGCCAATTTAAAAAATTTATTTTAAATAATTTGGTGGAAAAATGTGCTAGAAATTAAAATTTTCATTTTTAAATAATATTAAAGCCAGTGAAAATTGTCAATTTTCAAACGACCTCTGTTTTCGACGAAACCACTTTTGTTGGAACCGGAATGTCATATTATTGCTAGGTTTCAATTTTTAGAATTTTTCGAGTTAGTATGTGAGCGTGGTGAAAGAAACTGTGTTTTGTTCAATTCAGTTAAATTTAATCGACTGAAAAATAGCCATTTTTCAAACAACCTCAGAATTCAACGAAATTAGTTTTGTTAGGACCGTATCGTCATAATGAAGCCAAATATATTTTTTCTGGATTTTTCTGAGTTCGTATGTGACCTCGGTGAATTTATTTATGCGAACAAATTAAATTAATAAAGGATTTAATTAGTAAATTTAAATAAAACAGGCCATAGACAGCCGTTTGAGATGACGGGACCTGTCCCATTGGATCCGAAATATGGGCTATTAGCTAGGGACACTTTCTGTTGGACTGGATTCGAAACGGTTAAGAAGATTTGGATTTAATTATAAAAATACATTAAAAATAGTATAAAAATAGAAAACCCTAAAGAAAAATCACTATTCATCATCCTCATCTGTAGCCGCCACCCAACCCAATTCAATGGCCGAAATTTCATCAGCTTCCTCTCTTAACATCTCCTTCTTCTTTAAGAATTAGAACCCACTCCTCATACCACTCCGAAGCTCTCTTTCTCCTCTATGTTTCCACACCACTTGATCGTTCTCTGGTGCCACCATCACCGAGCTACACACACCCAAACCCGCGCCCAAAAGCCTCGCCGGCCTCCCTTGGGTCCCACCGAGTTTCACCATAGCGGGCCCCCGTGGTGCGCCGTTCCGTGCTCCACATCGCAGCGAAGTCTGATTGTACCAACTCCTTCTGGTTCGATCGAAATTCCTTGACCTAGTTCTGAACAATAGGTATTAGGAGCGGCCGACTTTCTGATTGGGGAAGAAGGTGTTAATTCACATTAGTTATTTAATTTATTAATTTATTTAATGTTATTAACTTAATTAATTTGTAACTCATTCGTTTGAACTCAGAATTTATCGATTTCTAAAGCGTTGTGATCGTAGAGCTGAGATCTACGTTTCTAGACTAAAAGGGGACAATTCTGAGCAAGTCTAAATTTTGGCCAAATTCAAAGCGGATCTATAACTGTGAGATCTCTGAATTTTTATAATTAAATTATTTAAATAAATTGCTCACTGTTTATATAATTGCTGTTAATAAACCAGATCTATGTTGTTATGAAATTGTTAAATGTTCATATGTTGATGTGTGATGTTTCTATTTAGATCTGTTTGTTTATTATTCTATTAACTGAGATCTGTATGTTAATGATAGATCAGTTGTTGAATCACACGTTTTGATGTAATCTTAATATAAGCTCTCATCTTTATTTTATTTTTATTTTATCATAAAAGAAAGTTTAAATCTTTTGTTTTGTTTTACAAAACAAATGAAAGTTGGAATCTTTTGTTTGATTTATAAAACAAAAGAAAGTTTGAATCTTTTGTTTTGTTTTACAAAACGAATGAAAGTTGGAATCTTTTTGTTTGATTTATAAAACAAAAGAAAGTTTGAATCTTTTGTTTTGTTTTACAAAATAAATGAAAGTTGGAATCTTTTGTTTGATTTATAAAACAAAAGAAAGTTTGAATCTTTTGTTTTGTTTTACAAAACAAATGAAAGTTGGAATCTTTTGTTTGATATATAAAACAAAAGAAAGTTTGAATCTTTTGTTTTGTTTTACAAAACAAATGAAAATTGGAATCTTTTGTTTGATTTATAAAACAAAAGAAAGTTTAAATCTTTTTTTTTGTTTTACAAAACAAATGAAAGTTGGAATCTTTTGTTTGATGTATAAAACAAAAGTAAGTTTGAATCTTTTTGATTTATAAAAGTAAAAGAAAGCTTAGTTTTTATTTTTGATTTACAAAATAAAATAAAGATGGGACCTTTATGTTGATTCATGAAAGATACACCAAATCATATGTTGTTGCTGTATGTGTTGACATGAAACTTGACCCCAAATTATATGTTTGCTATCGTTTGTGTTGACATGAAAACTTCACACCAAATGACCCATTGATTTCATATGTCGTGATATTGAATTGGACGTGTTAGTCAACGCACAAGACTTGAAAGGGAATCTTTATTTACATCTACATTTGTAAATAGAAAAGAACAAAATATGAGAACATTTTTCTATGTAAATAAAAATAGGAATTTAACATTGATATTTTATTTACATTTTTCTATGTGAATAAAAGGACAAAATTTAGCGATGTATTTTATTTACATTTTTCTATGTAAATAAAAGAACAAAATTAGCGATGAAACCTTATTTACATCCCATATGTAGATAAAAAGAACAAATCTAGTTGTAAGTAAAATTCTGATCATTAGAAAAAGATCAAATTTTGATCATTAAGAAATGAACAAAATTTGGATCATTAGAAAAAGTACAAAATTTGATAATGGGAAAAAGAACAAAATTTGTGATGCTATTTTGTTTACATTTATTTGTGTAAATGAAAAGAACGAATACCTTATTTCCATTGTTATGTAAATAAGAAATAGAAAAGGTTATATTTATTTACATGTAGTGTAAATAAATAAGAAATAGAAGAAGTTACATTTATTTACATGTAGTGTAAATAAATAAGAAATAGAAGCAGTTACATTTATTCACTTGTAGAGTAAATAAATAAGAAAAAAATAGAATAAAATGGGCATCTCTTTTATTTTGTATCTAGTGCAAATAAAAGTACAAATTTAGCAATGAAACTTTAATTACATTTTTCTATGTAAATAAAAGTACAAATTTAGCGGTGAAACTTTATTTACATTTATTGGTGTAAATAAAAAGAACGAAACTGGTGAGGACATTTGTAGTGAACATATTTGTAGTGAAACATTTATTTACATGTAGGTAAATTAATAGTAAAAGGATTACATATTTTTGTTTGCATTTTTAGATGCAAATAAAATATAGAAAAAGAATTATAGTTTTTGCTTGCATTTATAGGTGCAAGTAAAACATAGATAGGAATTACACTTTTTAATTTGTAAATTAGTTAAATATACACTTTTTAATTTGTAAATTAGTTAAATAGAAGTCATGAATATGAAAAGCATCTTTTTATTCTCATTTTAGATGTGAATAAAAACATGAGTTTTAAAATGTGAATTCTATTTATAATTTAGAGATAAATAAAAGCAGAGAAATAAAAACAATATTTTTATTGTCATTTTAGATACGATAAAAAGAATAGAAATTTAAGGTGATATTTTTATCGTCATTATAGATGCGATAAAAGTAATGAATTTTATAGTTGAGATCGCCAAATGGATTATATATATATATATATATATATATATATATATATATATATATATATATATATATATATATATATAAAATCTAACGAAACGCGCACTGCAGTTCGTGTATCGACAATAATAACTTTAAACGATTATACCGAAAGATCCAACCGTTGGATTTTCCCAAAATCGGAACCGTTAGGACCACTTTGGGAGGAGCTTTCCAATGATATAAATTTCATCAAAATCCGACGGTTAAATTTCAAGATATGTGTAAATCAAAAATTTGGTAAAAACAGCGTCAGGGCAGCCCACTGACCCGAAGCGTCGTTTTATTATTTTGTTCTATTTTTAAATAAATAAAAATAGCGATAAATAGTTATAAATAAATATGAAATGATTTAAATGATAATTATGCGACAATTATTTGAAAAGACCGAGTTTAACTCATTTCAAATAATTGCACGACGATTAAATCAAAGATATAAGAAGACGATGGTTGAAGACCGACGATCTTCACATCGAATGGACGACGACTGCTGATGCTTTGGACTGACTTGCTCCCAGGACGGGGTTGAAGCAGTAGTTGTCCGGACGTATGTGTTGATTTTTCGGGTAAGCGAGAACCTCTCAGGTGTCTCCGGTTTCATTCAGACCCAGAACGGACTTGTAAATGGATGTGTGTCTGACGTTGGAATTCATTCCATGTAATTAAATCGATTCGTATTAATATATGTCTGTTTGGTGGTGGAGAATTTATTCTCGTCTTAACACCCTGGTATATGGTAATAGTTATCGATCGCATGGCGTGAATTGTCAATATAGCACACCGAGATGCAATGATCGAGGCTTTTGTTGAAAAGCAGGCCTTGTGGTTGATGATCAGAGCACGGCCTATATAGGTGTAGCTTTGTGTATAGTGTGACTTCGCGAGCCTCACACCCCGGTATGAGTCAAAAACGGAATTAGGACTGCAGGGAGTGCACATGTTTCTTTCTAGCTAAGGGCAGTGCCGGTGCTTAAACTGGCCGGCATTTTACTTATGTGGATGATGGATTGAGGTACCTCGGGTTTTATAGGCAGGAAGTGGTCATACTATAGGTCCAAAGGGACCGTGAAACGTGTGTTCAAGCATAATTAATCCACCACCATTAGGTGGGGACTGGCCCTTAAGATCCAAGGGTTGCCCATAGGTGTGATCCTGAGGCATTTGCTAGAGTGTCTCGAATCAGAGAGGACGATCCCTAGCCTCGATTTCATGACGGAAACCAATTTCCAATATGACATTACAGTCTTGATTGTAAACTTATATACGGCGACATAGTAGGATGGGGTACTATGCCATCTAGGATTGATACATTTATATTGAAGTGTTTTAATACTGCTTAGACACTAATAATAATATAAAAATATTATTTTACACGTATTAAGCATGTTTGATCATCATAAGGGAAAACTCTATCCTCCTGTGTGCGTTGCATTGTGTGATAGGACTTGAGTCTTCTGAAGGTTTCATTTTTCGAAAGTCATTTCGTTGTTTTTGTATAAACTTTATTAAATTATGTACTGGCAATCCAATGGAGTAAACCCGTTTAGCGGCATGGTCCTGTGATTGCCAAAATGTTAGCTAGTATAGAAAGATTTCTCATACCAGTCCCATGACTGACTCGATGTTTGTTTCACTTTCCAAACTCGGGTGCCCTCTCTTTACACGGGCAGCCAAGTGACAGGTTCTTAGGGAGACATTTTCTGGATTGAAGACTGCTTGGAAGGAGAAGACGAAGACTCTCTTTTATCTTTATCTTTTTCTTTAGAGACTTTATTCTATCTTGTATTTTGATGTACGTCATGGAGTTTAGACCTATTTCCTTTGAAACTTATTTCCTTTGATTCAGACTTTTGTTTTGCTAAGTTGTATCCTGTAAAATGCATACTCTGTGGTTATGTTTATGTGATGCTTATGACATTTATCTTTTCGCTGAAATAATTATGTGTTATGATATTATCTGAGATCTGTTGTTGTTATAAATATGTTGTATTCCAAATGATTATCCTTACTTTCGGTCAACGGAAGTTTGGGGTCATCACAATGTGTCTACCTAAAAGCTAAATAGTACATTTAAAGGCAAAGCGAAGCTAAATTAGTATCAAATATAAGAGTCTACCCTGAAGGTTGTTGTGAGTTCATGCAAACTGATGAATGAATGCAGCAAATGTAACCAACTATAAAAAATACCATAAAAAACATAAAATGAAAATGAATATCTTTCATCGTCGCATATATATACACATGTATATGTGTATATATATAGATGGTTGTTGAGTTCTTAAAGATCGTATCATTTAGGAAATGATGGTGCCATTGAAATAGACCCTCCTAAGTAACCAGTGGTCACCTCAGATTTGGTATTTGGTTTAGTTGAAGATATTATTTCCCCGATAGCTGAGATCTCGCCAAGCATAGCCTATTCCGTATGGTTATTGATATACACGTAAATGTGTATATTTTATCCGCTTATTTATCTTATTTTATCTTTTAAATAATTGATATTGTGTATTTATAGTTGTGTTTTCAGATTGTTGACAAGAATCATGGTTTAGAGCATTTGATGAATAAAGCATGAAGAATTTGCTGAGAAAGAGTGAAGTTAAAATTACTAAAGCTTGAAGAGTTTAAAGCTTGAAGAACGGTTGCAAATAGAGTTCAGTTGGGTAGATTTGGCTCACTAAAGACTCATATTGTGTTCATATTGGCTCAATTGCAGACCATTTCACTCATGTAGCGTTCACATTAGCTCCTTTGCAAGGCTTCTCATTCATGCACTGCACGCGTTCACACTGGCTCACTTACAAGGCCTCTTACTCTACAACCCCGTTCACACTAGTTTATGTGTTATTTGGGCTAATTCTTTAGTCCCACATTGAGGAATTTTCCAAGTAGTCTTTGTCATATCAGCTATACATACCTTGTATCTCATTCATGTAAAGACACACTCAGTTTTATTCTGTAATCCTTTTCTTGGAATAAAACTCTTCTTTCTCTCTTCTATTTAGTTTTTATTGCATTTTATTTATGTCGTTTATTTTCTTTTTATTTTATTTTCTTTTAGCTATGTCTAGCTAATCCTCTTTAATTAGGGGGTGATGACGCTAATAGTTATGATTCAATATGAATCACATAGCCAAAAGATAAGAACTTCATGTATGTAGATCTAGATTTGAACTAAGGGTTAGATCTGAACCTTCATACCCTGTGTCGTTTAAGAGCTGTGCTCCTTCACAGGGTATATTCGAGTTCGATCTAACACTTATCAGATTTAGATTTAATATTTAGGGTTTTAGAAATAAAATAGTGAAACTGTCCTGATAGCCTATGGTTGTTTAAGAGCTGAGCTCCTGCATAGGCTATACTTGTTGTTATTTACTTATTTGTTTCTACAAACCCAATTATCGTTGATTCATGTTTGTGCAGAAACATGAATTAGATCTGATTAATCTGTTTGGCTATTGATGAATATTAATCTAATTTATGTCATCACTCCCTAATTGCTTTCTCTTATTAGATAAATCTCTCTTTTATATTTAATTGTTGTTATTTTCTGTGTTTTCAATCAATCAAAATCTTGGAATAACTTGATTGGATTTATTAATTAAAATACTTTTGGTCCCAGAGTTCGACACCCTCTACAACAATCCTTGTTGTTTAGGAAAGCCGAACGGATTTTACAGTTGCTTACAATTGTATAATTTGTTCGCAAACAAATTTTGGCGCCGTTGCCGGGGACCAAAATAATTTTTGTTTTTAAATCCTTCGGGTTATAATTTTCTTTTTCTTAATATAAAAAAAAACACAAAAAAATATTTTTATTTTATTTTGTTCCCTTTTGTTTTCTAGCATAGATAAAAAAAACTTGTTGGTTGATTTGGTATTCGATTTGTGATACCGTATATCTACCAAATAAAAGAAATAAATTCTTGCCTTTTGTTTTGTTTCCTTTCTTTGTTGCTTTCCTTCTTTCTTGACATCTCTCCATAATTTTTTTTTCCTTTTTACAATTTTTATAAATATAAAAAAAACAAATCTTTTTGTGATTTTCTTTCCTTCTCTTCTATTTCTCTTTCTCCTTGCAATTGTTTCACAAATTGATTTCTTTCCAAGTTTCTAAAAAATAAAATTTTGCCAATTTTTCTAATTAATGTCCATTCAATTTCTTTTCATCTATTTCTATCCTAATCTTTCATTTAATTCTTTCCGATTTTTCTTCTACACAATCTCTTCTCTCTGTTCTATTTTGACAACAATAAAAAAAAATTGCATTTTTTTTATTTATTTCTTTCCACTTTTATTTGCATCTTGCTTCCTCCTTTCAACATTTCCATATAAAAAATTTCAACTTTTCTAACAATTCCTTTCTTTTAATTCTTTTCTTTTTCTTTCAAATTTCTTTCCACCTATCCACACCTCTACTTTTACAACAATTTTAATCAAACAAAAAAAAAACTTGCAAATTTAGTTTGATCTCTTTCCTTTTCTACTTTCTTTTCTATTCATTACCATTCTTTCTTCATTTATTTCTTTCCCTTTCTTTCATTAATTTCGTTCCAACCTTTTCCAATTTCTTTCGCCTTTTTTCCATTATTTCTTTCCAAATTTCTACAATCTCTTTCTATTTTTCCAGCAATTCTCTAAAAAGGAAAAAATTGCTTTTATTACAATTCCTTTCCTTTCTTTTCTTTAATTTCTTTCCAAACTTCTCTACTTTCCAATATTTCTTGTATAAATACATTCCTTTTCCCAAAAAAAAAAATCCTTTTTCAATTCTTTCCAATTTTCTTTCTTCTGTTTTACATATACCCATCCTCTCCAACCTCTTCATCACAAATAATAGTCACCACAACCACTTCTCAGACCAATACCCCATCCTCTTCCTTTGTTTTTTCTTCTTCTCATAGTTTATAGTTCTCCCTGTTCCCTTTAAAAAAAAATCCTTTTCTCTTCTTTGAATTTTGTAAGTTGGTTCTAGCTTTCTTTTCCCAAATCCTTTTTTTAAAAAAAAAAATTTGTTTTCTTTGTTTGTTATATATTTTCTTGTGTTTCTTAAATAAAAAGGAAGAAAGAGATTTCATCTCTTTGTTTAATTTTTTTATTAGCCTTAGTTTTCTTTTGTTTTTGTTTTAGTGCCATTTTAGTTTTCCTTTCAAAAAAAAAGTCAAAAAAGAGAAAGAGAGAACTCAAAAAAAGGCCAAAGCAGAAAGAATTCAAGGCTCAAGCAAACAAATCAAGGAATCGAAGTCAAGCAAAGAAATCAATTCAAAGGCCAATGAGAAGTGAAGAGTTCAGCCAAGTGATTTGCAAACAGATTTGATTGGAGCGGTTACACACCAAGTGGGGTGTGAACGCGCTAGCGCTACTCAATTGCACTGGACGGACTGCCGATCACTGTAAAAATTTCTAAACCCTACAGGTGCTCTGCTGCAAAGAAAAATATATAGAAATTGCGTGTAAAAATTTTCTACAGGTGCCGCGACTTGCTTGTAAAAATTTTATTTCTGAAATTTATTATTTGTGTTTGTTCTGTTACTGAATATTTTGCCTGTTGATGTCTGGTTTAAAATTTTAAAACGAACGTGGGATTAATTGAAAAGTTTATTTTTGAAATCGAACCGAGGATTCCCCAAAAGCTCATAGGACAAAATATTCGTTAAATTGACAATTAGGATTGATACTCTCTGAGGTGTCTAAGGAACGGTAGAGTCTCGAACTCAAACAGGTTCTTAAACCTTCAGTTGTGTTTCTACGGTGATTCGTGGCACACTGATAACCCCTGTCCGGACCTGGCCTAGACTTGTATTCATATAATCCGAAGTTGTTAATTTTAACATATTTTTTAAAAGAGCTTTCTTGAAAATGTCTCAATTCCCTTATTCCTACGGATTTTACGATAGTTGTGAAAATCAATATAATCCATATACTTTTACACCAAATTCATATGGATATTTTAATAACAACTATTGTACAAGTAATTTGGACTGTACAACACCAACTTTTCAAAATTTTCAGGACAATCTCGATTGTACATCATCAAATTTTCGAAATGATGATCAACCCTCTATTCTTGAAACACATGTTGAATTTTTACTTGAAATGAGCATACAACAAAATGAAGAAATAAATGAATTGTGTAATTTATACATGTGCAACAATTCAAGTGAAAGCTTTCAAAATAATCAAAATTCGATTTCACCTCCAAATTCAAATGATTCTGATTATAACCCTTGTCAATTCAATTTTGAACTCCAAAATGAATTTCAAATTCGAAATGGAAATGTAAATCACTTTTCAAATGATTTTGGCAATGGGAATAATTTCAATTATGGTGCTACTGAAAACTTTTGTTCTCAACAATTTCAAACTGAAAACTCTCGTGTAAATAACTATAAATTTGATTTTGTTGAGCAAACGAATGAAATTAACGACTACTTGAAGTTTCGTGAGAAACAAAATAAAATCCAAATGTGTGATGAATCGAACGATAATCCACCTTTGCCCAGAATTAATGGTTTTCAACTGACAACTTTTGAAATCGATGAAAATCTAAATGAAGTTGTTGAAAGCTCTGCGATTGATTTGAATTTAAATTCTCTTAAAAACAAAGACGTCAATCTTCAATTTGATCTTCCTCTCTCAAATTCTGAAAATTTTGAAAATTTAGCAACTTTAGATTGCCAACATGACAAAAATGATGAAGTTGTTAACAACTGTTTAGGCGAGGACGACTTTGATGAGCGAAAACTTTTTGAACTGATTGACGATAATGTTGTTGGGTCTGAAACTAAAAATGAAAAATTTGAAAACTTTGAAATTCTTGTGGTTGAAAACAACGAAACTGCTGAATGTGATCTCAAGCACAATAACGATTTTTCTGAAACTGTTGAAACTCCTTGCGACTTGATCGTTTCAACGGAATCTCACTATGATCACTTGTTTTTCAATGATAAATTTATGCAGTATATGAACTCTTTCTGGAATGACACTATTTTTGAGAAAACACGATTTCGAAATTTACTGAAAATTCATTTGTTCGGTTTTGACTTTAGGTTTACGAATGAACCTTTAGTTAATAAACTTTCAAATATTAAAGCAAAACCGAACGATATTTCTCAAAACAAGTGTGGGGGTGAGAACGATGCACATGTCTCTCAATTTATACATCATCTGAACAAGTCAAACTTTGTTTTTGAAACTTTTGTTGAACCCCAGCCTGATGACCTCTCTTTTGTTGCTATAAAAATTCATTTCGATTTCAGGATCAATTGTAAGCTCAAAATTTTAAATTTTGCAACTCAAACTTTTGAAAAAACAAAATTTGTTTCTCCAAATCCAAAACGAGATATAAAATCCTTTATGATTTGGTTTTCTGTGCTTCAGCTGTGTCTCATAATCTTGATGAGGCTGATCAATTGGTCCATTGTGGACCGGTTCATCTATTCGATTACTGCATATTTTCTGCACGTGTACCCGGTAAGCCGTGCTGACCCTCTTATTTTATTTCCCTTTCACTAAGATATGTCTGATTAACGACTGTGAGGACATAGTCACACTCAAGTGTGGGGGGGTTTACATTACATCAGCAATCAAATTTTATGAAGTAGGTCATTCATTGAACAAGGATTAACTTAAATTCATAAATAACACCTTGGTTCTTGTTTGATAAGTTGAATTGTTGGGTGATGGGAATGAACATTATTTATTCATTGAATTGTAATGTGTCTTTTTAAGATGCTAGCTTGAGACTGTGCAGACGTTAGTCGTGTTCTGGAGTAAGCGTGTCAACCCTTGTTATACATGTTAGAATGTGCAAGTAAAAAAAATCAAAAAAAAAAAATCAAGAAATAAAAATGATTTTGCACCTACATTTGTTGGATTTTCTGAGTTCGTTTTCATGCATAATATTTTCTTTTCCACTCAAATTTTCAAAATCGTAAGTTCTAAATTCACTTGGCCCACTTAAGGAGAAATGACTCATTGTAGCGTTCTTCTTCGATACCCCACATTATTCAAACCCAAGTTTTAGTCGATTTACATCCATGTTTCGACAAGTTTATCTTATATTGATATACTCAAGAACCTTTGTTTAAAGGTCAAAAACGTCACTTTTTATACCAATATTACACCACCCACTCCGTACTTGTTTTAAGGTAGGATAACCATATACCACATCTTATTTTATATGGGTTATCTATCTTACGAAACTTTGCATATCATTCCTTTCAGCTTTTTGTATAACATCAATCCAGACTTGTGTGTTGAATTAAGATTATAGAAGTAGAGTAACTAGGGCAAAAAACTTTCCTTTCATGAAGTGTTGGTAGTAGAGGAGGAATCAAATGAAATCATGTACGTCATCATTCCATCTCAATTCATCATTCATCATGCAAAAGAAAAAAAAAAGAAAAAAAAAAGAACAGAAAAAAAAGGAAAAGAAAAAAAATGAAATAAAGAGAGAGTCTCTCAGAATAAAATAGTCATTCATCATTCTTGACTATGAAGCATCCATTTCCATTCCATCCACATCCATTATACTGTACTTGGAAGTGAGGATTGTAGTAGAAGAGATGAAAGGAAACAAAAATGTTCATATGTGCTTTAGTATTACTTTATCTTTTGTAATTTGAAGTTCAACTAATACACTTGCCCTCTTATCTAGAATATTTTTAGAACTTAAAAAAAAATTCCTTCATCTATGCATAACTCATATCCAATACATTACAGTTACATTGGTGCAAAATTAATCAAAAAAAAGAAAAAAGAAAAAAAAAGAATAAAGAAATGATTGGGTGCACATTGTCGATGTGTAGAACTTTGGTTGACACCACGCTCTTAACCTTCAAGACAATTACAGTGTTATCAAGGAATTACGATTCAGCTTGAAAAATTTTATTCATTTTTGCACCAATTATGGGATGGACAATTTGGGGCTAAACCGTTATTGTTGAAATTAGTTGAAATCCTTGGAATGTGAAAGACCTTAAATATATTGTTTGATTAATCCGCGTACATAAGACGCTTTGGATTTTGTGGGTAGTATCCGCTGAAAACCCTCACGAGACAACACTCGTCCTACTGGGGACACCCAGAGGTTTAACGGCTTGTTGCATATGCTAAATGCAATCGTGTTTCCTACGAAAGTGTGACATATCTTAGTTTAGTTTATTCGAGGACGAATAAAAAGATAAGTGTGGGGGTATTTGATATACACGTAAATGTGTATATTTTATCCGCTTATTTATCTTATTTTATCTTTTAAATAATTGATATTGTGTATTTATAGTTGTGTTTTCAGATTGTTGACAAGAATCATGGTTTAGAGCATTTGATGAATAAAGCATGAAGAATTTGCTGAGAAAGAGTGAAGTTAAAATTACTAAAGCTTGAAGAGTTTAAAGCTTGAAGAACGGTTGCAAATAGAGTTCAGTTGGGTAGATTTGGCTCACTAAAGACTCATATTGTGTTCATATTGGCTCAATTGCAGACCATTTCACTCATGTAGCGTTCACATTAGCTCCTTTGCAAGGCTTCTCATTCATGCACTGCACGCGTTCACACTGGCTCACTTACAAGGCCTCTTACTCTACAACCCCGTTCACACTAGTTTATGTGTTATTTGGGCTAATTCTTTAGTCCCACATTGAGGAATTTGCCAAGTAGTCTTTGTCATATCAGCTATACATACCTTGTATCTCATTCATGTAAAGACACACTCAGTTTTATTCTGTAATCCTTTTCTTGGAATAAAACTCTTCTTTCTCTCTTCTATTTAGTTTTTATTGCATTTTATTTATGTCGTTTATTTTCTTTTTATTTTATTTTCTTTTAGCTATGTCTAGCTAATCCTCTTTAATTAGGGGGTGATGACGCTAATAGTTATGATTCAATATGAATCACATAGCCAAAAGATAAGAACTTCATGTATGTAGATCTAGATTTGAACTAAGGGTTAGATCTGAACCTTCATACCCTGTGTCGTTTAAGAGCTGTGCTCCTTCACAGGGTATATTCGAGTTCGATCTAACACTTATCAGATTTAGATTTAATATTTAGGGTTTTAGAAATAAAATAGTGAAACTGTCCTGATAGCCTATGGTTGTTTAAGAGCTGAGCTCCTGCATAGGCTATACATGTTGTTATTTACTTATTTGTTTCTATAAACCCAATTATCGTTGATTCATGTTTGTGCAGAAACATGAATTAGATCTGATTAATCTGTTTGGCTATTGATGAATATTAATCTAATTTATGTCATCGCTCCCTAATTGCTTTCTCTTATTAGATAAATCTCTCTTTTATATTTAATTGTTGTTATTTTCTGTGTTTTCAATCAATCAAAATCTTGGAATAACTTGATTGGATTTATTAATTAAAATACTTTTGGTCCCAGAGTTCGACACCCTCTACAACAATCCTTGTTGTTTAGGAAAGCCGAACGGATTTTACAGTTGTTTACAATTGTATAATTTGTTCGCAAACAGTTATGTTATTTATACATTTCTATTTTAAATATTTTCTTTTATATTCTTCAATTTGAAAAAAAAAAATGAGTCTGGTTTTTTATTTTATTGAAGCTTCAAGTTATGCAGGTAATGCTATATTACAAAGCTTGATTGACATATATATTGCATGTCAGTTAGTCTTTATTCAATTTTCCTTTATTTACCGTGCTTTAGTTCATTTTGCATATATTTATTTTTTTGGTATACATGCAGTCTTCAATATTTGTTTATAAATGTTAACTTTTATTTACTGAAATTAGTTTGAGATATTATAAAAACTTTAAGATTAACTTCAATCATCAATTTTTTTTGCATGAGGTTAACACTGGACAAACATGTCCAACATGTCGAAATCATAGTTGAGCAAAATTTCTGCAATATTTAAGTTAGTTTTGCATGCTTTGCTTTCATCTATTATTATATTAATTATAAACGAAGTAATACTATTTTACTATTTGACATTCCTATTAATTTTTTTTTAATAATTCCTTCCTTATTGAATTAATATTTTCTTGGTTTCTTAATTGTTGTCAATTTTTTGATATATCTTATAGTATTTGTTAGGCCTTACTTGCGATTCTTTTTAATATCGTTCAGGTGATTTGGTTTTCATATTTGGGAGACCTCGGGCCCTCAGGCTAAAATGCATCAAAGCCTCATAATTATTTTTAGGTGCTTAATGTTCTTAAATGTTAGATTGGAAATTATGTGAAGTTTCTAGTTAATATTGTTTACAAGTATTTACATTAGAATCTTCGTATCAGAATGTTATGATTAACTTCAAAACACCACAGACACAATCTCAACGTTGAAAAACAACTGCAGATTAACTGATTATATTTGAAGTATGCCACATTCGAATTGTAATATGAAATGTAATTTGATTAATGTTATATGACATATAATTGGATTATCTAACATAAACAAATGACATGTTTATATCTCAATGTCATATCCCTAAGAAGAATCTCAACTTCGTCGACAAATGTGATTGATGTTGAATAATATTTTTTTATAACATGACCCAAGTTACATCATTAGCACCAGAAGAGAAATTGCAAAGGTGCGACAATCGGACATGAATGGAATGACTGATGTGCATATCATATATGAATGAAATTTCAAATTGAAGAATATAAAAGAAAATATTTAAAATTAAAATGTATAAATAACATAACCATACAGAATTCGAAGATTTTAATTTGTAAATTATAAAGTTCACCCAAATTACCATCGATGGCCTGAGCTTTATGTCGATTGCAGAAATGTTACAGACCCATCAATGATAAGTTGTACTGGGACAGTGCCTGCGATAGCTTAAAGCCAACGATGATTAAGTTAATCGCTATAGGACAAATTTCTTACAATTAATTCAAGAGAAGACTGAGGATGCACTAAATAAGAGGGTAAAAGAAAAATAACCAAAAAACCCAAATAGAATATAAAATTATAGCATGAAATTCTACCTGATATTTGCTGTAGAAGGAATTTAGGTTGCGAAGATGCATCTGAGAGGCTTGGAGCAGCAAGCGTTGATAACGATGGTCGGATGAGTCCTTCCATTTTATGTCAAATAAATTGGAACAAAGTGGTAATAGGCATAAAGGAGGATAAAAAAAAGGCAGTAGAAACAACATAGTTATTGCTGCCGACGATAAGAGAGAAACCATAGAGTAAATAGATATGGAAATGGAGAATGATAGGGCTTAAAAATATTTTGGGGCTGGGGTTAGCCCAAAAAGAAGAAAGCGAGAGGTGATTGAGAGGGAAGGAGATGCCATTGAGGCCGAATATTTTGATACGGCGCAAGAGAAAATGTACAGGAATAAAGGCGAGGGTGCATAAGAGAAAACACGGAAGCAAGCGTTGAAGGGGGAAAACACGAAAGAAATGCCTGAGCCGTTAGATTAGGAATTCACAGGTGGTAGCACAGTATTTTTTATGTAGCAGAAGTACTAAAACGGACATGGGATCCGATTCGATATGAAACCCAGGCTGAACGATCTTTTTCTAGGATAGATGGCACCATCCTGATTTTTTGAACAAAAGTGGAACTGAAAGGACATTGAGCGAAGATTGTGCTTTCATATAATATAATAGATAGATGAGCAAATGAATAATGCTAAACAAAATGTTCAACATGCGATCCAGGAATTATATACATGATATAATTGACATAAGATGTCTATCTACAAGGTTGTGTTTTGGGGATTAGCCAAAGGTAGGTCAAGGCATGACTAGATATGGGTCTTGGAACACCATTATATATATATATATACACACACACTGATACTTATATAAACAAAGGGATGTTAATTTGAGTGGAAGCATATTTTAGTTTAAATTATATATTTATGTCAATATAAATTTTGATTGTCAAAATTTTATATTTATATTAAATGAATATTAAAGGATTGGTTATTATTTATTATCTACTGTAGATATTAAATAATAAATAACTCTAATAATTTAAATTAATCCTTAAGAAGGATAAATTGAATTAAATCAAATTTCTTGACTAACATGGAAATTTGAGGATTGTCCTTAAACAAACGAAACGTAATTGTTTTTCAAATATATAGAGGATCTAAAATGAAAATTAAAGTGTGACTTCAACCAAATTAGATAAAAATGTTATAACAATCTACTTATACATTTCTAGTATTAGATACTAGATATGAATGACATAAATGTATGTGAATTTACAGAAATACTGAATAAGTAGAAACCTGATAAAAGGACAAGTGGACTTACGATTGGAAATGAAGCAAATGTTGTTTGATTATCCATAGGAAGTTAATTCTTGTTCTATATACTGGTGTAACGACCCAGAAAATCTGAACCAATTAAAATTTTTTAAATTGGCTAAAATAATGGATTTTAAATATTTAAAATAAATATTTTAAATAATAGCAATGGAAAGTGAGTTTGAATCGACGTTTGAAAACGAATATAATTAATTCTAATTATAAACAAGGCCTGAAATGGCGCTGCAGTTTCAAAAATTGAATTCAAACATTGTCGGACTGTACTGGGTGCAAAACAAAACGGATTTGAGTGAAACCAAAATATTTAAATCTGTTAGTGAATACCTTTCTAACGAATCTGAAAAATCGAAGTTTCATAGCGGAAAGCAAAAGTTATGGCCAAATGAATTTTCAGAAAGGTCACTATGGAATTTATATAGCCCGTGAAATTGGCCATTTTGCAAACGACCTCGGAATTCGATGAAACCACTTTTGTTGGATCCGGGATGTGAAGTTATTGCTAGGTTTCAAATTTCATAATTTTTGAAGCTAGTATGTGAGCGTGGCAAAAGAAAATGTGTTTGGTCAATTTCTGTTAAATGGGATCGACCAGAAAAGGGCCATTTTTCAAACGATCTCAGAATTCGACGAAACTAGTTTTGTTGGGACCGTAGCATCAAAACATAGCTAGATTTATTTTTCTGGAATTTTTCGAATCAGTATGTGGCCCCGACAAATTGAAATGTACGTTTAAATTAAATATTGAATGTTTTATATTTTAATTTGAATGAAAACTGACTGAAATAGTCGAATAGGCCTACGAAACATATCCCATTGTATTTGGAATGGGGGTAAAACGCTAGAGATGACAGTCGTTGGGTTTGAATTGGTGTTCGTGTGTGACAAGGGGTATTTTAGAGATTTTAAAAATTATAAAATAAAATAAAAAAAATCTATTGGGCCATTGTCTTTCTCTCTCCCCGTAGACCCTGCGACGCACGACGGAATACGCTTGCCCCCTTCTCTCCTCGATTCCTCCTTCCACACTCAGTAAAATCAAGTGCTCCGGTTATGGATTTTGCAGAGCACCTCTCAAGCTTCAAATCCATATAGGATTTGCATTTTTTCGAAGTGTATCTGAAGAGAACCGCGAGTGGGAAGTTCGGAGCTTTGAAGCTCCGCCGTGGCCACGTCAGACCACCGAAGTGGACCCCACTTCCGGCGCCTGAGCGCCTCTCCTCCCCTTTCAACCTCGCGCAACCCGATCGTGGAACCATTACACGGATTGATCGAAAAATCCAAACCTAGTTTTGAACCTTTCAGCTGAGGTACGGCTATATATATTTTCAACAGTTTTAACACCTTTAAACCGTTGCAAACTTTGAAAAATCATATCTTTTTCGTGTGTTGACGAAATTCAGTGAAACAAGAGACAGTGGACTCGTGTGGACGTCTTCTACATTCTAAAAGAGACCGCATATTTTTCTGAGCCTTCTGCTATTTTTGGTGGAGTGGAACCCAATGTGAGATTTCTAAATTATAAACGATATGGAAAACGACGATGTATAAATTATATGATCGATGTATGAGTTATATAAGCGTTGTACACCTTATGTATAAGCATTGTATAAGTTGTACGTTCGATGTATAAGTTATATATGCGTTGTAAAAATTATATGTGTGTTGAAATAGAAGTGAATTGCTATATATATATATATATATATATATATATATATATACGCCCCTCGTCCACAAATCATGGACGATATTTATTGGTTGTGATTGGTGTGAAAATTGATTAATAGCGAATGGTTGGTTGGAATTGTTTGTGGTTGATATTGATTGATTGTGGTTGAAAAATACCCGTTTGTGGTTGAGAAATATTTGGTTGAAACCACATAGGATTAGTTTGTCGAAATGAAATAAATATACATGTCGCCTGCGTGCGAACTAGGTGCATGATTCCCTATTGTCAAAAACCGCGAGGTTTTAAGGTAGAGCGAGGAGCCGTACAATGGACAGTCCCAGTTTTAACTACCCTGCCGTTATGCTGCCGAAATTTTGAATAATATTCATGTGTTTGAATTAATTTCATTTGTTTAAACTATATTTATTTGTTGAATAGAAAACCTTCATGTGTTGAATCGATATTCATTCGTTGAATTGAAATTCATGTGTTGAATGGTATTCGTGTTTTAAAATATAAAAATCACATTTTTATCTATATATATATAAACTATAGAAAACCTTCATGTGTTGAATCGATATTCATTCATTGAATTGAAATTCATGTGTTGAATGGTATTCGTGTTTTAAATATAAAAATCACATTTTTATCCATATATATAAACTATAGAAATCCTTCATGTATTGAATCGGTATTCATTCGTTGAATTAAAATTCATGTGTTGAATGGTATTCGTGTTTTAAATATAAAAATCACATTTTTTATCTATATATATAAGCTATAGAAAACCTTCATGTGTTGAATCGATATTCATTCGTTGAATTGAAATTCATGTGTTGAATGGTATTCATATTTTGAAATAAATTGTTTTATAATAAAAATCACATTTTATCATCTATATGAACTATATAAAATAATCTCCTTTTGAAAGAAATTGTTTTATAATAAAAATCCTATTTTTATTACCTATATGAACTATATAAAACAATAGTGTTTTGAAATGAATTGTTTTACAATAAAAACCACATTTTTGTTATATAAATGAATTGTTAAAAATAGTGAAGTGTTGAAATAGAAGACAGTTAGATAAAAATATCTTTTTTATCAAATGTATGAAAAGAATATAGCTTTGAAATCGAAGAATCGATATATATATATATATATATATATATATATATATAGAATTAAAATATATCGAATAACGACGCTGCAGTTCGTATTTTGAAACCGTGATTTCAAATGATTATACCAGAAGATCCAACCATCGGATTTTCCTGAAATCGCAACCGTTGGGTTCGCTTTGGAAATATCTTTCCAACGACACCAACTTTGTAAAAATCCAACGGTTGGATTGTCTGGAATGTTTAATTCAAATCTGAAGAAAAACAGTGCTAGAATCGATTATATTTATATATATATATATAGATATAATTATATTTAATCGAATAACGACGCTGCAGTTCGTATTTTGAAATCGAAACTTCAAACGATTGTACCGGGAGATCCGACCGTCAGATTTTCCCGAAACTGGAACCGTTGGATTCATTTTGAAAAGATCTTTCTAATGATGTAAATTTTGTGAAGATCCAACGGTTAGATTTTCAGATATGTGTAAATCAAATCTGAAGAAAAACAGCGCCACGGCCGCGTTATGGCCCAAAGCGTCGTTTTGAATAAATTGGCTATTTTAAAATAAATAAAAATAGCGATAAATCGTTATAAAATATTATAAACAATATGGATGTGAAATTTAGAAATTAACTGAAGGTTGGCTGAGTCGAATGGTTTCCTGGGTGTTGATCTGATGTTGGTTTCGGCCTTTGGGGTTAATATTTGGGAAATCGTTCTCTTACTGATTGACGGTTAGTGACTAATGAATTGAAATGATGCGTGTGTATGTTAGTGTTGCACTTGTTTATTATATACGCGAGTTGCTCAGAAAGACCGGGTTTATCCCATTCTGAATAACTGAATCGACGACAAGAAATCGAAGATGAAGACAGTGGTCGAAGACCGGAGATCTTCACCTCGTTTGGATGGTAACCGAGGTCCTGATTGGGAGGCATCCCGAAATATGGATAATGAGTGGTGATCGTCCATACGTACGTGGTGATCGATGGGTTTGCGAGGTATATAGTGCCTTCGGTTTCGTTAAGACCCAGAACGGACTTGCAAATGGACAGTGTGTCTGACATTGGAATTTATTCTGTGTGATTAGTAGCCATCAGTTGCACGGTGTGAATTGCCTGTGTGGCATGCTAAGATGCAGTGATCAGAACTTCTGTTGAAAAGCAAAGCCTTGTGGTGATGATCAAAGCACCGCCTGTGTGGCATAGCTTTGTGTATAACGTGAAATCGCGAGCCTCACACCCCGGTATGAACCAAAAATGGGAGAGGACATCAGGGGGGACGTGCGTTTTCTTTCTAGCTAGAAGTGGCGTCAGTGGTTTTACACGCCCTGACGAGTTTGACTTATGTGGTTGTTACTGTTGCGAGGCGCCTCAGTTAGATCGGACGATCCGGGTCCGATGGAGTCATTCGTTGGCTCATTTACGCCCCAAAGAACGGAGAGACGCATTGTTCAGGCATTATAATCCACTTCGTGTGGACTGGCCCTGACGATCCAAGGTACAGTTGCGGCTGTGCCTGAGACTCGGGCTAGACAGTCTCGAATTCGGTAAGGACTATCTTTTGCCTTGGTTCAGGACAGAAATCCCATTTCCAAATACGACATCATGCGGTTTTGATTGTATATATATATGGTGACATGATATATGGTACCCATGTCGTCTATGATTGATAGTTATGATTCAAAATTGTTTTTGAAACATGTAAACACTAGTAATAATATCAATTGCTTTTGTTTTATTCGTATCAACCAAATTTTGGCCATTATAAGGTAAAACTCTATCCTCCGGTTTGCGTTGCATTGTGTGATGGGAACTAAGTCTTATAATGGCTTCATTTTTATAAAAAGCATTGCGATGTTTAAAAGAAAGTTTTGTTTTAGATCACTGGCAATCCAATTGTAACAACCCGAAAATCTGGGCCAGTTTAAAATTTTTATTTTGGCAATTTTAGTGAATTTTGATTATTTAAAATGAATTATTTTAAATAATAACGACGAGAAATTTATTTTGAATATAATTCGAATGTATATATTCGTTTGAATCGACGTTAGAATATAAATATTTATTTATATTTATAAATAGAATTGAAAATGGCGCGGTAGTTCGATAATTCGATTTCAAACTTCAAATGAATGTACCGGGTGCAAAATAAACCGGATTTTAGTGAAACCAAAAATAATGGGATCTAATTGGGAATATCTTTCCAATGAATCCTGGAAATCAAAATTTCATAGCGGGAATCAAAAGATATGTCCAGTTGAAAATTCTGAATAGTCGCTATGGAATTCAGGCCCTTAAAAATGGAAATTTTGCAAATGACCTCGGATTTCGACGAAACCACTTTTGTTGGGTCCGTGATGTCAAATTATTGCTAGGTTTCAAATTTCATAATTTTTCGATTCAATATGTGAGCGTGGCAAAAGAAAACGTGTTTGACCAGTTTCAGTTGATTTTAATCGACTGGAAAATGGCCATTTTTCTAACGGTCTCAGAATTCGACGAAACTAGTTTTGTTAGGACCGTATCATCAATACGAAGCTAGAAAATATTTTTCGGGAATTTTTCTAGTTAGTATGTGGCCTCGGTAAATTGAAATGCGTGTTCAAGTTCAATATATAGAGTTATATGTTGATTTGGCGAAAAACAGATCGTAACGCTCGAATCAGCTTGCGATACATATCCCATTGTGTTCGGAATGAGGGTAAAACGCTATGAACGACAGGCGGTGGGCCTCATTTCGAGGTCGGAAATAAAAGTTGCTTTTTGAAAATAAAAATATAATAATATATAAATTAAATATCCCCCCTTTCTCTCTATACCTTGCCCCCCCCCCCCCCGTTAGCTTCAGAACGGAAATCAAAAAGAAAAAAAAACCTAAACTACCGCGATCGAAGACCCCCCCACCCTATGCTGCCGCGATCGAAGAACCCCCCTACCCTATGCTGCCGCGATCGAAGAACCCCCCTACCCTATGCTACCGCGATCGAAGAACCCCCTACCCTATGCTGCCGCGATCGAAGAACCCCCCTACCCTATGCTGCCGCGATCGAAGACCCCCCCTTTCCTCCTACTGCCGACCGATACCCCCCTACCCTGCTGCGCAACCGAAGACCCCCCCCCCCCCCCCCGCGACGCTCTCCTCCCCGTTCGATCAACCACAGTAAGTTTTCTTTGTTTTAATTATTTTTATTTCAGTTTTCGTTTTCGTTTTGTGTAATAATCTTTAAATAAAAATCTAATTTATATATAAGGAGCGTTAGACTAATTTTCAGTTTTTAATGTAATAAAAATTCGATTTTTATCTATATAGAAAAGGAATAAAGGTATAATTTTCATGACATAGAAAGGTTTGATTTTGCAAAGTAGAAAGGTTTGATTTTTCAAAGGTTAAAAATATATTTTTTGTATTATAGAAAAATATAATTTTTATCCAGTGTAGAGAATAAAAATATGATTTTTATATAGTGGCGATGATAAAAATATAATCTTTTATATTGTAGAAGTATAAAAATATAATTTTTATATAGGTAAGGTAGTAAAAATATCACCTTTATATATGTAGGGAAATAAAAAATTAAATCTTTATATTTGAAAAGGCGAAATCTTTATGTAGAGGATAGCGTGTAAAAATGGAATTTTTGTCTATACAATAGCGAAGTAAAAATTCGATTTTTCTGTATTGAATAACGAAGTAAAAATTCGATTTTTATATATTGAATAGCGAAGTAAAAATTCGATTTTTATATATTGAATAGCAATGAAAAAATTCGATTTTTATATATTGAATAGCAAAGAAAAAATTCGATTTTTATATATTGAATAGCGAAGAAAAAATATGATTTTTATATATTGAATAGCGAAGTAAAAATATGATTTTTATATATTGAATAGCGAAGTAAAAATTCGATTTTTATATATTGAATAGCGAAGAAAAAATTCGATTTTTATATATTGAATAGCAAAGAAAAATTCAATTTTTATATATTGAATAGCGAAGAAAAAATTCAATTTTTATATATTGAATAGCGAAGTAAAAATGTGATTTTTATATATGTAGAGAATACGGGCAGTGAAAAGTGACAAGAGGCAAGAACGGCGAAGATTTCTACTAAGAAGAGTCGTGGGATTGGATTAGCTAATCTGTGAGAATTTCTCACTCTTTGATTTAATTTTCTAGTTATATATATATATATACTAGGATGCAGACGGTGTTTAGTAGCACCCGACACCCGTCGTCCACAGACCATGGACAGCTTGTATGCTTGTTTGTTTGATTTTGATGTGTAGTTGATTGTGTGAGGTGATGTGAAATGAAATAAAATATTTTATAGTTAAAAATAGAATTTTTATCGTGTATATAAAATGAAATAAAAATAAACAAATCAGACGATTTGTTTGTATACACACATTTGACTGATATTGATTGGGACGATAAATTTTACACATCGCCCAACTGCACAAATAAAATCTGTGTTTGATTGTTTGAAACCCCACACGGGTATTGGGATGATATATGACATACACAAATCCCAATAATTAGTCGTATGTCGATCGATTGATTGACAGGCTGTTATAAGCGTTGAATATTTATAGTTGATGCTTATACAGTGTAGAATGCACTTTGGATGATGGTTGATTATTCATCGTTGTTATTGTATACATGTGTTGTAGAAAATCCATATAATTAACATTATATGGTAATTGATTGGGCCTCATTCCAATTTCGAAATAGAAATATTTGAAATAAAATATTTGAATAGAAATATTTGAAAAAGAAATATCTGAAGTAGAATATTTGAAAATATGAATATATGAAGCCGTGTTGATTAGATATACGCCATTTCGACGTGAACGATATTTATATCGATTTTATTCATTTTATAACGAATATCGAAAGTAATTTCAAAATCTGAAATTTTGGAAAAGAAATGAATTCGAATTGAAATTGAATAGAAATGAATTCGAATTGAAATTGAATAGAAATAAATTCGAATTGAAATTGAATAGAAATAAATTCGAATTGAAATTGAATAGAAATAAATTCGAATTGAAATTGAACAGAAATGAATTTGAATTGAAATAGTACATAAATGAATTCGAATTGAAATCAATTTGAAAAGAATTTAAAACGAATTTATATTGGAATATTCAATTTTGATTTGAAATTGAATATGAAGTTGAAACCATTTTGAAAAAGAATTTAAAACGATTTATAAAGCACGTTTTGAATTGAAATCGACGAAGTATATATTATATATATAATATAATGGCCTGAATAGAACGCGCCGCACCGCGGTAGTTCGCGAATTTCGACCATTGATTTCGAACGGATATTACGGGAGATCCGACCGTCGGATTCTCCTGAAACCGGAACCGTTGGGTTCGTATCGAAAAGAGTTTTCTAACGAATATTAGAAATTTGAAATCTAACAGTTGGATTTGGAATTATGTCCAAATCAAATTTGAAAAAGGTCGTTGTAAGTGCAGTTCGATGGCCGTTGATGGAAATCGACTGTAACGGCCTTGATAAAATTATTAAAAATAGTAATAATTTGTGTAAAATCATAAGAAATGATTTGTGAAGATTTGGGATGAAAAACTCCATATTTGAAAAGGTAAAAATAGATTTTTATCGAAATGAACTAGTTTTGAACTAGAATAGTAATTTATTTATTTTTAAAATAAATAAAGTGAGTTTGAAATGGTTTTGAAAATAACCAGAATTTCCAATGATTGCATTGGAATGGATTTGAATCGAAATTGTCTTCGGAATATTTCGATGTTGGATTTTGTGATTATACAGATGTTGTTATGGAAATTTGAAAGATATAGACATATATATCGTTATTTCCAATACGATATCTGTTGGTCGTAGAATTTGATATTGAATATAAGCCGATATATTTTCTATTCAGAGCCTTGTATTTAATATCAAATGCGATTTGGGTTTGTCGTGAATGGTGTCTTGACTAACACTGTTCTTGAACCCAGTTGAGAAAAGATTAAATCTTTTTATTTGAATTTAATGAAGTGTACTAATTAAATAATATTTAATTGAATTGATATTGATTTTTTGGGTTTATCGTGGACAGTGTTTTAAATAACACTCGTTCTTTAACCGGATAATTAATGGAATGTGATTTTGGGTTTATCGTGAACCGTGTTTCAAATGACACTGATTCTTTAACCCAGTCACAGATTAAAACTAAGTGGAGTTTTAATAAATCTTTAATTAGATCGAAATGATTGAGAATAGAGTATCACCAGTTTTGCTCCAGACGATAGTTAAATCTTTAATTAGATTTGAATGTGAAATGGTAATTGAATTTACCGATAACACCGTAGTGTTAGATATGAAGTATTACCAGTTTTACTTCATGGGATGAATAGGTTGGGATTGGGAAATTAAAACAAATGATTACTTCGGTAAAGTTCATTAATCCCAACTAGTTTGAATTGATATTCAAAAATAGATTTAAGAATAAATTTAAAGGATTTATCTTTGATAAAATCAATGGGAACCTTTCCCTATAAATGTGAAATTTAGAAACTAACTGTCGGTTAGCTAAGCAGAATGGTTTTCTGGATATTGATCTGATGTTGGTTTCGGCCTTCGGGGTTAATATTTGGGGAATTATTCTCTGGTTAATTTACGGTTAGTGACTGATGAATTGGGATGAGGCGTATGTTGTGTTTGTGTAACACTTATTTAAAATATAAGCGAGTTATTCGGAAAGACCGGGTTTATCCCATTCTGAATAACTGATACGACGATAAGTCGAAGATGAAGACGGTGGTCGAAGACCGGAGGTCTTCACGACGTTTGGGTGATTACTGATGATCTTGATTGGGATGTACACCCAAGAAGATGGAAACAGTTGGTGATCGTCCAGACGTACTTGTAGATCGATGGATATGCGGGGTACTAGGTGCCTCCGGTTTCGTTCAGACCCAGAACGGACTTGTAAATGGACTGTGTGTCTGACATCGGATTTCATTCTATGTGACTGATATCGGTTGCATAGAATGGTTTGCCTGTGTGGCATGCCAAAGTGGCAATTGATCGAGGCTTCTGTTGAAAAGCAAAGTCTTGTGGTGATGATCAAAGCACAGCCTGTGTGGCATAGCTTTGTGTAACATGAATTCGCGAGCCTCGCACCCCGGTTGTGAACCAAAAACGGGAGAGGACCTCAGGGAGGGCATGCGTTTCTTTCTAGCTAGGGTGGTGTCAGTGACCTACCAGCCCTGACATTTATATACTTTTCACCTATGTGGTTGTTGCTGTTGCGAGGCGCATCGGTTTGATCGGACGATCCGGGTCCGGTGGAGTCATTCGTTGGCTCATTTGCGCCCCATAGGGCGGGGAAACGCAGTGTTCAGGATTTCGTCTAATCCACATCGGTGGACCGGCCCTGTCACTCCAAGGGTCGATGCGTTCTGATCCTGAGACATGGTAGGCTAGATTGTCTCAAATCGGTAGAGGACGATCCCTGGCCTCGGTTCATAGATGGAAATCCAACTTCCAAATACGTGATATTTGCGGTTTTATTTGTAAAGCCTAGTATGGCGACATAGTGGGATGGGGCGCTTATGCCGTCTATGATTGATACTTATGATTTGAAGTTGTTTTATACACTATGCACTAATAATAGTATCAAATGATTTGTTTCAAACATATCAAGCATTCTTGGCTATTATAAGGTAAAAACCCTATCCTCCGGCATGCGTTGCATTGTGTGATGGGACCTGGGTCTTATAATAGCTTCATTTTTCTTTATTTAGCATTGCGCTGTTGTTTCATGCACTGGTGTTCTTGGGAGGAAACCCGTTCCGTGTTATACGGCGTGGTCCCTTGATTTACCTAACTTTAAAAATAAAGATTTACAACTGTTTTAGTTCTCACACCAGTCCCATGAATGACCTGGAGTTTATTGTTTTAACCTAAACTCTGGGTGCTCTTATTTTGACACGGGCAGCTAGTAGTTTTGGTTTTGCAGATTTATATTCACAGGATCCTGGTTTACAGCTGGAAAGATATCCGGAAAGCTTTGTATCCGTATATCTCATTCTAGTTGTGTATTGTATTATTTTCCGCTGCTATGTATTTAAATGTAATTTAAATCTCTAATATTTCTGTGTAATATTCATTTATACTCTGTATATTCTTGTAATCTGATGCATTGTTGTAATATACAAGGAAATGTTCCTCTGTCTGCGTTCTGTTATGTCGTGTTCTCAAAACAATCAGGCGTTTCGAACGGTCTAGATCGGTTTAGCGACTGATTCGGATCGAGCGAAATTCCCTTTTGTCACACCAATGGAGTAAACCCGTTCCACGAAAGTGGCGTGGTCCTGTGATTAGCCATATATATATTAAATGTGTTGAGTAGATTTCTCATACCAGTCCCATGACTGACTCGTAGTTTGTTTCACTTTCAACCTCGGGTGCCCCTTTTTCTACACGGGCAGCCATGTATTCAAGTTTTAGCTGGCTCTTCATCCGGATAGCTGGAGCTGAAGATGGATTCTATCATTTATCTCTTTTTATGTTGTTCAGCTCCTATTGTACATTATGTTTGTTTTTCCGCTGTAGACATATATGTATAGTTGAACTATATTTGTACTAAGTAAGATCTTGTATACTATGTAACTCTGATGATTCCGTTTATCCAGTGTATTCTATTGTACATTATCTGGTGTATTTATTTAATTCTGTTCTGCTATTATCTGTTTCTGTGTTATATTCCAAAGATTACCCTTGTCTCCGTCTGTACGGGAAATGGGGTCGTCACAACTGGCTTAAATAAATAAATAAAATAATTGTTATTATGAAATTCCATTTGAAATAAATGTTATTATTAACTTTGTTCAGACAAGTTTGAATTTCATTTGTAATAAAAGAACAATTGTCATTCATTTTATTGAAACAATTTTTTTTATGGAAGTTCACAAATAGTTAATGATATTAATAATTCCTTAACTATGATATGTTTGACATATATATACTGAGTAGATTAAATTTAATGATTTAAATCCAACACACCTTTAGTATTGTCAGTTAACCCGTATAAACATGAAAAGCGTATCAAAGCTTTATAATGTTGGAATTTTGAAATCATTTGATTTTGAATCATATGAAAAATGCAAATCTTGTTTATTTGGCAAAATGAGTGAATCACCTTTCACTTAACAAAGTGAGTAAGTGATAGGTATTGGGTCTGGTACATAATGATGTATATGGAGCAATGAATACATAAGCTAGAGGCAGGTTTTATTACTTCATTATATTTACTAATGATATCAGTAGATACAGATATATGTATCTTATGAAACACATATCAAAGTCCTTTGAAAATTTCAAGGAATTTAAAGTGAAGTTAAAAACTAATTTTAATAGAAAATAAATAACTTTCGAACAAATCGAAAGAAAATATTTAAGCTAATTATTTAATGACTATCCAGACGAGTTTGAAATTGTTCACAACTCACTCCATCATGAACACCACATTGGAATGGTGTGTCTGAAAGGAGAAATCGTACCTTATAAGATATAGTATGATCAATGATAAGTCATGTAGATCTTCCAATGAATTAAATTTAGAAAAATTGCATTTACTCATACTAAAACTAGTTTGAAGACAACATATAAGATATGGACTAGGAAATGTCCTAGTATGTCTAAAGCGAAGATTTGGGATGCAAAGACGTTTATTAAACGTCCTTACTTTGACAAGATCAGACCCAAATCAGATAATTATCTTGTGTAATATCCACAAGAAACGAATGGGTATTATTTCTATAAATTCACTGAGAATAAAATGTTTATTGCTTAAATTGGTATCCGTTTTATGGAGATCCAGTCTCTAAAATACCGATTGGAATGAAATGGAATTCAAAATGTCTCAAAAAACACAAAATGCCATTGAATCTTGTATAGACAAGAAATTGAGTGGAGTGACACAATAATTTTAATGTTATTTGACAACACATTAATTATTGCAAATAATGTTAGTATCAAAACAAGAAATAAATATTGATTCTAATAAAGAAACTATTTAGATTAAGAAGTTCATTATTTAACTTAATTCATTGTTGATCCAATGATATACATTGCGATAACAATGTGGCTATTGCACATGCCTAAAACGTTAAAATCATTATTGATTCAAACATATATTAAGAGATATAATTCTTAAGTGAAATTTTCCACAGAAGAAATTAACATATCTGCAAAGTTACAAAAGTTATAATGTTGCATACCTATTGAATTAAACTATGTTGCAGCAGAATTTTAATAGTCACAATAGTTTCATGAGTATATGATACGTGAATGAATGACTCTAGTGCAAGTGGGAGATTGTTAGAGTTTATGCCCTAGAGGAAATCCATTTGATGAGATTGATAATGTTATTGATGTTATTATTTTATTTAGAATAAAATATTCTTTTATGTTAAATTTACTGCGTAGTATGAATATTGACATAATAGAAGTCCTCAAAATTATAATACGGAGTTATATAGTTCAAGTAAGTGACTTGAATTTAAGATTATATAATATATTGAGTATTATAATTCTTAAATGTCCCTAGTCGAGTTTTATTGTTTATACATAGGACAACGATAAAACATTGAGACTAGTATGTTGATTGACTGATGATCACATCTCATTGATCATTAATATACGTGATATTAAAGTCAAGATACAAATACGCACTGGAGAATAGCGTACTGGTATGACCCACCATGAGATAACTACATGGAATATAATTAACAGTATCATAAATTATTCTCATAGTGACAGTGATGTAATGGTCCTCAGACCTGAAATCATTATAATTTTATTCGAGGATATTTGTGTTTTGATATCATCTAAAGTTACTTGTAACAGAGTAAAGATAACGGTGATTATTGGATACATCTCGAATCGAATGAAAATTATAAATGATCTAGATGGAATTTAACCCTACGATATATTTGTAGTGATATCCATGAGCCTCTTGATTAAGTTAGACTGTGAAATGCATGGTCGTGCTGAAATATTGATTTGTTTTAAACATTCTACTCATCGATCAAGATAAACAGATTAAATTATAAAGAGGATGATACAATCCATGCCTTGAGTTTAATCCTGGATATATTTGTTAAAAGGATTATATTACATTGATACATTATCATAGAAAAGGTTGTATCGAATCATTGATCTTATTAAAACTTAGGTAGCAGCGACGTAATGCTAGATGCCAATCACTGTTTATAATTTAAATACGATTTAAATTATTGCCAACGTTGTAATAACCTATAGGGTCGCACAATTCAACATTACAAAAGAGAAACTATTTTTAGACAAATAAAATATCAGTTTGTTGATATTTTATTTGAAGTTGGAATTAGTATTCGGGTCGTTTTCTATATTAATGGGTAACGTTTGAATTTTAAAAGAGATATTTGTATCTTTCTTTTAAAACAAAAAACGGGTAACCCAATATAAATATAGAAAAGGGTTTCTTATCCGATGAGGAACATAATTCATTTTTTCTAGAAAAACCCTAATACTCAATTCTCACTAACCCTAGAAATTCAATGGCGGCTAGCACCGTCTTCTCTTGATTTCCTCCTTCAATTCGATTGAAAAGGATAACGTTCGTGGATACATAAAGAGGCAAGGATCCTTTGTTTTGCTCAGATTCGATGCTCCAATTCTTTGATCTCGAGATTGATTCGTTTCATTTTGGATTCGGATTTGAAGATATTAAATCCTAAACCTAATTTATATATGTTTTGATTTATTTTTCTGCATTAGATCCTATTTTAAGTTGTTAATATTACAAATTGGATCTCGAATTGACTGAGAAATTCCTTCAGTTTTCCCCTACACATTGAGAAATTTTGGCAGTTGACCCGCTTGGACTGAAAGATTACCCAGATTTAGAAGCTTTTTCTTGACCTAGCTTAAATTTTTAACATCATAAAGGCTTTTAGCAAGTTCTGAGTTCCATTTTTTTGACTATTAAGTAGATCATAACAGTGCCTAAACTGATAATAATGTGGCCTTTTCGCGCCATTTTCTCTAGCAAAAAGCTTCTTAAACTCCTTGTTTGCCATTCGTTTCTAATCAAAACCGGGAATATGAATCATAAAAACAATCTTCCAGCCACTAATGTACGTAGTAAGAAAATATACCAGATTATCCTCTCCTCCCATGCCGCTTGGATTCGCTATCTTTATTTTATAAACTTGTGATTCATAAAATGTTGTTTGATGGCTTATTTTGCCGAAACGTCCTTGAATCGCCGACAACATCCGTAAGCCTTCTGGATGCTTTTCAATGAAGGCGATCATAGTTTTTTTCCAAAACTTTGTGCTGATTGGTCGTTCCCCATAGCCGTATCTTGTGAGAAATGACAATAGACGGTGCATACGTCGATGTCCTCTTCGTCTGTCCACAGAATAGTTCCTGGTTTGCTTGATTGAGTACCCAAGACATTGCTCGTGTTGCCTTGCGAAAACTAGCTTCCGTCCATCGTCGGATGTGAAAAATTCCCGAATGGTGACGACATTATAGAGTTAGAGTTTGTTAAGGTTAAAGAAATAGAAAGGAATTATGAATATGTTATGTTGTAGAATGGTTGAAATGAACCAATTTATAACTGAAAATATAGCCGTTAGAGAAGTTTTGACCGTTTTATAGCCATTGGGAAAATAAGACCATTTTATTGTTCTGCAGTTAAAATGCAATGGAAATAGCTGTTGGTTGTTGACGCGTCGAATTTGTCGGCCTGGCACTTGGCAAGGCGATTTTATCGGCGTGCACCGAAAAAATCGGCTCGCCAAGTGCCACGCCGATAAATTCGGCATGCGGGCCAATACAAGATTTAGAATTGGTCCCATAATTTTCCTCTGAATATTAAGGGTAGGAATACCCATTGGGTACCAAATTGGCCTCAATTCGCCATTCAGGGGATAAATTGATCCATTGTTGGAGATGCTCTTACATAGAAGAAAAGGCACTTGGTTCATCAGGTCTTCACAAATGAGTTGAAGCCTAGAGTGTAAATTCACACAGGCAATCTTACACCTTGATTGAAAAAGAAGAGTTGCTCTACTTGGCTCTCTGTTTCACTACCTAGTGTTGATTTAAACATAGTATATGTTAAACACATTTGAGTGCTATGTTTCTGAGTAACCTAAACACAATGCATCGCAGTTGCTTATAACTTCTGTAATTCTGCCTTAAAGTACACCAACCTTAGTTGCAATGGTTGAACCGTGCATTTTACAACAAGATTACGTCAAAACCATAAAGCGAATTATACTATGTTAATAGTTTGCATTTCCATTTTGTAAACGTAAGGGACCTTTCCTCATGGATGAAATTGAATGATTGGAACGCTTGTGGAGCTTGACTGCCAATGCATTGCGGTTTATATTTCGATTTCAATTTCTTCATGTCATTATTAATTGCTAGGAAAATTAAATATGCAATTATATTTCAATAAATTTCATATGAAGCTTTATGATATGCCTGAAATATTCATATCACCTCTCAAATAGTTACCAAATCAAGATTTTCCGTATGCATTTCGTCATTGTTGGGTGTGAATAACTAACTTTGATTGTAAGAGTATTTTCGTATTCAAACATTAAATAAAAGGTCTTTTCATGTAGCTAAAGTCTTTTTTGGTCAGCTAACGAACCTTAATATGTTGTGACGCTCATACAAAATCGACCATCACCATTGTCATAGTAGTTAAGGATTCCAAATTTGATGCGAGAGGTCGCTGTTTTAAAACATACACATAGTGATTCAAACTACTCTACTTAAATTGACATGCGGTATGCTATATACTACTTAGGTACCCAATTTTAAAAGGTTATTTGTATAATGTAAGACCTATTTATTATAGATAGCCTATTTCCTACTTCTTAGTTTTGCAAAAGCCTCATTTACTGAAGTGCTAATAAAAGATGTTGCCTGCTTACCAAATCTCAAATTGTTTTAAAGTAGTTATGTGCATCAATCGTTATAATTCAATTTAAGATATAAACTGAAATACAATGCACACTTAAAATTAGTCATACTAAAATCCAAACATGTGTCAATTTGGCGGACTTTCTGTTGAATGTCGAATTCATCGCTGGATTTTCTGATCTCTGAATACACAAATTTATAAGGCACGATGTGGTGATCGCTATCCTAAAACAGTACTTGCCCTCTTAATTCTGTGCACGAGTAATGACAACTCTGTTCAAAGATACAATGGAGCAGATATCGAATATCTTTTAATCAGCGTGTTTGCACAGACACGGCGATTTACTATCTTGGATTTTATTGCTGCAGTGACAAGATGAAGGAGTTATAGCCTGCAGAACTATAACTCGTATAATTTATTAAAGGATTCGATAGAGTTTTGAGAAGATTTTAATGGCAGAAATAGCGTGAGGAAGAAGAAGAAGAAGAAAGGAATCCGAATTGTAGAAAAACTGAATTCGGGGCAGCCTATCATATAGGCAATAAAGAGACAACTGGTTTCCAATCGGTATGACTGTTTGAATTCAAACAGTCACACCTTTTCGTTTTGCGACACTTCATAAGTGTTGCAAATTCAAAACCCGCGCGCGCAAAAACTCAATGATCTGCGCAAGCCCAATAGCATTTTGTGGCCCATCTGATTACAAGACCCCAAGAGCCCCAAGGCCTATCTTTTGACATTTTAAATATTAATGTCCATGGGTATATTTTTGCCTCATGCTATTGTCTCTTCTCTTTCCATCTCTCCTTTCCTTTTGATATCATATGTATTTGTATTTACATATATAGTGGCAAACACACTTATATTTCATGATATAGGACATATCAAACTTCCCCTTTTGTGCTTTCCTTCTTCCCTTTTATTTTAAATTTCCTCCACTAAATTTAAATAAATTCCTCTTGTCATTTATATGCAGGAAAATTTGTACATAAGTATAGATGTCTTACAGACTTGAATCTATATGTAATGAAAACCCATCAAAGTATATCAGGATGGAACGGTTGACTAAGCATTGAACCATCGATCCTATATGATCTACCGAATGTGATTATCACACACTCATTTTCATATTTTCCAATTAGTAGTTTGCCTGACCCGTGGATTGGCCTTGGGTCTGTATCTTCTTTCATGAAATACCCTTAGAGATCAAGCCAAAATCTCGTAGAAGGTGGCACCACCTTCGTTTTTTCAGAAGTGCCTTATAACACACACCTCAATAGTATATCTGCTATAAACCTATTAAGTTCTAAGTAGAACATCCTATCTTTGTCTAAATACCAAGCACTTTTTCCTTGGAATGTATGATAATACTTAGTTTTTCAGACTAAATATTGTAGTGATTCCAACCGCAAACATATGAAGTACTTTTGCTCTTTGAACTCAGATAACAAATTTCTTTATTATGTTGAGTTGAGTTTCTTTCATTGGTGATTGTGTTGTATAGGTTTTAAACCCGTTCCCTATAATGTTTTTATCACTAAGTTCCTTCCAAGTCCTTTAGCAAATGGCTCTGCCAAATTCTAGCTAGATCTAACAAAATCTATGGTAATCACCCTTCAGTGAGCATTTGCCTAACCAAACTTTGCCTTAGACCAATATGTCTAGATTTACCATTATAAACTTGGTTGTAAGCTTGTGATAAGGTTGATTGACTATTACAATGCACAGATATTGGTGGCATAGGTTTTGGCCACACAGGAATTTCTAATAATAGATTTCTTAACCATTCTGCTTCTTTGCTACCAAAAGCCAGTGCTATAAACTCAGCAGCCATGGTTGAATCAGCAATACATGTTTGTCTCTTTGAGGCCCAGGATATTGCTCCCCTACCAAGAGTGGATATTCATCCACTAGTTGATTTATTATCTTCACTTCCAGTGTTCCAACTAGCATCTGTGTATCCTTCTATTACACTCGGATAACCGTCGTAATGTATACCATAATTTATGGTACCTTTTAGAAACTTTGAAATTCAATATGTTGCATTTCAATGGATATGACTAGGGTTACTAGTATATTTAATCATTTTGCCAACAATATCGGCAATATCTGGTCGTGTGCATGTCATAGCATACATCAAACTTCCAATAACTCTAGCATATTCCAATTTCTCTATAGCTCTTCCAGTATTAGTGTATAACTGCATATTCGTATCAAATGGAGTAGACATAGGTTTACAATCGAATAGATTGAACCTTTTCAAAAATTTCTCAATGTAATGAGACTGGGTAATTGATATCCCATCTTTTGTTTTAAGATTCTTATTCCAAGAATTATTTTAGCTACTCCCATATCTTTCATGTCAAAGCATGAGGATAAATATCTTTTAGTTTCTTCAATACTCGAAGTATCTGTTCCAAATATAAGCATATCATCCACGTAAAGGCATATAATTACACCTTTACCTGAATGAAACTTGCTATAGATACATTCAAAAATCCTAAAGCCATTAGAAATAATAGTTTTATCAAATTTTTCATGCTATTGCTTTGGTGCTTGTTTAAGACCGTAAAGTGATTTGATAAGTTTACATACTTTACGTTCTTGTCCAGGCATCACAAAACCTTCTGGTTGAGATATATATATATATATATTTCTTTGTCAAGTTCACCATTTAAAAATGTTGTCTTGATGTCCATTTGAAGAATTTCAAAATTATAGATAGATGCTATTCAATTAAAGTCCTAATAGTTGAAATTCTAGCTACCGGGGCATACGTATCAAAATAATCTATTCCTTCTTTCTGTGTGAATCCTTTGGCAATGATTCTAGCTTTAAATTTTTCGATTGTTCCATATGCCTTTAACTTTTTCTTAAATATCCATTTACATCCTATTGGTTTAGAACCAGAAGGTAAATCTACTAGTTTCCATGTTTTATTTCCCATAATACAGTCCATTTGATCATTTATGGCTTCTTGCCAAAATGATGAACTTGAGATTTCATTGCCTCATCATATGTTAAAGGGTCAGATTCTATATTTGTAGATATCATTAATTTATGATCTACATTATTTTGAGATGCTTCAACCAAATATACGACGAAATCTGGTCCAAAGGATTTTTCTATCCTTCTTTGTTTACTTCTCCTAAGAGAATCCCCATTTTCGTCAATATTTCCATCAGTGTTTTCTACAAGTTCAATAGTTGGTTCATTAACCTCCACCATTTCGTTAATAGGTGTATTGACCTCTACTGTTTCATGAATTGGTTTATTCTGAATAGATGTAAATATATTCTTATAAAACACTGCGTCCCTTGATTCTATTACTGTATTTATATCAGTAGGGCTATTAAGTTCTATTACTAGAAACTTATATCCTTTGCTATGTTGAGCATATCCTAAGAATATGCACTCGATAGCCTTTTGTCCTAATTTTCTAACTTTTGGTTCAGGTAATTGAACAATCGCTCTGCAACCCCAGACTCGATAATAATCAAGTTTTGGTTTCCGTTTCTTCCAAAGTTCATAAGGAGTAACTTTACTTTTCTTATGAGGTATTCTATTTAGAATATAACATGCAGTAAGTAAAGCTTCTCCCCAGAAACTAGTATTAAGACCAGAATTACACAACATTGCATTTACCATTTCGGTAAGAGTTATGTTTTTTCTTTCAGCCACTTTATTTTGTTGTGGAGTGTAAGCAATAGATGTCTCATGTATACTTCCTACTAATTCACAATATTCAGGAAATTGATACTTACCACCCCTATCAGACCTAAGAGTTTTTATTTTGACATCACATTGGTTTTCTACTTCAATTTTATAAGAAATGAATGAATTTAACTTTTCACTTTTAGCATGCATAAGATAGACATAACAATATTTGGAGTAATCATTTATAAATTTGACAAAATATCTTTTTCCTCCTCTAGTAGGAGTACTATGTATATCACATATATCACTATGAATAAGTTATAATAATTTTGTTGTACTTTCTGGTTTATAAGGAAATGGTTTTCTAGTGATCTTAGTTAATGAACATATCCTACACTTATCTAACATATCATTTTGGTGTTTGGGAATTAGATTCAAAGATATCATATCAAGCATGCGTTTATGATTAACATGTCCTAATCTATTGTGCCATAATGAAAATGAATCAACAATATAAGCAGAATTCATACTTTTATTAATATCAATATTTAGTTTAAACATACCATCAAACATGTACCCTTTTCCCACAAATACACCACCTTTGGTCAACACATATTTGTCTGACTCAAAGACTTGTTTAAATCCAAACTTATTAAGAAGACTTCCCGACACAAGGTTCTTCCTAAATTTAGGTACATAATATACATCATTTAATGTTAGAATTTTTCCAGATGTGAATTCCAAATATACAGTACCCTTCTCTTTGACCACTTCCTTTGCTGAATTTCCCATATAAAGGTAACCTTCATCTTCAGTTGGTTCTAGTTTCTCGAATTGATTCTTGTCAATGTAGATATGCTTAGTAGCACCAGAATCGATCCACCAAGAATTGTCTTGTTCAATCATATTCACTTATGATATGACTACAACAAACTTTTTTTCTTTTTCAGATTGCTGCTTCTTTTTCTAGAAGCGACAATCCCTTTTGAAATGTCCCGTTTTACCACAAAAGTGGCAACCACCACTTTTGCCTTTCTTGTTCTGTTTTTGGGAATAGTTGTTGTTCTGCCCTTTCCTCTTTTTGTTTGAAGAATTATTTAAAGCATTATTTGCTTGCTTTTCTTCCACCATATGGAATGTATCAACAACTTTTCATCTTGGGCATCTTTTTGCCTCAGTTGTCGTTCAACTTGCAAATATTGTGCAAGGCTGTCTAAACTCATATCCTCCTTCTTGTGTTTCAGTAGTTTTCTCCGATATTTCCAAGAAGGGGGTAATTTGTCTATTATTGAGGAAACCTTAATTTCCTCATCCATATTTAACTTATGTTGACTGAATTGGTTAAGTATATGTATGATATCATTGAATTGCTCTATTACTGAACAATCATCAGTCGTTTTGTAATTAAAAAATTTGGTGGCTAGAAATTTCTTACTTGTTGCGTCTTCCTCAGATACTTCGCCTCTAACGCATCCTAAACATCCTTTGCAGTTGCCTTGTTGTAGTACATCTCCGAAAGTGTGGCCGTCGTCGCATTACATAATGGCCTTTGCAAATATAATCATTATGTTCCCATTTGATCCGATCTCATGTCTGTGCAATGGTTTCATCTTTTGTCTCCATCGGTTTTGGTGTAGTCAAAACATAAACAACTTGCATACCCGCCAATAAGAAATGCGTCTTCTTCTGTCAGCGTCGGAAATTGACACCATCAAAGCGCTCTAGTTTTGCAAAATCAGCGGCAAACTCTTTGAGACTGTGAGGAGCCATTGCAAAAATACTGTTTTAGATTGTTGAATGTCGAATTCGTCGTTGGATTTTCTGATCTCTGAATACGTAAATCTCTGAGGTACGATGTGGTGATCGCTATCCTAAAACAGTATTTGCCATCTTGATTCTGTGCACGAGTAATGGCAAATCTGTACGAAGATACAACGGAGCAGATAAAGAATATCTTTAATCGACATGTTTGCATAGACACGACAATTTACTATCTTGGATTTGATCGCTGCAGTAACAAGATGAAGTAGTTATAGCCTGCAGAACTATAACGTGTATAATTTATTCAAGAATTCGGCAGAGATTCGAAAAGATTTTAATGGCAGGAATAGTGTGAGGAATAAGAAGAAGAAGAAAGGAATTCGAATTGCAGAAAACTGAATTCGGGGCAGCCTATTATATAGGCAATGAAGAGACAACTGGTTTCCGATGGATATGACTGTTTGAATTCAAACAGCCACACCTTTTCATTTTGCGACATTTTAGAAGTGTTGCAAATTTGAATTGTGAATGGATGCGTCCATTGAGCCCCAAGGCCCATCTTTTGACATTTTAAATATTAATGTCCATGGATATGCTCTTGCCTCATGCCATTGTCTCTTCTTTTTCCATCTCCCCTTTCCTTTTGATATCATATGTATTATTTTACATATATAGCGGCAAACATACTTACATTTCATGATATCGGACATATCAAACTTTCCCTTTTGTGCTTTCCTTCTTCCCTTTTATTTTAAATTTCCTCCAACACTTTCATCGACTTAAACTAAACTGTCATGGCTTATTATCAACTTAAACTCATAATATTTTCTGGTTATTAACACATTACATTTGAAACCTTTCAAATATGTCTCAAGTAACTTAGAAGTAAGAGGAGAATCTGTCAAATAGTAACACGGTAGTATACATCTTAATTTTAAAAATCTACGAAGCTAATGAAAATGCCAGCCAATTTGTGCTTGCTATTTGAAAGCATACGCTCTTTACCTAGTAAAAGGGTCCTAAATAGAAACTGCTAAGAAAAAAAAAACAATGTCTCATCAAAATTGCACAGGAAAAAAAATAACGACTCATCAAAATTGCACATACTCATAATAAAGCTAAAATAAATCTTTAGTTTGATTTAAATGTACAGTCTAATTGGTAACAATGTATAAAAATAAAGGGTAAACACTCCCATGATAAACTACTTTATGTGTATATGTGTACAAAATAGTCATAGCATTTAACACATTTGAATGCACCTTTGCTTTAGCTGCAACACAACATTTCTCTCCCATCAACGTTCACCTTAATAGATTTGATGTAAAAGCAAAACTGAATTGTTGTAAATTGATCCCAGAAGGATAGGTTAAAAGAAAAAATAACCCAAATGTATTGCATTGACGGAATAATTCGAAATATAGTGTACAGGCCTGTATTTATAAGAAAACAGCACGTGAAAAGAAAGTGGGCCAAAACCCAATACAACACTGGCCTGATACAAAATGAAATATAGATAACAGGTCAACATACAACACATCTAATACTCCCCCTCAATTCAAAATGATCGTTAAGGTTTCCTCATTATCTTCATAACTCCATTTCAACTGAGCGATGAAAAACTTCAAATAGAGAAAATTAATGTTAGTAAGGATAGCTCCAATCTTCCTGGAAGCTTGATCTGCTCGATTGAGGCTTCGGTGAAGGGTTGATCGTTGAATCATCTCGTTCAACGGTAGCAGATTGAGGCAGAAAAGTTGAGAACTCTAGGTAGCGTTTGTTTTATTTTGTGTTTTGAGTTTTTAGTTTTCAGTGTTAATTATGAAGTTACTAAGATTTAAAGTATAGTGGAGGTGACGGATCAATGGCGGAGGGAGTGACAGAGGGTACGGAGAGATGGTGGATGGAATAGTTTTTATCGTTCTTTCGTTGTTTCTTAAAATATGGAAAATAACATAAAGTTGTTTTAGGTTTTGTGTGTTAACTTCGTTTTATAAGACAGTCGTTTTTCATGATATATGTGCATCGTTCGTACTTTAGTATGTGCAAATACTCAAAATTAAAAACTATAAACCGAACGCACCTTAGCTTTTCTTGTTTGGCTCTTCTTCGGTATAAATTTCTTCAACCTTTAACTCTAATTGGAGTCTTTCAAAGTTCTTAAGTGATGGGCTTTTGTTAATATATCTGCCTTTTGATTAAAAAAACTGGTAATTGACAGACTTGCAATTTTCCCTTGACAATTTGTTCTCGGACAAAATGTTGATCTATTTCTATATGCTTTGTTCAAGAATGAAGAACTGGGTTGCTTAGCATGTAAATAATGCTTTGATTGTCAAACCATAGGATAGCTTTGCTTTCATTTTTTTATTTTCATCTCCATCTGTAGTGACTGTAACAACATAATTTCTGCAATGACACCAGCCACACTTCTGTATTCAGCTTCATTACTAGATTTAGAGATTGCTGACTTATTTTTAGAGCTCCATGAGATTAGATTATCACCAAGAAAAATGCAACATCCTGTTACTGATTTGTTATCTATATCTCCTCCTCAATCAGCATCGCTATACCTACAAAATTAAGTTCTTTATCATTTTTGATGTGTAAAGCATGGTTTGCAGTGCCTTTTAAATATTTGAAAGCCCTTTTAATAACTTTCTAGTGATAATACGCATAAATTGAGACAATTTGTTAATACTGAAAGCTATATCTGTTCTTGTAATAGTAACATACTGAAGGGCACCAATGATGCTCCTACAAAGTTTAGCATTAATTATGGATTCTCCCCTGTCTTTAGAGTAACTTTGGCTGCTAATCACTGGAGTTGGTTGTGAATTTGCATTGATCATCTTTACTTTCTGTAGTAATTCTATGATATATTTCTTTTAACTCGGAACCATACTTGTTTGTGATAGTCTAATAATTTTTATGCCCAAGAACTAATTTAGATCACCAAGGTCTTCCAGAGAGAATTGTTGATGTAAATTGTAATTTCCCGGATTTTGCGATTTGATAATTAATTTATTTAATTATTTAAATAATGGTTTGGTAAATTAAGTGGTTGTTTAATTAAATAATATTGAATATTTAAATAATATAAATAATAGAATAATATATTTATTTTTGAAATAATTGGAAATAGAGGAATTCACAATATTGTGTGAATTGGATTATTTATAAGATTTAATTAAGTTTAGAATTGAATTACAATAACGAATTTATTATTTAAACGAAGTTTGAACGTATAATTATAATATAATTTAAAACGAACCCGTAACATCGCGGTAGTTCGTAATATTGAGTTTTGAAATTCAATTGAATATACATAATCCGTTTTAAGTCGGATTTCTATGAAACAAGAAAAACGTTCGGATCTGGTGAACTATATTTTTCTAATGGAAGAGAAAAATTAAGATTTCGTCGTGTAGATTGTGAGTTATGTCCAAATCAAATTTTCAGAAAGTCGCTATGGAATTCTTTATAATTTATGATGATTTATTTATATAATAAAAGAATTTTTATTACATATCTAATATCAATTAACTTGGATTTTTAAATATCGAGTTATAAATCCAAACTTATATATTTCGGAGCAATATGATATTATATTTTGATATATACACGATAATATTAATTTATTAACATTTAATTAAATTGTTTTAAATATATTAATATTTTATTGGTTTATTTAGAGCTTTAGAAAATAACCATTTGTAAAAACGACCTCTGTTTTCGATGAAACTAATTTTGTTGGATTCAGAATATTTAATTATTGTTCAATTTTTGTGCTTCTTGGAGTTAGTATGTGGCCGTGAGCGATTTTGATGTGAAAAACAACCAATAATTTGACTTAAAAAATACGTTGTGTGAGCAAAAAGAGTTGAAATTTGACGAAACAAGTTTCTTTGGGTCCGTAATGTCAAACTGTAGGTGTATGTCCACTTTCATCGGATTTGGATATCGTATGTGATCATACGGATTTTTAGAAGACAAATAATTTTTTGGTAATTATATAAATTAATAAAAATAATATATGAAGCTTCTAATGCAAGCTACCAGTACATTCCAAGCCGCCACCAAACTGTGGATACTAAGCAAATCCATCTCTTAAAAATTAAAGCAAATTCCAAAAATTTCCTAAAATCAAAAGAGTGATACGTATGGATTCCTAAGGAGATTTTCTACAGAATGGTATGTGATTTTAGCAACTCGAACAATGTCTAGATTTCAAAAAAAAAAATTATGCAACAGCTAGGTTCACATGCACTTGGATTACAGGCACCAATCATTGAAACTAAGGTTGAATTCGTATTCATAATGGAGTTTAGGTTCGATAGGATTTTTTTGTGAGGACTTTGCAGAATTTTTGGACGCACCTTCTTCTATTGGACTTCGAGTTCGCGTGTTGGAAGGGGGGTCGAGCTTGAATAGAGGACGATAGGAAGTGTTGTATCGATCAGAAGAAGAGGAGAGGAATGGAGTTTGCATGGTGCGATTTATGGCAAGAATTAGGAGCAGAACGATGACAAAAATTAGCGTCAATGGCCACTACAAAAATGGTGCGAGTTGGATGAGTTATACATGGTCAGATAGAGAAATGGAAGAGGAGGTTAACAGTGATTTTATTTTTGGGTTTAGTGGAGAACTAGGCTTGGCAAGGGAAGGATTAAGCAACGGAAATGTGTATGCAAATACTAGACGGGTTTTTGATAAGGGAGAAGATGGGTTAGCAGTGGTTAACCGCAGATTAAGGATAAGAAGTAATTAATGTTAATTATAATTTAACTAACTATGTTTATCATGTTTAAATTGAATTCAACTTATAAAATTAATAACTAATTTGTCCATAATCAGAATCTGGCGAAACAAGATCCATTGGGATCGTATGGACGAGGGCTACACCATGGAACTGATTTGGAGCAATTTGGAGCTCATCAGAATTTCAGAGAAAATAAAACGCTTGAATAAAATTGGCGATCGCTTATCGTTATTTAACGATAAATGTCCAAGGTGAATAAATTTCACTAACTCTACTCAGTTTATATTTTTATAACGTATTTTTAGAATTGATAAATGATGGTTGATTATTGTGTGTTGATTGTTTGGACGAACTGCTAATTAATTGGTTGAAATTATAGATCCAGTTATATATATACATATAGCGTTAATTAAATATTGATTCTTTTTATCATAATATTTCATATTGAAATGAAATTGATGTTAATTATATTGTTTAACATCTGTGGATGCAGGGAAACATGTTAGAGGGATCCAACTGGATTTCTCATTATTAATAATACTTTTTTTTACATATATTGTAATATATGATGTGATATAAAATCTATGATTGATTATGGTGACAATGGTCTTGTTATTTGGTATTTTAAATACCATAAGAAATACTGGAGTGTAAAAAGGGAATTTTCAAAGTGTATCTTGAAAATAAAATATTTATATAAAATCAATGGATTTTTTGGGAAATTAAATAAGAACTTCTATATAGAAATGATTAACAATTATATGGAAGTTTTAAAATGACGTTTTGGTATAAATACTGAATGAAGGTAATAAGAGGTAAATAAATGAGTATATGGAGTAAATATAATATTTGGGAAATTTATAGAAATTTAAAAAGGGAATTTCTAGTTATAAAAGAATTTTGGGAAAATATATTTAAAGTAAATATATAATAGAAATTTGTTTTAACAGATAAATGGGGAAGAATAATTTATAGACGATGTTTATAAATTTGGAAAAATATGTATCATTGGATAAATGAAAATATAAGTCTGAATTTATACAGAGAAGTGAAAATCGGTTTTAACGCCAATATTTGAAATTGGAATGTAAACTTAACATTTATAAGGGGAATTATAAAGGATGGAATATGAATTTGAAAAGGGAAAAATCTATTTTAAAAATAGAAATGGAATTTCGAATGGCTAGAAATAAATAACTTGTTAATAATAAAAACAAGTAGTGTGATTTATAAACAATGTTTATAAATGAAATAAAAATAATTATCAGTGGATAATTTGGATTGTAAATTCAGCAGCGAGTTTAAAACGGGAAATTGGGAGTTGTGTTAAAAAAGGAAACGAGGGAATTTATTTTGATGTTCGAAATGTGAATAGGATTTAAATAAAATCCATAAAGATTTGTAATTAGAATTCAACTAGGCCAAATGTTATAAAAGAATTTATTTAAGAAATTATATTGAATAAATCGGGATTTGACAAGATAATTAATATTCGGTTGGAAACCGATATTTTATGATCGAATATAAAGGCGATAGAGAATTATAAACTTATTAAATAAAATCAAGTATGAAGTTGAAATGTAAACAAGATTTGATAAATAAAATGGAATGTGAATAAGAAGTTGTAAAATAACTCGATAATTGGAATTTGAACCTGTGTAGAGTATTTAAATTATGAAATCAAGTTTTGATTTGATAAAACGAGTCCAGTTTCATATAAAGAAATAATATTCATGTTTTAAAATGAATAATGATTTAAAAGAAAACGTTTTGTAGATTTAAAATAGTTAGAAAAGGAAACTGGAAATTGTTAGGAATTACTAAATTCTAAAATGAATTTAGATATTGAGTTGACCTAAAATGGTAAATTATTCTGAAATTTGGAATGTTAATCGAATATAAGTTAACCGAAGGAGAGTTAATCGAATATAAGTTATTTGAACGGGAGTTAATCGAATATAAGTTATTCGAAGGAGAGTTAATCGAATATAAGTTATTCGAAGGAGAGTTAATGGAATATAAGTTATTCGAAGGAGAGTTAATTGAATATAAGTTATTCGAAAGAGAGTTAATCGAATTTAGGTTATTCAAGGAGAGTTAATCGAATAGAGATTACTCGAAAGAGAGCCATACGTCGAATTCGATTATATCGAATTCGGGAAAGTGCTATTTACTTTCTGATATTAGAATCAAGATTTATTTATTTATAAATTAGTTGTTTGTTTATTTATTCAAATTAAGAAATAAAAGCTATATTTGAAGTTAAATATTTTGAAAGTAGGGATTTTAATGTACTCGTTATAACCAATGTTTTTCATAAAAGAATTGGATTTGTAAACTGAATCCAAGAGTTGCCTAAGCAATGATTTGATAAGAAGATAAGTAACGGAATTAAGGAAATTAGAAACTGACTGGAGATTAGTTAAGTTGAATGGTTTTCTGAGCGTCAATCTGATGTTGGTTTCGGCCTTCGGGGTTGATATTCAAGGAATTGTTTTGTTACTAGTTTACAGTTAGAAACTGATGGATGTGGGAGGATAGCGATGTGTGAATAAGAACTGGAAACGTTTTCCAATGTTAATAACATATATTTTCTAAATTTAGAAAATAAGAATTTATGAATATATGGAAACGGAGAATGCGCAAATGAATCAATTAATGATAAATTAATTTAAGAGGGAAAAATGTTGATTGAAGATTGATCGATAAAATTTCCATTGGGAAATAAGATCGTTGTGTGTATGAATGTTTTCCTTCGATAGTTAAATAACCAACAATCAAAGTTTTGACCATTTTTCCATCGTCAATACAGAGAGACCGGGTTCAGATTCTTATCTGAAACTCACTCCGTATGGGCATTAGCATTGCGAATCAAATATGATGAAGATAATTGAAGACGGAGTTTATGCAAGGGTGGTTATGATAATTCTAGGTAGAAATTGCCTAAGATGGGTTTATAGAATAGTGCCTTCGGTTTGTCTAGTCCCAGGACAACCAGTATGGAAGAATATCTGACAGAATATATTTAATGGATCGCGTAAGTTAACCTCTTCAAATGTATTTATGTTTGGTGGCGGAGGAATTCGTTTCTCTTAGCTGTATACCCATGGTATTTTTGGGGAAATCAATTTGTGATTTGGCGGGTATGACGATGTTACATTCAAAGTAAATAAAGGTGTGATCTGTACGTTATGGCCTCTAGCCTCACAACCGAGAAATGGTATAAAATCGGGTAGGTCACATGGCTAAGTGGGTAGCTCCCAATTAGGGTGTATTGTCACCTGATCTAGACAAATTTCATTTACTTCTTTTACATATTTCGATGCAGTCCCTTTCGGGAACGCTTGCTGATCCCAACCATTGGTGATAATACATTCGGTACACTCAAGCGAAATGAGTGATCGGTCATATTTAGTCTGGGTTACAAGATGTTCTTGTTGAACCCGGTGTATTCCTCTCTAGAGATACACTTTCGCCAGGTGGTCTCATACCTTTCCAGTTGGAATCCATTGCCCAATAAGTTCCAGCGGTTTTTGATTATATATTGTGTATGTAGAGTGAGATGAAAGCATTCTGGTAAATGATTTTTAGTTGTGGTTGATAGATACTATTGTAATATCAGAAGAATTTTGATATAAAGAATATTTTGGAATATCATAAGGTAAAAACCATCTGTGTTTATGTGTAGATTGGTCTTACGATTATCCTTTCTTTTAGAGGGATTTTAAAAGTTAAACAAATGGTTGGAGTTTACTCACACCAGTCAAATGACTGACCCAGAGTTTACTTTGTTTTGTTTTCCCTAAATTCTTGGGTGCCCAATTTTGCACGGGCTGTCAAGTAGTCGGGATTTTATAGATATATTTGGAGAGTTGGGGCAGGAGGCTTCGGTAATATATAGCTATTATTTATTTTCGTTGTGTCGTAAGTGTTGTACTCCGATAATGGTATTGTATACAATACTGGTTTTATTTAAAAGTTATGTTATACACTATATTTATTTGTTCCGCTGTGAGATTCGTGCTACTCTGATGTTGTATCTATGTTCTTCTTCTATTCTAACTTTCTTTCATTCTATTTCTTACCCTCTAACTTCTTTCTATCGACGTTCCGGTATTTTCGATGCTTGGATAGTTCGACATGGTATTGTATGTCAATTACCGAGGTCGAAAATCCCCCGGGCCATTACAGTGGTATCAAAGCTGAAGGTTAAGTAATTACCTTGGCTCTGTGGCGTAACTCAATAGAGATAGGGTTAGTAATTCCCTAGATTGAGTTCGAGTGTATATATGAGTGTGTATTTGTTATTTGATATAAAAATGGTTTTGTATTATGGAGATTTATTGGTTGAGTTGTTTATGAGTTCTTGCCGATCAGTTTGATCTACTGTATCGGTAAGGGTTTCTAAACACTTGAATATGATGAACCGACACAGTATGTTATGGAAGAGGGTAAATGAAATAATTTTACCCAAAATTATATTTGATATAAAAGAATGATTTATATTTGAATTATTATAGTATATTGGATGTGTTGGTTATTATTATAATCAAATATGGTTATAGAAAAACCAATTAGAATTCATATAAGTGTAATATATAAAACCGATATGTTAAATCTGAATTTAAACCAGAATTGGAATTAAAAACTTTGGACACTTGGAAAAGTGTTTGTAAATGGACTTGGATTAAATATATGAGAATTTTAAAATCCTAGGAGATTTTAAATGTTTTACAAGCATTGTGAATGATATTTTGGAATAAAATTCAAAATGGAAGTGTTTAAGAAATGGTTTTGAAAAGTGATAGTATTGAACTCACTTCAATCGCTGGGAAATAACCCTAATGATGTTGCCCATATCATCAGTTGTGATAACCCCGAATCCCTGTGCAACGGAAGCAAGGATAATCATTGGAATATAACATATAAACAATAACAGCAGAACATAATGATAGAATTACAGCAGATAAAGTACATCAAATTTACACTAGAAATAATATTAACATCAGAGTTACACAGCATAACAGGATCGTACTTAGTACATAATACAGTTTCAGCTTAAAATAAAATGTTTGCAGCGAAATTAAACATAATATACTAAATAAAATCTAAACGGCATAATAGAAATGATAGGATCCATCTTCAGCTCCATAGCTATCCAGAATGAGCCTGCTAAAAACCTGAATACAAGGCTGCCTGTGTGGAAAGGAGGGCATCCGAGTTAGCAAAGTGAAACAAACTACGAGTCAGTCATGGGACTGGTATGAGAAATCTTACTTAACCTATTTAATAATAAGGCTAATCACATAACCACACCGCTAACGCGGAACGGGTTTACTCCATTGGATTGCCAGTGCATGAACAAAGTAAATCATTTAAACAACGCAATACTTTTTGGAAAAATGAAGTCATTACAAGACTCAAGTCCCATCACACAATGCAACACAAACCGAAGGATAGAGTTTTACCTTATAATGGCCAAAATATGCTTGATACGTATAAATCAAAATCATTTGATATTATTATTAGTGTCTATATGTTTCAAAAACATTTCAATCACAATGTATCAATCATAGACGGCATAGCTACATATATTATGTCTCCATACTAATTTTACAATCAAAACTGCACGGTGTCGTATTGGAAGTTGGATTTTCATCATGAACCAAGGCAAGGGATCATTCTTACCGAATTCGAGAAAATCTAGCCCATGTCTCAGGGCAAGTACTCAGTCAAACCCTTAGGAGCCACAGGGTCGGTCCACACATATATTAGTGGATTATATATAATTCCTGAACAATACGTTTCCCCGCCCTATGGGGCATAAATTATGAGCCACTAGGGACTCAAATCCAAGGTATCTCGCTTTCCATCATCCACATAAGTAAAAATGTCTGGGCTCCATACCATGACACCACTCCTAGCTAGAAAGAAACGTATGTTCTCCCTGGATCCTTCTCCCGTTTCTGGTTCATACCGAGGTGTGAGGCTCGCGAATCAATGCTATGCACAAAGCTATGCTAATTAAAGTTGTTCTTTGATCGTCAACCACAAGGCTCTGCTTTTCAGCAAAAGCCGTGATCATTTGCATCTTAGCATGCCACACTGACCATTCATGCCACGCAGCTGATGTCTATCGATATATAACCTCTGAGCTCGTATGTTTCAGAGAAGGGTGTTAAGCCAGAGAATAAACTCTCCGCCACCAAGCAGATATATATTTAATAGAAATAAATCAATACATAATAAAATCCAATGTCACACATGCATCCATTTACAAGTTTGTTCTGGGTCTAAACGAAACCGGAGGCACCTTATTTCACGTCCCATATGTCCAATATGGAATAAAGGCCCTCGCTTATTCGGACAATCAACAAGTACGTCCGGACAGCTACCACTGTAACCCTTTCGAGGCAACAACTCCAATCAAAGGAATCAGTAGTTGCCCATTGGATGTGAAGATCTCCGGTCTTCAACCACCGTCTTCAAATCTTCAACTTCTAATCGTCGATCAATTATTTGAAATGAGAATTAACTCGGCCATTTCAAATAATTTGCATATATATATAATTAAAATCATTTCTTTTTATTCCATATCGTTTATAATATTTTATAATGATTTATCGCTATTTTTATTTATATAAAAATAGCCCCTTTTAATTAAACGACGCTTCAGGTCATAACGCGGCTCTGACACTGTTTTCATTAAATTTGAATTACACATTTCTCAGAATCTAACCGTTGGATCTTAACAAATTTTATATTGTTGTAAAGACCTTTGCGAACCCAACGGTTCCAGTTTTTGGAAAATCCGACAGTCGGATCTCTCGGTATAATCGTTTAAAGTTACGATTTCAAATCGCGAACTACCACGTGCGATTCGTTTTATTTTAATTTATATATATAATTCGTTCGACGATTTCAAATTATTTATTCTTTAAATAATTTTGTTCACTTCATACACATGTTAAAAAGAATATTTTTATCTAACAAAAATATATTTTAACACATGGTTCTTTTTCTAACTTTGCTAACATGTCAATGATTAATGTTTTGATCTAACAAAACATATTTAACAAAACATTTTTTTAACTTGAATCTTTTTAATGACTCCTTCGTACATTAAAAATATAATTTTTAATGTAAAAACATTTCTATCAAACTTAACTCTTTGTACAGATTCATTCATACATTAATAATGTAATTTTTAATGTAAAAGCATTTTTATCAAACTAGAATCTTGGTAATGATTCATTCATACATTAAAAATGTTATTTTTAATGTAAAAGCATTTTTATCAAACAAAGAATATTTTTAATGATTCCTACTTACATTGAAAATGTGGTTTTTTTTAATGTAAAAACATTTTTATCAAATAATGAATATTTTTAATGATTCCTACTTACATTGAAAATGTGATTTTTTTTTTTTTAATGTAAAAACATTTTTATCCAACAATGAATATTTCTTACATTAAAAATGTAAATTTTAATGTGACAACATTTTTATCCAACTAGAATCTTTTTAATGAATCTTTTAGGCATTAAAAATGTAGACATTAAAAATGTAAATTTTAATGTTAACATATTTATCATCATTTCTCTCAAGCAATAAAAATGTAAATTTTTATTGTTAAACTTTTCTGTTTCAAATTTTTTTTATTTTTCACCATTTCTTCTATGTGTTAAACTTTTCTAATTTAAACAATGTTCGTTTTTCATATTTCTTATATAAACCAAAAATTCGAATTTTCATTGTTGAACTTTTCTAATTTAAACAATGTTCATTTTTCATATTTCTTATATACAATAAAAATATGAATTTTTATTGTTGAACTTTTCTAATTTAAATAATGTTCATTTTCCATATTTCTTATATATAATAAAAAGGAACAATTAACGACAAGGACAAAAGCCCACTAAAATTTATCCATAAGGACAACCGCCTAATATTTTTTTCAAAAGGACAATACACTACAGTACTCCTGTTCAATTTTCACTCCCGTTCGGTTTCTACCACATCGCGCTTCAATTTTTCTCGTTAAATTTTTCTCCACCGCCGCGATTTTTCTCTCCATGATTTGTTCTTCAAACATCTCCCTCGTTCGATCATCTTCAGAATTTTTCGAGCTCCTCAATTTTTTCGATTTGCCCTAATTTTATCATCTCAAAAGCTTCATCGATTCATGAACATGTCGCGGATTTAGATTCGTTTGGCAGTGAATATGATGTCTTCATTTTTTGATTTCGTGAATTCTTCGTAGAAAATCAAACGATAGAGATGAAGGAGAAAAAATTTGTCGCCGTATACTTTTTTTTAATGGTGAAGTTGGTAGCAGTTTTTAGTTATCATTTTGAGGTAATTAGGGAGAAGGACAAACTTTACCGAAAAATTAGGCTGAAGGACACCAAGTTTTATTTTTATTCTGAAAGACAAACTTTGAACCAAAATTAAGCTGAAGGAAAATGCTAAATGTAATTAGCATTATATTCAGTTTTTTAACTACACGAAAATGCTAGTTTTAATTAGCATTATTCAGTTTTACACTGCAGAAAATGCTAATTATATTTAGCATTGTCCCTCATCCTAAATTTTTTCAAAGTTCGTCCTTCAGCCTAAAAATAAAACTTGACGTCTTTCAGACTAGTTTCTTTTCCAAAGTTTGTCCTTATGCCTATTTTCCAATATCATTTTTCTATTTTTTTGGGTAACATTTTTCGTGTTTTAACAGTGTTATGCTTTTGTGTTTATAATTTTGGCGCTATATCAGTTTTGTACATGCACTGTTGTATTAGCTTTGCAACTCAATCGAAATTATGTCATTATAATCAATCAAAGTGGGATGTAAACATTTTTTGTATTAGTTTTCCTTTAAAATATCAAAGCAGTTTTTAGGTATCATTTTTGTATTTTCTAGTTGAATTTACATCTTAGCAGTTTTTAGGTATCATTTTTACATTTTTTTAGGTATCACTTTTATATTTTCTAGTTGAATTTACATCATAACAGTTTTTTGGTATCTTTTTTATATTTTTTTAGATATCACTTTTATATTTTCTAGTTGAATTTAAATCATAGCAGTTTTTATGTATCATTTTTATATGTAAATATTTTTTTAGCACTGTTTTATATTCGTTTGTTGTGTTTTAATATTATATCTATTTTGTAGTTGTATTGTTGCATTATCTATGTATTATAGTCGAACTTATTTCGTTATAATCAACCAAACTGTGATGTAAGTAATTTTTGTGTTACTTTTTATTTAAAACATCACAGCAGTTTTTATGTATCATTTTTATATATTTTTGGGTATCATTTTTACTATATTTACTGCACTATGTTTTTTTAGTTACTTTTTGTTGTTGTATTAATTTTTTTGCTGTAATGTTGCACTAGCATTGTAATTCAATTGAATTTATTTCATTTTAATCAATCAAATTGTGATTCAAACATTTTCTGTATTGCTTTTGTCGTTAAAATATTAAAGCAGCTTTTAGGTATCATTTTTATATTTTTAGGTAGATTTGTGTTGTTTGCTTTGGTAATTGACTTTTTTTGATACACAACATTAATTCTAACTGATACCCACTGAAAATAACACTCATCTAGTCAACTCAAATCGCACAAAAATAATATTTATTCTCAATAATACCTACTGATTTAAAAAATAATAGCAATCGATTCAATTCAATTATCACAAATTGAGATTATTCTCAATAATACACAATAATACCCACTTGTATCATATGATACCTACAACTATACATAACTGATATACTAGGATACATTGTTTTCCTACACAATATAAGTACATACAACACTGCTCCCCATTCCAAGAATGTATTCATGCATTTACTTTTACTTGTACTCAATCTAGTCTTGAATTCAAGTAAATTCCAGCAGCATGCAGTATCTGCAAGAATTTCATACATAATCAAAACTTTTACCAACATAATAATGTAAATTCAACTAGAAAATACAAAAATGATACCTAAAAAAAATATAAAAATCATACCTAAAAACTGCTATGATGTAAATTCAACTAGAAAATATAAAAAAGATACCTAAAAAAATATAAAAATGATATCTAAAAACTGCTATGATGTAAATTCAACTAGAAAAAATAAAAATGATACCTAAAAAAATATAAAAATGATACTTAAAAACTGCTTTGATATTTTAAAGGAAAACTAATACAAAAAATATTTACATCCCACTTTGATTGATTAAAATGACATAATTTCGATTGAGTTGCAAAGCTAATGCAACAGTACATGTACAAAACTGATATAGCACCAAAATTATAAACACAGAAGCATAACACTTTTAAAACACGAAAAATGATACTTAAAAAAATAGATAAATGATACCTAAAAACTGTTGTTAACTTCACCATAAAAAAAAAGTATTTTCCAGCGATTTTTTTCGCGTTCATCTCTCTCCTTCGATTTTCTATGACGAATTCGCAAAATAAAATATAAAGAAATCATCTCTACTGCCTATCGAATCAAAATCCTCGGCATCTTCAATAATCGACGAAGTTTTTGAGAAAAAATTAGGGCAAACCGAATAAATTGAGGAGATTCTTATTACCCTAATCTCTTGAACGAATTCCCAAATCAGTACGCCCATGATCGATTTTGGTATGGATGTTTGCTGGAGATCGAAACAAAACACGAAAAAAAATTGCGTTCATAATCAATGGCGAGATTGACGGCGATAGCAGATTGATGAAGAAAAGAAAATAGCAGCCGAATAAATTATTTTAGTGTATTGTCCATTTGGTTAAATTTTTAGTGGGCTGTCCTTATGAATAAAAAAGCCCTTAGTTTTGTCCTTGTAAATATTTTCCTATAATAAAAATATGAATTTTTATTGTTAAACTTATTTTATTTCAAAACATGAACATTTTACATATTCAATATATACAATAGAATTGTGATTTTTATCGTTTAACCAATTTTATATTTCAAATAATGATCATTTTCATATTTTCTATTCATACAATAAAAATGTGATTTTTATTATTAACATATTTTTATTTCCAAAAATGATCATTTTAACAAATTCTATTTATACAATAAAAATGTGATTTTTATTGTTCAAACAATTCTATTTAAAAACAAGAATATTTCAGAAAATTTTGGCATTATAATGGCAGGGTAATTAAAACCGGCACCATCCGTACTACGGGTCCTCTGCTATCCTAGGCCTCGCGGCGATACAAGGGTATAATTTTTTTTTATAATTTTCACAACACAATTCATTTTCACAACACTATGAATTTACCACAAACAAAATCAATTTTGTTGCAACCACAATCAATTACACACAATTGCAACCAATTTCACACCCCAATACAAACAAGTCATCCATGGTCTGTGGACGATGTCGTCGAGAGCTACTAAACTCCGTCTGCAACCTAATATAATTTTATTCAATTATTTTTTAACTCAGGAATCTCACATTGCTTTTTATTCCTTATAAAATTGTAGAAAGCTCCAAAAATTCTCCGGTCACTTTTGGAATGTCGTGTACGATGTCACGGTCCTGATGTCTCCTGTTTCATCGAATTTCGTTATCGTATAGAAAAGATACGATTTATATAAATATAATTAGATTTGCAATTCTTTTATATGTTAAAAATAGTTTGAATAAACTAAACCTGCTACCTTCAGATTACAGTTTAAAACTATGTTTTGATTTTTCTCCCAATCTGAGTAGCTTGAAGGCGATCGGATTTCCCCATGTCGAAGAGCTTGGAACAACGCTCAGATCGACGGTTGTGATGACCCAAACTTCCCCGTAAGGAAAGACTAGATTGCTTTGAGAACAATACACAATAGAGCACAAACTGAACAACATTTTATTGTTGATTACAACAATTAAATCAAAGTACAAGAATGTAACAGAGTATGAATACTTATTACATAAAAGAAATACAATAATATCAGAGATTTAAATTACATTTAAATAGCAGCGGAAAAATATTACAAATATACAACCGAAAGGAATACACGGATACAGAGCTTTCCGAATACCGCTTCAGCTGTAAACCAGGATCCTGTAAATATATCTGCAAAAAGCTACTCGACTGCCCGTGTGGAAATTATGGGCACCCGAGTTTGCCAGTGAAACAAACTACAGGTCAGTTATGGGACTGGTATGAGAAATCTTAACTAAACTAACCTAATAATAAGGCTAATCACAGGACCACGCCGCTAACGCGGAATGGGTTTACTCCATTGGATTGCCAGTGCATAAACTTAAAGTAAATCATTAAACAACGCAATGCTTTTTTTTAGAAAAATGAAACCATTATAAGACCCAAGTCCCATCACACAATGCAATGCAAACCGGAGGTTAGGGTCTTACCTTATAATGGTCAAAAGATGCTTGATACGATAGAACGGGTTTAATATTAGTGCGTATATGTTTTTAATAAAAACATTTCAATCATAATGTATCAATCATAGACGGCATAGTACCCCATCCTACTATGTCGCCATACTAGTTCTACAATCAAGACCGCATGGTGTCGTATTGGAGATTTGGTTTCCATCACGAGTCAAGGCTAGGGAGGAGCTCCTTACCGATTCGAGACACTCTAGCAAATGCCTCAGGATCACACCTATGGGCAACCCTTGGATAGCTGCAGGGTCGGTCCCTACCTAGGGGTAGTGGATTAGTTATGCCTGAACACACGTTTCTCGGTCCCTTTGGACCTATAATATGACCACTAATGGCCTATAAATCTGAGGCGCCTCAAAATCCAACATCCACATAAGTAAAATGCCAGCCAGTTTAAGCACTGACACTACTACTAGCAAGAAAGAAACGTGTGCACTCCCTGCGTTCCCTTCTCCCGTTTTAGACTCATACTGGGGTGTGAGGCTCGCGAAGTCACGCTACATAAAGCTACGCCTAAACAGGCTATGCTTTGACCATCGACCACAAGGCCCTGCTTTTCAACAAAAGCCTTGATCATTTGCATCTTGGCGTGCCATATTGACAATTCATGCCATGCGATCAATCACTATTAATGTATACCAGGGTGTTAAGTAGAGAATAAATTCTCCACCACCAAACAGACATACATCAACAGAAATCGATTTAATTCACATGGAACGAAATCCAATGTCAGACACGCATCTATTTACTAGCTTATGCTCTGGGTCTGAGCGAAAACCAAATCCAAGCAATCAACAATAGTCCGGATGGCCACCACTGAAGCCCCTTCAAGGTAGCTACTCCCATCAGGGTCTTTTTAGCAACACATCCATTCGATGTGAAGATCGTCGGTCTTCAATCACCGTCTTCAACTTTGACTCTTCATCGTCGTAGAAATTATTCAGAATGGGTTAAACCCGGTCTTCCCGAATAACTCACGTATTTATAATAAAAAGCCAAGTAATATAAAACACATCCAACGCCCCATTCCAATTCAGAATATTCTTATAAATAAACTATTCAAATTATTCTATCAAAGATAAATTCTTTATCTTTATTCTTAAATCTTTCTTTTAAAGATTTATTAAGAACCCAATTTGGTTTTAAATATCACAATTCATTATTCAATGATTAATTAAATTTAATAAATTAATCTTATCTTTAACTTGGTTAAAGAACTAATGTCATTTAAAACATAGCTCACAGTAAACCCCAAATCATTTTCCATAAAATATGGAATCTTCACAGAAATCAAATCAATATATAATCGCTATAAATTTCTGTATTTGACCAATAATATAAATTGAATAACGGCAAAGCCTCTTAAATTCCATATGTAGTATCGGTCTTCTTTTACAGAAGCTTATCTCGGTTATTATAATTCGAATTCTATTCAATTCCAATCTAATATATATTAAATTGGAAAACTTTACTTTTGGAAAATTCCCCTTTGAATCTTAACAAAAGGCTTATAAATTCCAAATCATATTTTCACTGTCAGTTGGGTTAAAGAACACATGTCACTTAAAAACATAGTTCACAATAAACCCAACTCACATTTCATTTTTTTCAATTATAAAATATAACTGAAAACTTTAATAATCTAAATTAAAAGATTGTTCTTTTCATACGGGGTTTAAGAACAGTGTTATTTAAGACACTATTCATGACAAACCCAAATCCAATTTATTTAATTTAATTTCAATTAAATATTAGAAAATTGGAAAACTTCATTAAATCTAAATTTAATGATTTATTCTAGTTAATAACTAGTTCGTTTTAATAAAAATGTATTTTTCTAAAATATATTCTTTTCCTAAGATATTTTCTAAAATATTCTTTATTGGAATGCGACTCAATCTACAACCATATATAGCATGTTATCAACAATCATGATAAATAATTATTAAACATCCAAATGACGACTAGAGTGGAATTTATAACTGTGTGAGCATTAAAGTAAAAATTAACGCTTATCACAGACTGTCAATCCATTGACTGACAGATAACTAAATATTGGGATTAGTGTGTATCCAATATCATCCCAATACCCGTGTGGGGTTTCATCCATCAATCAAATAATAAATTATTTGTGCACTTGGGCGATGTGTAAAAATTATCAACCCAATCACGTAAACAAGTCGGATGACATATGAATGGAAGTGTAATATTTAGTTTTGAATATACTAACAATATATTTAACACATCAACTATTTCAACATCACAGACAAACATCACCATTCTTTTTATTGTTGACAAATGACAATAAAAATCTTAACTTCGATTCCAATTCTTTTTATTGCCAACAAATGACAATAAAATCTTAACTCTTATCTATTGACCAAAATGTATATTTTTGGTCTCATTCATTTTTAAATGACAGAATGAATATTTTACTTCATCCTTTTTAAAATGACCAAAAATACCTCTTTTATTCTAATTCTTTTAAAGTGACAAAATTCGTACTTTTGTCTAATTTCTTTTAATGTTCAAAATATGATACATTTGTCTAATCTTTCCAATGTAGAAAAGTGATTATTTTGTCTAATCTTTTCAATGTAACAAAATGACAAATTTGTCTAATTCCTTTAATGTAAACAAAATCTTCATTTCTAACTCATTCTCTATAATGTATAAAAATATACATTTTCAGTTCACTCATTTTAATGTATAAAAATATACATTTTCAGTTCACTCTTTTTAATGTATAAAAATATACATTTTCATTCTCATTTTCTGACAAAAATGTACTTTTATTCTAATATTCATTTTCTAAAAAAATGTATATTTTATTCTAATTCATTTCAATGTAAACAAACTGAGTATTTTAACTTCATTCTTTTTAAAATGATAAAAAAATGTTATTATTCTCATCCTATTACATTTGACGTAAACGAATGTTTTTATTTCATTCTTTTGTATTTGACAAAAATGAATATTTTTGCCATTCTTTTACATTTGACATAAATGGATTTTATTTTATTCCATCCTTTTTTATTTGGCAAAAATGAATATTTTTGTTAAAACCTTTTTGATGAACAAAAATGCCTATTTTTATTTAATCCTTTAATTGAACAACAATGTCTGTTTTTGTTTGATGAAAAAATATCTTTCTCTTTTTACTGAAACAAAAATGTCTCTTTCTTGTTAAGGAACAAAAATGTATACTTTCTTCTAAATGACCAAAATGTATATTTTGGTTAAACTCTTTTTAATTTCGAAAAATGATTATTTTGGTCTATTCATTTTTAAATAACAAAAATGAATATATTTAATTCCTTCTTTTCAATGTGACAAAAATGTCCTTTTCTAATTCTTTCTATTTAAGGTGACAAAAATGTCCTTTTCCAATCCTTTCTATTACGGTAACAAAATGTGAATTTTTGTTTAATCTTTTTAATGTAAACGAAATATGAATTTTGAACAATCCTTTTAAGGTAAACAAAATATGAACATTTATTTCTATTATCATTCTTTCACAAAAAAAAATGTGATCTTTATTTCTAATTCTACACTTCTATAATGTAAACAATATATATATATATATATATATATATATATATAAACATAATTTCTCTTTATTGAAAAAAAAGTAAACAAAAATCTATTCTTTTTAATCTATAAAAATGTTCATTTTAATCTCACTAACATGTCTAATAAAAAAAAAAGATATTTCCTTTCACTAACATGTTTTTAACAAAAATGATATTTCATTTCACTAACATGTTTTTAACAAAAATGATATTTCATTTCACTAACATGTTTTTAACAAAGAATGATATTTCATTTCATTCTTCTAAATATGACAAAATTGAACATTTTGCCTCATTCTATTTATTTTAACATACATGAACATTTTTGTTTATAACCTTCTTATTATACTCTTTTTATTATAATGGACAAAGATGTTGTTTTCATAATCAATTTCTAATCAAAAGGGTTATTTTGATTTGCAAAACATATTTCAAAATAAAAGATTATTTTTATTTTCATAAACATGTTTTGACAAGAAGATGATTTTTATTTAACCATAACCTAAATAACAAGTTGTTCAACATGATCTAATTAAAAAAAATGTTAATTTTGTTTCTAATCAAGCTTCTGACAAAAATGTTTCTTTTTATTTCTAACTATTTTATTTCAACAAAATGATTTAATTTATTTCAACTATTTCTATCCAACAAAAATGATTATTTTTGTTTGATCTATTTTTATTCAAAAAAAAATGTTAATTTTTGTTTGATCTTTCTAATGTAAACAAAAATGAAAATCCTGTGTAATTCTAATCTTTATTGTAAACAAATATGACAATAAAACATGATTTCTTTTTATTGGAAAGAATGGTACTTAAAAATCTGTCCTTTTGATTGAAAAAGAATATTTTAACAAAATCTCTTCTTTTGTTTCATAACAAACTTCTAATCATAAATGTCATTTTGAATTGCATAACATATTTCAAATAAAAATGTCCATCTTTGTTTACCATAATCTAATTGACAAAAGTGTTAAATTTGTTTAACATAATCTAACTAACACAAAATTGCTTAACATAATCTAATTAACACATACCACAACAACCATCATCATCAACAAACAACAAATACAATATCATACATCACCGAATTGAATTCAATTAACATACATATATGGAATTGAAACAATAAAAGATAATTAAATTTTAATTATTTTTAAAACAAAGAAATCTTACCGAACAATTCAGATCTGAAATTTCTCTGAATTTTTGACTTGCCCTGTTTCAGTCCTAATCAGTTCCATGAGGTAGATCTGGATCTCACGAGTCCAACGCAACGAAAATCGTTCGATTCCAACCTAAAACGGATGAGTTATTGCTTTTTGATCATTTGATTTCATTGTTTATATAAATTAATTAATTAAATAAAGAATTTAACCCTTCTTCTATCTTTTTGTCTGGAAAGCTCTCATTACAGAACCCATCGCACCAAATAGGAAACCCACCGTCGCACCACCATAGGACCCACCATCGACCGATCTGCCTCCGCCACCTCGCGCACCGGAGCGCCGCCGTCCAAAGCCCAGAGTCTCTTGAAACTCGATGCTCTCTCTTCGCCTGGGAACGGGTTCGAAAGCCGTGCCTTTCAGCTCGAAAATTGGCCAAACCGTGATGTGAGACATCATCACAACCGTTCATATTAAGGATCTCCTTGTGTTCTTCGATTTTTGTTTTGGACTTAAGCTTAATTTGATTGGTATTGTGGTAAATTAGGGATTGAATTTGGGGACACGATGGCCATTGAAAATTTGAAGGCGGCGGCTGCATTTGTTAGAATTAGGTTAAGAACAGTATACGGTATTTATACCGTATTCCCATTTATTTTTATTTTATTTCCTTTTTATTTCTGACAATTATTGTTTAATGCCACGAACTACAAATCAAACCCAACGAGTGTCGCCCCTAGCTAATAACCCCCATCCCGGACACAATGGTACATGTTTCGTAACCCAATTCGACTGTTACGATATGTTTTTCTTTAAATTAAATTAAAAGTCATTTAATTATGAAATTCAAACGTACATTTTAAATTACCGGGGCCACATACTAACTCTAAAAATTATAGAAAAATTATTTCTAGTTATGTTTTGACGATACGGTCCTAACGAGACTAATTTCGTCGAATTTTGTGACTGCTTGAAAAATGGCTATTTTCAAGTCGATTAAATTTGACTAAAATAGTCAAAACACATTTTCTTTTACCACGCTCACATATTTATTTAAACAATTATGAAAATTGAAACTTAGCAATAATTTGACATTCCGGTTCCAACGAAAGTGGTTTCGTCGAAAACCGAGGTCGTTTGAAAAATGGCTATTTTTAAGGCCAATATATTTAATTAAAATATATATAAATTCTACAACGACTTTTCTAACTTTTGAACTGGGCATAACTTTTGATTTTTAAAGTGAAATTTAGATTTTTCAGATTCGTTGGAAAGATATGATTAAACAGATTTAAATATTTCTGGTTTCGCTCAATTCTGATTTAAAATGAATCCTGTACAGTCAGTCAAAGTTCAAATTCAAAATTTCAAACTGCAGCGCTGTTTTTAACTCCTTTTATAATTAAATTAAATTTATTCGTTTTAAAATAAATTTTTAGTCGTTCTTAGTTAAAATAAATTATTTTAAATGTGAAAAAAATCCATTAAAATTTCTAAAATAAAATTTTTAAATTGGCCACAAAATTCCGGGTCGTTACAATCGCCCCCACTTAAAATCTTTTCGTCCTCGAAAAGGAACGAAGTTAAAAAGTTGTTTCATTAACTAGCTCAACTTTAAATTTTTTTTTTGTTTAATTAATTATCACTCTAATATTCTAATTAGTGAGATTAATTATCAGACATCACAACCAGCAATCAATTAGGTGATTAACTTTTCAAATATATTACTTTAATATATAGTCAAAAATCAGATTTTTAGTGCAAATCACAGCAATTTGTCCTAACTGAGTTTTGCTTCTCATACCAGTCAATGGAAATATATAGAAATCCCACTTTCGATACTCGAACCTAAATACTGGTGATGGTGCACCAATCATCAGAATTATCTCCGGGCGACTAGAGTGTGATTCTATATCTATCTAGTATATTAAAACTTCGAATATCCGTTAATTACTCGTATGTTCGAAACCTTTATATACTCGATTGTCCACAATAAAAATATAATATACTCAAATACGTATATTTAGATAAAATTTTCAAAACTGAGTTTGCTTTCATTTTTATTTTAAAGAAAATAATACTCTTCACACTCGTTCTAGGATTCTACTGATCCTATCTCTAACGAGTTATTCTCATTGGATATTACTAATCCAATCTCTGATGAATTCTTTCGTTCGGTTCTAATGTGTCTTGTTCTCGAGCTCTGTAAACCAAAGCTCTGATACCAACTGTGATGACCCAAACTTCCCCGTAAGGAAAGACTGGATTGCTTTGAGAACAATATACAATAGAGCACAAACTGAAGAACATTTTATTGCTGATTACAACAATTACGTCAGAGTACAAGAATATAACAGAGTATGAATACTTATTACATAAAAGAAATACAATAATATCGTAGATTTAAATTACATTTAAATAGCAGCGGAAAAATATTACAAATATACAACCGAAAGGAATACAAGGATACAGAGCTTTCCGAATACCGCTTCAGCTGTAAACCAGGATCCTGTAAATATATCTGCAAAAAGCTACTCGACTGCCCGTGTGGAAATTATGGGCACCCGAGTTTGCCAGTGAAACAAACTACAGGTCAGTCATGGGACTGGTATGAGAAATCTTAACTAAACTAACCTAATAATAAGGCTAATCACAGGACCACGCCGCTAACGCAGAACGGGTTTACTCCATTGGATTGCCAGTGCATATGCTTAAAGTAAATCGTTAAACAACGCAATGCTTTTTTTAGAAAAATGAAACCATTATAAGACCCAAGTCCCATCACACAATGCAACGCAAACCGGAGGATAGGGTTTTACCTTATAATGGTCAAAAGATGCTTGATACGATAGAACAGGTTTAATATTAGTGTGTATATGTTTTTAATAAAAACATTTCAATCATAATGTATCAATCATAGACGACATAGTACCCTATCCTACTATGTCGCCATACTAGTTCTACAATCAAAACCGCATGGTGTCGTATTGGAGATTTGGTTTCCATCACGAGTCAAGGCTAGGGAGGAGCTCCTTACCGATTCGAGACACTCTAGCAAATGCCACAGGATCACACCTATGGGCAAACCTTGGATAGCTGCAGGGTCGGTCCCAACCTAGGTGTAGTGGATTAGTTATGCCTGAACACACGTTTCGCGGTCCCTTTGGACCTATAATATGACCACTAACGGCCTATAAATCCGAGGCGCCTCAAAATCCAACATCCACATAAGTAAAATGCCAGCCAGTTTAAGCACTGACACTACTACTAGCTAGAAACAAACGTGTGCACTCCCTGCGTTCCCTTCTCCCGTTTTAGACTCATACCGGGGTGTGAGGCTCGCGAAGTCACGCTACACAATGCTATGCCTAAACAGGCTATGCTTTGATCATCGACCACAAGGCCCTGCTTTTCAACAAAAGCCTTGATCATTTGCATCTTGGCGTGCCACATTGACAATTCACACCATGCGATCAATCACTATTAATGTATACCATGGTGTTAAGTAGAGAATAAATTCTCCACCACCAAACAGACATGCATTAACAGAAATCGATTTAATTCACATGGAACGAAATCCAATGTCAGACACGCATCCATTTACTAGCTTATGCTCTGGGTCTGAGTGAAAATCAAATCCGAGCAATCAACAATAGTCCGGATGGCCACCACTGAAGCCCCTTCAAGGTAGCTACTCCCATCAGGGTCTCTGTAGCAACACATCCATTCGATGTGAAGATCGTCGGTCTTCAATCACCGTCTTCAACTTTGACTCTTCATCGTCGTAGAAATTATTCGGAATGGGTTAAACCCGGTCTTCCCGAATAACTCACGTATTTTATAATTAAAAGTCAAGTACTATAAAACTCATCCAACGCCCCATTCCAATTCAGAATATTCTTATAAATAAACTATTCAAATTATTCTATCAAAGATAAATTCTTTATCATTATTCTTAAATCTTTCTTTTAAAGATTTATTAAGAACCCAATTTGGTTTTAAATATCACAATTCATTATTCAATGATTAATTAAATTTAAGAAATTAATCCTATCTTTAACTTAGTTAAAGAACTAATGTCATTTAAAACATAGCTCACGGTAAACCCAAAATCATTTTCCATAAAATATGGAATCTTCACAGAAATCAAATCAATATATAATCGCTATAAATTTCTGTATCTGAACAATAATATAAATGGAATAACGGCAAAGCATCTTAAATTCCATATGTAGTATCGGTCTTCTTTTACAGAAGCTTATCTCGGTTATTATAATTCGAATTCTATTCAATTCCAATCTAATATATATTAAATTGGAAAACTTTACTTTTGGAAAATTCCCCTTTGTATCTTAACAAAAGGCTTATAAATTCCAAATCATATTTCCACTGTCAGTTGGGTTAAAGAACACATGTCACTTAAAAACATAGTTCACAATAAACCCAACTCACATTTCATCTTTTTCAATTATAAAATATAACTGAAAACTTTAATAATCTAAATTAAAAGATTGTTCTTTTCATACGGGGTTTAAGAACAGTGTTATTTAAGACACTATTCACGACAAACCCAAATCCAATTTATTTAATTTCAATTAAATATTAGCAAATTGGAAAACTTCATTAAATCTAAATTTAATGATTTATTCTAGTTAATAACTAGTTCGTATCAATAAAAATATATTTTTCTAAAATATATTATTTTCCTAAGATATTTTCTAAAATATTCTTTATTGGAATGTGACTCAATCTACAACCATATATAGCATGTTATCAACAATCATGATAAATAATTATTAAACATCCAAATGACGACTAGAGTGGAATTTATAACTGTGTGAGCATTAATGTAAAAACTAACGCTCATCACAGACTGTCAATCCATCGATTGACAGATAACTAAATATTGGGATTAGTGTGTATCCAATATCATACCAATACCCGTGTGGAGTTTCATCCATCAATCAAATAATAAATTATTTGTGCACTTGGGCAATGTGTAAAAATTATCAACCCAATCACATAAACAAGTCGGATGACTTATAAATGGAACTGTAATATTCAGTTTTGAATATACTAATAATATATTTAACACATCAACTATTTCAACATCACAGACAAACGTCACCATTCTTTTTATTGTTGACAAATGACAATAAAAATCTTAACTTCGATTCCAATTCTTTTTATTGTTAACTAATGACAATAAAATCTTAACTCTTATCTATTGACCAAAATGTATATTTTTGGTCTCATTCATTTTTAAATGACAGAATGAATATTTTACTTCATCCTTTTTAAAATGACCAAAAATACCTTTTTTATTCTAATTCTTTTAAAGTGACAAAATTCGTACTTTTGTCTAATTTCTTTTAATGTTCAAAATATGATACTTTTGTCTAATCTTTCCAATGTAGAAAAAGTGATTATTTTGTCCAATCTTTTCAATGTAACAAAATGACAAATTTGTCTAATTCCTTTAATATAAAAAAATGTTCATTTCTAACTCATTCTCTTTAATGTATAAAAATATACATTTTCAGTTCACTCTTTTTAATGTATAAAAATATACATTTTCAGTTCACTCTTTTTAATGTATAAAAATATACATTTTCATTTTCTGACAGAAATGTACTTTTATTCTAATATACATTTTCTAAAAAAAATGTATATTTTATTCTAATTCATTTCAATGTAAACAAACTGAGTATTTTTACTTCATTCTTTTTAAAATGATAAAAAAAACGTTTTTGTTCTCATCCTATTACATTGGACGTAAACGAATGTTTTTATTTCATTCTTTTATATTTGACAAAAATGAATATTTTTGTCATTCTTTTACATTTGACATAAATGGATTTTATTTTATTCCATCCTTTTTTATTTGGCAACAATGAATATTTTTGTTAAAACCTTTTTGATGAACAAAAATGCCTATTTTTGTTTAATCCTTTAAATGAACAACAATGTCTGTTTTTGTTTGATGAAAAAATATCTTTCTCTTTTTACTGAAACAAAAATGTCTCTTTCTTGTTAAGGAACAAAAATGTATACTTTCTTCTTAATGACAAAAATGTATATTTTGGTTAAACTCTTTTTAATTTCCAAAAATGAGTATTTTGGTCTATTCATTTTTAAATAATAAAAATGAATATTTTTAATTCCTTCTTTTCAATGTGACAAAAAATGTCCTTTTCTAATTCTTTCTATTTAAGGTGACAAAAATGTCCTTTTCCAATCCTTTCTATTATGGTAACAAAATGTGAATTTTTGTCTAATCTTTTTAATGTAAACAAAATATGAATTTTGACCAATCCTTTTAAGGTAAACAAAATATGAACATTTATTTCTATAATCATTCTTTCACCAAAAAAAATGTGATCTTTATTTTTAATTCTACACTTCTATATTGTAAACAATATACATAAAAAAACATAATTTCTCTTTATTGAAAAAAAAGTAAACAAAAATTTCTTTTTTATCTATAAAATGTTCATTTTAATCTCACTAACATGTCTAATACAAAAAAAAATGATATTTCCTTTCACTAACATGTTTTTAACAAAAATGATATTTCATTTCACTAACATGTTTTTAACAAAAATGATATTTCATTTCACTAACATGTTTTTAACAAAGAATGATATTTTATTTCATTCTCCTAAATATGACAAAATTGAACATTTTGCCTCATTCTATTTATTTTAACATATATGAACATTTTTGTTTATAACCTTCTTATTATACTCTTTTTATTATAATGGACAAAGATGTTGTTTTCATAATCAATTTCTAATCAAAAGGGTTATTTTGATTTGCAAAACATATTTCAAAATAAAAGATTGTTTTTATTTTCATAAACATGTTTTGACAAGAAGGTGATTTTTATTTAACCATAACCTAATTAACAAGAAGTGTCAATTCTGTTCAACATGATCTAATTAAAAAAAATGTTAATTTTGTTTCTAATCAAGCTTCTGACAAAAATGTTTCTTTTTATTTCTAACTATTTTATTTCAACAAAATGATTTAATTTATTTCAACTATTTCTATCCAACAAAAATGATTATTTTTGTTTGATCTATTTTTATTCAAAAAAAAATGTTAATTTTTGTTTGATCTTTCTAATGTAAACAAAAATGAAAATCCTGTGTAATTCTAATCTTTATTGTAAACAAATATGACAATAAAACATGATTTCTTTTTATTGGAAAGAATGGTGCTTAAAAATCTGTCCTTTTGATTGAAAAAGAATATTTTAACAAAATCTCTTCTTTTGTTTCATAACAAACTTCTAATCATAAATGTCATTTTGAATTGCATAACATATTTCAAATAAAAATGTCCATCTTTGTTTAACATAATCTAATTGACAAAAGTGTTAAATTTGTTTTACATAATCTAATTAACACAAAATTGCTTAACATAATCTAATTAACACATACCACAACAACCATCATTATCAACAAACAACAAATACAATATCATACATCACCAAATTGAATTCAATTAACATACATACATGGAATTGAAACAATAAAAGATAATTAAATTTTAATTATTTTTAAAACAAAGAAATCTCACCGAACAATTCAGATCTAAAATTTCTCTGAATTTTTGACTTGCCCTGTTTCAGTCCTAATCTGTTCCATGAGGTAGATCTGGATCTCACGAGTCCAACGCAATGAAAATCGTTCGATTCCGACCTAAAACGGATGAGTTATTGCTTTTTGATCATTTGATTTCATTGTTTATATAAATTAATTAATTAAATAAAGAATTTAACCCTTCTTCTATCTTTTTGTCTGTAAACCGCTCATTACAGAACCCATCGCACCAAATAGGAAACCCACCATCACACCACCATAGGACCCACCATCGACCGATACGCCTCCGCCACCTCGCGCACCGGAGCGCCGCCGTCCAATGCCCAGAGTCTCGTGAAACTCAGTGCTCTCTCTTCGTCTGGGAACGGGTTCGAAAGCCGTGCCTTTCAGCCCGAAAATTGCCCAAACCGTGATGTGAGACATCATCACAACCGTTCATATTAAGGATCTCCTTGTGTTCTTCGATTTTTGTTTTGGACTTTAGCTTAATTTGATTGGTATTGTGGTAAATTAGGGATTGAATTTGGGGACACGATGGCCATTGAAAATTTGAAGGCGGCGGCTGCATTTGTTAGAATTAGGTTAAGAACAGTATACGGTATTTATACCGTATTCCCATTTATTTTTATTTTATTACCTTTTTATTTCAGACAATTATTGTTTAATGCCACGAACTCCAAATCAAACCCAACGAGTGTCGCCCCTAGCTAATAACCCCCATCCCGGACACAATGGTACATGTTTCGTAACCCAATTCGGCTGTTACGATATGTTTTTCTTTAAATTAAATAAAAAGTCATTTAATTATGAAATTCAAACGTACATTTTAAATTACCGGGGCCACATACTAACTCTAAAAATTATAGAAAAATTATTTCTAGTTATGTTTTGACGATACGGTCCTAACGAGACTAATTTCGTCGAATTCTGAGACTGCTTGAAAAATGGCTATTTTCAAGTCGATTAAATTTGACTAAAATAGTCAAAACACATTTTCTTTTACCACGCTCACATATTAATTCGAACAATTATGAAAATTGAAATTTAGCAATAATTTGACATTCCGGTTCCAACGAAAGTGGTTTCGTCGAAAACCGAGGTCGTTTGAACAATGGCTATTTTTAAGGCCAATATATTTAATTAAAATATATATAAATTCTACAACGACTTTTCTAACTTTTAAACTGGGCATAACTTTTGATTTTTAAAGTGAAATTTAGATTTTTCAGATTCGTTGGAAAGATATGATTAAACAGATTTAAATATTTCTGGTTTCGCTCAATTCTGATTTAAAATGAATCCTGTACAGTCGGTCAAAGTTCAAATTCAAAATTTCAAACTGCAGCGCTGTTTTTAACTCCTTTTATAATTAAATTAAATTTATTTGTTTTAAAATAAATTTTTAGTCGTTCTTAGTTAAAATAAATTATTTTAAATATAAAAAAAATCCATTAAAATTTCTAAAATAAAAATTTTAAATTGGCCCCAAAATTCCGAGTCATTACAACTGTGGTGGTGTCCACTTCGACGGTAGATCGACGACGTGGGGACATGAAGAATGGAGCGACTTCGGGGGTCTGGATCTCGACGGATACTCCACTACAGGGGATGAACTTTATATGTATTCGAAGATCTCGAAATTCTCTACCAAATCCTCAACTGAACCATTTGATTTCGTTGAGTGGATTAGGAGTTATCGAGGAGAGAAGGGAAGAAGTGGTAGCCGCCATCTATTTTGAAAGGTAAGGGTTTCTTAAGATAATGACAAGGGTTTTGATTGGTTAATATATATTTAAATTATTTAATTTATTTAATTTTAAAAAGGTTGTTTGTTTTCACAACCGGACTCCAAATCAAACCCAACGACTGTCGTCCCTAGCCAAATACCCCATTCCAGACACAATGAAATATGTTTCGTAAGCCCATTCAACTGTTTCAGTAAGTTTTTCTTTAAATAAAAATATAAAACACTCAATATTAGATTTGAACGTACATTTTAATTTACCGGGGCCACATATTGATTCCAAAAATTCCCGAAAAATAAATCTAGCTATGTTTGGACGATACGGTCCCAACAAAATTAATTTTGTCAAATTTGGAGACTGTTTGAAAAATGGCCCTTTTCTGGTCGATCCAATTTGACTAAAATTGACAAAACACGTTTTCTTTTGTCACGCTCACATATTAATTCCAAAAATTATGAAAATTGGAATCTTGCAATAATTTGACATTCCGGATCCAATCAAAGTGGTTTCGTTGAAAACGGAGGTCGTTTGCAAAATGGCTATTTATAAGGGTTATATACTATATTAAATTCCATAGCGACTATTTCTAATTTTAAACTGGACATAACTTTTAATTCCCGCTATGAAATCTGGATTTTTCACATTCGTTAGGTAGATATAATTAAACAGAATTAAATATTTTTGATTTTACTGAAATCTGATTTATTTTGAATCCTGTACATTTATTTGAAATTTGAAATCGAATTTCAAACTACCACGCCATTTCAGGCTCGGTTATATAATTAAAATAAATATATACATTCTAACTTTGATTTAAATAAATTTTAAATCGTTATTATTTAAATAAATCATTTTAAATATTCCAAATTCATAAAAATAACTAAAATAAAAAAAATTAATTGGTTTTGATTTTCCGGGTTGTTACAGTCTCCCCCACTTAAAAACTTTTCGTCCCCGAAAAGGAAACAACAGTAAAGTAGGAAACAAAACGGAAATGCAAAATATTGTAACTGTACCTTACACCAGAGCTAGTCAAAGATGTCCACTCTGCACTGGGGATAAGCCTGCTTAATGCTATCTTCGGTCTCCCATGTACAGTCTCTAGGATCTCCGCTTAACTGCACTTTGACTAAATGAATCCTTTTGTTTCTCAGAACCCTGGTTTCCTTGCCAATAATTTTGAATGGCTCTCTTATCACTGCTAAGCTCGGAGTAATTTCCAAACCTTGTTGTGTTGCTTCTTCCACAATCAAGTCGAGATCATGCACATGCTTCCGAAGTTGAGACACGTGAAATACATAATGTACCCCTGGCAACCAGTCAGGCAACTGAACCCTGTAAGCAAGAGTTACAATCCTTTCGAGTATAGGGAATGGACCAATGAATCTAGGCGCTAACTTCCCTGTCTTTCCAAAACGAACTACTCCTCTCAATGGGGAAACTCTCAAGAACACATAATCGCCAACAGCAAATTCTAAATTCCTTCTTCTTGAATCTGCATAACTCTTCTGTCGGCTCTGAGCTGTCTGAAGCCGCTTCTTAATGAAATCGACTTTATCTGATGCTTCTCCAATCATGTCGGGACCCAATACTAGTTGATTGCCTGGTTCCGCCCAACACGCGGGAGATCTACACGGTCTGCCATACAATGCTTCGAATGGAAACATTTGAAAGCTTGCATGGTAACTGTTATTATATGAAAACTCAACCAAATGCAAGTAATCTTCCCACAATCCGCCAAAATCAAGAATACATGCCCACAACAAGTCTTCTAATATACGATTCACCCTCTTAGTATGGCCATCTATTTGAGGTAATATGTGGTGCTCAGATTTAACTTTGCCCCCGGCTCCTCTTGTAATGCTTCCCAGAATTTACTAGCAAATATCGGATCACGATCACTAACAATGCTACTGGGAACTCCATGTAGTCTGACAATTTCTCTGAAATAAATCTGCGCTAGACTTTGAGCTGTTCTATTAGATCGGACAGAAATAAAATGGGCGGTCTTCGTGAAACGATCTACGATCACCCATATACTGTCATTACCTTTCATGGTTCGGGGCAATCCATCAATGAAATCCATGGAGATTTGATCCCACTTCCAATTTGGACCTCCAATGGTTGTAACAAGCCGGCAAGTTTCTGTTGATCACTTTTGACCTGTTGGCAAGTAGAACACCTGCTAACATAAATGGAAATATCTCTTTTCATAGATCTCCACCAGAACGTACGCTTGAGATCATGATACATCTTGCTCACCCCTGGATGAATACTAAGCTTGGATTTGTGACATTCATCCATCGCCTCCCTTCTGAGCTCAGGAATAATCGAAATACAAATTCGGCCTAATAACCTTAGAACTCCTTTGTTATCAATCTGAAAAGTCGAGGGTTCTCCTTCTTGAACTCTTTTACTAGTTCTTTGAATAAATTCATCATCCTTCTGAAGCAAAGATTTTATCAATCAATGAAGGCATAATAATGAGAGTAGCAATAATGGAATTCTTTCTGCTAAGCGCATCTGCTAGAACATTGGCTTTCCCTGGAGTATACAAAATATCCAGATCGTATGCCACAAGAAATTCTAACCAACGTTGCTGCCTCAAATTCAAATCCTTCTGGGTGAACAGATACTTCAGTGACTTATGATCTGTATATAATTCGAACTTCTCACCCAAAAGATAGTGCCTCCATATTTTCAAAGCAAACACGACGGCTAACAACTCAAGATCATGAGTAGGATATCTCTTCTCATGCAGCTTCAACTGACGGCTAGCATAACCAACTATTTTTCCTCTTTGCATTAATACCGCACCACCACCTCCAAGAGAAGCATCTGTATAGACTGTCAAATCTTGATTGCCATCGATATTAGTCAACATTGGAGCAGTAGTCAACTTTAATTTCAGCTCTTGGAAAGCTGCCTCACATTCAGGCATCCAATAAAACCTTGTATGGTTTTTGGTAAGCTTCGTTAGTGGACAATATAGCTTCGAAAAATCCTTAACGAATTTCTGATAATAGCCAGCTAATCCTAGAAAACTTCTGACTTATGTAGGCGTGCTAGGCTGCTTCCAATCTCGAATGGCTGTGATTTTGTCTGGATCCACTGAAATTCCTTCCTTTGATACTACATGACCGAGGAACTTCACTTCTTCTTGCCAGAATATGCATTTGGAAAATTTGGCCTTTAAAACATTCTTTCTCAGAATTTCCTAAACTTCTTCAAATGCTTCTCATGCTCGGTAGTTGACTTAGAGAAGATTAGAATGTTGTCAATGAAGACCAGCACAAATTTATTCAAAACATCTCATAATACTATGTTCATTTAATCGACAAAGTAAGCAGAAGCGTTACATAAGCCAAACGGCATCACTAACCATTCATAAAATATGTTTGTACCTCTGAAAGCTGTCAAACGAAAACAATCTTCAGCAATATGCAGTTGATGGAAACCTATAGCTAGGTCCATTCTAGAAAATACATGCGCTCCGTTCAAACAATCTAATAAATCATCAATGCACGGAAATGGATATTTATTCTTTAGCGTCTTCTTATTCAAATCTCGGTAATCCACGCACAATCTGAGAGTACCGTCTAACTTTGGAACAAATATTACTACTGCACCCCAATTTGAAAAGCTAGGCCTGATCAGACCTTTCCATAAAAGTTGTTTAGTTTGATTGCTCAATTCCTATTTCTCTTTCAATGTCATTCTTTGAATAGCGTGCATAACTGGCCTTGCATTCGGAACTAGATCGATCCTGAAGTCAATTTCTCTCCGCGGAGGTAAGCTAAAAACTTCTTCAAACACAACCGCATAATTCTTAACAACAGGAATATCTTCAATAGCAGTGGGATAGACCTCAAGAGCAACCCAAAATTATTTTCTATCTGAATCTGAGCCTACATAGGGTATAACAATATTTGCAATCTTCGTTTTAATTCTAACAACTCTTTCTGCACATTTAACTTCAGCCTCGTATTTAGTTAACCAATCCAATCCAAGAATGATATCAAATTCAGAAAAATCCATTACTATCAAGGTGTAAGAAAACTGATAATGGGAAAAAGAGACGGTCACTTTTCAATACAAACCAAGAACAAGAGAACCACCAATTGGATTATGAACTTTAATCGATTCTTTAAGATTCCTCAATTTTAGATTTAGCTTCTTGACTGTATTACTCGAAATGAAGCTTTGCGACGTGCCCGTATCAAACAATACTGTAATAGGAATATTGTTGACAGTGAGAGTGCGTTCCAAAACATCTTGTCTTTCCTGACTAGCTGAGGGTGCTGGAATTTCTGCTAGTTCACTTACATGAGCTACTTCAGACTTCTTTAACAGTAGGTAATTCCTTGCAACATCACCTGTATGATGGCACTTATGACATTTCCTTTTACTATGAGATCTCTTTTGTTTCTTAATGGATTTAGATCCATCCTTTCCTTGTTTCTTTGAAGATTTGCAATTCCTTAGCAAATGCCCTTGCTTATTACAGTTATTGCATATGGCAGTCGTTAACGGTTTTTCCTTACTGATTTTAGGTTCCTGACTTTCCTCGGGCCTTGTGCTTGCCTCATGGCTATCAGTTTCAAACTTCCTTTTGTTGCCAGACTTGCCTTCCTCTTCGTCTTCCAAAACACCTTGCTTATCAAGATCCTCATAGCGATAAGCCATTTGTATCATCTTAGAAAAAGGAAGATTCACATGAGCAATTACTCTACTTTCGTATTTTCTTTAAAGTTTGTTAATAAATCTCAGATTCTTCCTCAAGGGATCTTCAATTAGTTCCGGGGCAAAATGAGAAAGTACATTGAATTTATTTTGATACTCTTGAATGGTCATATGCCCTTGTTTTAGATGGTAGAACTCATCATACAACCGCTCAGTTGCTCCTGGAGGAATAAATTTTTCTTTGAAATTTTCTTTAAATCTATCCCAGGTAATATTATCTTCTGGATTTTCCTCAATAACAGTTTCCCACTAGATTAAAGCTTCGTCTTTGAGTGCCTAAGATGCCAGTAATCTTTTCTGATCATCTCTCAGCTTTAATCCATCAAAAATTCTCTCAAAAGAACGTATCCATGCTTGTATTTCAATAATAGACTCTTTGCACAAGAATGGTACTCCACCCAGATTTCGATACTTCTATACTGGAGCTTCTAGATCTAGTTCTGGCTGTGGGAGCACAATTGGCTCATTAGATTGTTGAACCGTAGAATTACTTCTTCTATTTCTGCCACTCATTTTCTACTTTGTCTGCAAATAGCAGACAAAAGGTCAGGCCAACAGGGAAGTTATTGTAAAATATAGAGACATATACTTAAGGATAAATGCATCTATGGCGGTGTATTTTATTCTGCTATCCTCATTCTAGGACATTACTAATCCTATCTATAATGAGTTGTTTGTCTTAGAATACTACTGATTCTATTTCTGATGAGTTCGTTAACATGTTATATTCTAGAGCTAAGACTAACTAAAGCTCTGATACCTACTGTGATAACCCCAAACCCTCGTGCTACGGAAGCAAGGATAATCATTGGAATATAACATATAAACAATAACAGCAGAACATAATCATAGAATTACACTAGATAAAGTACATCAAAGTTACACTAAAAATAATATTAACATCAGAGTTACACAGCATAACAGGATCATACTTAGTACATAAAACAGTTTTAGCTTAATATAAAATGTCTGCAGCGGAATTGAACATAATATACTAAATGAAATATGAACAGCATAATAGAAATGATAGGATCCATCTTCAGCTCCATAGTTATTCAAAATGAGTCTGCTAAAAACCTGAATACAAAGCTGCCCATGTGGAAAAGAGGGCACCCGAGTTTGCAAAGTGAAACAAACTACGAGTCAGTTACGGGCCTAGTATGAGAAATCTTACTTAACCTATTTAGTAATAAGGCTAATCACAGGACCACACCGCTACCATGGAACGGGTTTACTCCATTGGATTGCCAGTGCATGAACAAAGTAAATCATTTAAACAACGCAATGTTTTTTAGAAAAATAAAGCCATTATAAGACTCAAGTCCCATCACACAATGCAACGCAAACCGGAGGATAGAGTTTTACCTTATAATGGCCAAAATATGCTTGATACGTATAAATCAAAATCATTTGATATTATTATCAGTGTCTATATGTTTCAAAAACATTTCAATCATAATGTATCAATCATGGACGACATAGCTACCATATACTATGTCGCCATACTAGTTTTACCATCAAAACCGCACGATGTCGTATTGGAAGTTGGATTTCCATCATGAACCAAGGCAAGGGATCATCCTTACTGAATTTGAGACAATCTAGCCCATGTCTCAGGGCAAGTACTCAGTCAAACCCTTAGGAGCCATAGGGTCGGTCCACACATATATTAGTGGATTATATATAATTCCTAAACAACATGTTTCCCTGTCCTATGGGGCGTAAATCAAGAGCCATTAGGGACTCAAATCCGAGGTACCTTGCTTTCCGTCATCCACATAAGTAAAAATGTCTGGGCTCCATACCATGACACCAATCATAACTAGAAAGAAACACATGTTCTCCCTGAATCCTTCTCCCATTTCTAATTCATACCGCGATGTGAGGCTCGTGAATCAACGCTATACACAAATCTATGCTAATTAAAGCTGTGCTTTGATCATCAATCACAAGGCTCTGCTTTTCAACAAAAGCCTTGATCATTTTCATCTTGGCATTCCACACTGACCATTCATGCCATGCGATTGATGTCTATCGATATACAACCTCTGAGCTCGTACGTCTCAGAGAAGGGTGTTAAGCAAGAGAATAAATTCTCTACCACCAAGCAGATATATATTTAATAGAAATCAATCAACACAGAATAAAATCCAATGTCAGACATACATCCATCTACAAGTTCTTTATGGTTTTGAACGAAACCGATAGCACCTTATTCTTTGTTGACGTCAAAAGTTGGTCACTAGTGACGATCAACCCCCAATCGCGTGATCAACACACGATTAAAGATAAAAAATGCAGTGAAAAAGGTAAAAGAATGGGGAGCACACACAGAATTTTTATAGTGGTTCGGCAAAGGCAATGCCTACGTCCACTTTATATATTATTTCTTTTTCTTTTGATTACAAGTACAATGTTTCTTCTGTTTGAAGAAAAGAAAAAAATGATTATCTTCTTTTCTTCCTTTTGAGAGATTGAGATTCTGGAGAAGAGTAGAGATGAAAAGTTTATAGAAGCCGTCTCGCCAAAAGAAGTCCCCCTTTCTCTTTAAGCTTGGAGGTATTTATAGGTAGAAAATGCAGCTTAGGCTGTTGTGAAATGATCCGGCCATTTCGGGAAGGCCCAGACACGTGGAGCCAATCCATTGGCTCGAGTTGCGGCTAGAAGACTAACTCCACTATTCATAAATAGTATCCTCGGAAGTTATGGCTGACGTGGTATCCATGAAGAGGTATATCAAAAGTAGAGCATTGTCCGCATATGGTTGACCGCCTTTATCTCCTTGGAAGTGGGGATATTAGGTGGACTGGCTCTGTAGAATATTTCCACGCTGGCCCGAAATAATCGGTCGACTCACTCCGATAAACTCGGTCGACTAGGAGGCATATTCTTCCGGAGTGAGCTGTTATTTGTTGAATCTGGACGTGGACCGATGTGTGACTGTTTTGGACCCATTATGGGCTGTTGGGCTTCCTGAAATGCGGCTTTGTATTTGACTGCGCGTTTGAACTTTGCTCGTTGAGACTCTTGCCAAAAAGAGGCTTAACACTTTGCCCCTTAGAATGCGTCTTCATCGACAGAGGGAGATGTGTTCTGAAATCTGGACCGAAGTTCAAACGCTCGAGCTGCTATGGTCGCGCCGGACCATATTAAGGCCAGAAAACCGACGGCCCGATGTTGTATTAAGACCAGAAAACCGACAACCATCGGGAACCGTATTAAGGCCGAGATGACGATTTCCATAAGAATTGATTCCTGCAAATACAAAACAAACCATTCTCGTTTGGAGAAGGGTGATGGGTCGAGCATTTTATTCCACTTGGCTTTAGAGGGTGGCGAGCATAAACCATGCTCGGCTTGGTGGCGAGCATAAACCATGCTCGGCTTAGTGGCGAACATAAACCATGCTCGGCTTAGTGGCGAACGTCAATCTGGTTCGGCTTAGGTAGGGCGAGTATTAACCATACTCGGTTTAGGGCAAGTGTTTCTCATGCTCGACTCATGTTAGGTTAGTTAGTTTAACGAGCTATGCACGCTCGTGGTGTAAAGAAGGAGAGCGTAATCCACACTTGTGTTTAAGAAAATGTGACCTCACTCACTTGAAGGAGTAGGTGTTTGAAGTGGTGGTGGGCTTTCGCGCTAACCACATAGAACAGGGGGGCGAGCATTAACCATGCTTGGCTTAGAAATTTTACAATACGATCTACTTTTGCAAAAAGTAAAATTCATAACTACTAAGCAACTATTACAAAGAAATTCTATGGGGACAGCGATTGATTACAGAGCATCAAGGCGTCCTTGTTATTGAAAGAAATACGTCGAAAGAAAAGACAAAGAATCTAATTAATGATAATTCCGCTAGTGCTAGTCTCAGGGTCCTTTCCATTTCTAGGAGCTCGCGGACCAACCTGAGGAGCTTGGGCAGAAGGTCGCGGCGGCATCGCCGGGGCGCGATCTTTGACATATTCAGTGAGTTCCCCTTTTTTGACTTGTCCTTCGATGAGATCGCATAGGTGTCGACAATCATTTATATTATGTCCAGCTACGTTGTGGAATATACAATGTTTGCCAGAATCAAGTTCCATCTGGGTCGGTTCTCGTTGAGGTGGGCTTGAAGTGGGGAAGGACTCACGCATATTGAGATAGATATCGAGCAAGGAGGAATTGAGCTCGGTGTACAGATCGTACTTGTTTTCATTTCGAGGTCGGACATCACGTTCACCCTTTTTTGGGACCTTTCCACTTCCTTTATTCTGGCCATTGCCATTGAGTGGACCTTGTTGTTTGGCTACTAAAACTTCAAGGCTCTCCATTTCAAGGCTGGGATCCTCTTGTCGGAGGAATCTTTCGGCCTCGGAGTAAAAATCATCTATATCTTTGGGGGGATCCCTGGTTAAGGAGTTCGAGAATTCTGATCTCTTCTGGACTCCCGCGATGGCTGCCATCAACACCATCGATGGCTTGGGCCGATCGACAGATGCTATAGCTGCGTTGAACCTTTTGAGGAAGGATCTTAGCGTCTCTCCGGATCGCTGTTTGATGGTAGATAAAAACATGACACTTTTCGGTCGAGAGATATGCACTCGAAACTGCTCGATGAAGCGGGTGACCAGAGTATTCCAACTACTGATTGATTCCGTTGTTAGCTGCCGAAACCACATACCGGCTATATCTGTGAGAAAGAGAGGAAAGCACTTAGCCATGAAATAGGTTGATGCACCAAGTAATTCCATATGTCGCATGTATCGCATGAGATGAATGGTTGGGTCAGTGCGATTGTTGTATGGCTCAATGGCTGGGAACCTAAAGTATGGAGGATTTCGAGAAATTTCTGATTTCTCTAGTGAAGGGGCTGCTGTTTACATTGTCTATGTCTTGCTGTGAAGAATTGCCCCCAGTAAAGCGTCGGATGATGCTTGCAAGCTGACTCCCACCTCCGAGGAGTCGTTGCCATGAACTTAATTCTGCTTCTTGGGAAGGTTCTGCAAGAGGATCCGGCAGAAGCATTCTCAGAAGGGTGGCCATTGGCCAGCTCGACCTCTGAGATCTGAGTGAAGGTGTGAGGGAAGGTGAGATCTGGCGGGTGGTTCTGGGCAGAATGGCCTCTCTGGAACCTGATGAGTCGTGGGTCGAGCCATTCCCGTAGCCAAGGGTCTAGGCTGATCCAGCATAGCATGTGATGTTCGGAGGCCAGGGTTTCCCCTATTTGAACCGAGGTTAGGAGGGTCAACGGTAGCATTTTCTTCTGCCACGGTGAGGATCGGTATAGTCGGGTGGCTTCCCTTGTTCGAAGGGAAGGCTGTGCCAGCTCTTTGCTGAAGGGGAAGAGTGGTTAGATTGGTTTGTGGTAAGACTCCGGGTTGTAATGGGAATGGCATTGATTCTGATGGACCGGGGTGGATATCAGTCGATTCAATAGGTCGAGATATTCCAGAGAGTGGAGGCATATTTGCCAGACGATCTAGATCTTGATCGCCCGCCTCCTGAGGTTCTATGGCCACGGCTGTGCTGGTCGTTGGAAGCGATATTCCCGGCTGGCATCGATCGGTTGGTGGGACCAAATCAGGATGAAATAAAGGTGTAGCCTGATCATTGGCCTGATTTCGCATAAGCTGAAGGTCAGCTGCTGCCCCAGTCTCGGTTTGTGGAGGAATTGATGTTGAAGCGTTCAATCCCGTTTCCAATCGACCGAGAAGGTGATCCATCAACTGCTGATGTCGATTGAGGACTCTACCCTGAGATGTCATATGGTCTCTGAGTTCGACCATGATTTTATCCATGTCGCCCCAGGTAAGGAATCGAGACATGTCGTCATGAGAGGAAATTTCGTGGCTCGCTTCTGCAGCATCGATATCAGCTGCATCGGCGTTTTGCGGGACGAGAGGGTGTTGCATCTTTCTTTCGTTTGTTTGCCATGACCTGAGATAAGAAGGAGCTCGATGGCGGCGTCGGAGCGCTACCCCTACCTGGTGCGCCAATGTGTTGATGTCAAAAGTTGGTCACTAGTGACGATCAACCCCCAATCATGTGATCAACACATGACTAAAGATAAAAATGCAGTGAAAAAGGTAAAAGAACGGGGAGCACACACAGAAATTTTATAGTGGTTCGGCAAAGGCAATGCCTGCATCCACTTTATATATTATTTCTTTTTCTTTTGATTACAAGTACAATGTTTCTTCTGTTTGAAGAAAAGAAAGAAAATGATTATCTTCTTTTCTTCCTTTTGAGAGATTGAGATTCTGGAGAAGAGTAGAGATGAAAAGTTTATAAAAGCCGTCTCGCCAAAAGAAGTCCCCCTTTCTCTTTAAGCTTGGAGGTATTTACAGGTGGAAAATGCAGCTTGGGCTGTTGTGAAATGATCTGGCCATTTCGGGAAGGCCCGGACACGTGGAGTCAATCCGTTGGCTCGAGTTGCGGCTGGAAGACTAACTCCACAGCTCATAAATAGTATCCTCGGAAGTTGTGGCTGACGTGGCATCCATGAAGAGGTATATCAAAAGTAGAGCTTTGTCCGCATACGGTTGACCGCCTTTATCTCCTTGGAAGTCGGGATATTAGGTGGACTGGCTCTGTAGAAGATTTCCACGCTGGCCCGAAATAATCGGTCGACTCACTCCGATAAACTCGGTCGACTGGGAGGCCTATTCTTCCGGAGTGAGCTGTTATTTGTTGAATCTAGACGTGGACCAATGTGTGACTGTTTTGGACCCATTATGGGCTGTTGGGCTTCCTAAAATGCGGCTTTTTATTTGACTGCGCGTTTGGACTTTGCTCGTTGAGACTCTTGCCAAAAAGAGGGTTAACATTCTTCGTCCCATATGTCCAATACGGAAGAGAGGCCATCGCATATCCGGACAATCGACAAGTACGTACGGACGACTACAACTGTTCCCCTTTCAAGGCAGCTACTCCAATCAAAGGCATCGGTAGTCGTCCACTCGATGTGAAGATCGTCGGTCTTCAACCAACATCTTCAAATCTTCAACTTCTAATCGTCAATCAATTATTTGAAACGAGAATTAACTCGACCTTTTCAAATAATTCACGTACAAATATAATTCAAATCATTTCTTTTCATTCTATATCGTTTATAATACTCTATAATGATTTATTGCTGTTTTTATTTATATAAAAATAGCCCCTTTTAATAAAACAATGCTTTAGGTCATAACACGGCTCTGGCGCTGTTTTCATAAAAATTTGAATTACAAGCTTCAGGTCGAAACAATTCTGTTTCAAAATATGAATATTTCAGAAAATTTCGACATTATAACGGTAGGGTAATTAAAACGGTCACCGTCCCTAGTACGGCTACTCTGCTATCCTAGGCCTCGCGGCGGTTCAGGGCCTTTTTTTTTATAATTTCCACAATACAATTCATTTTCACAACACTGTGAATTTACCACAAACAAAATCAATTTTGTTGCAACCATAATCAATTACACACAATCGCAACCAATTTTACACCCCAATACAAACAAGTCGTCCATGGTCTGTGGACGACGGTGTCGGGAGCTACTAAACTCCGTCTGCAGCCTAATATAATTTTATTCAATTATTTTGGGAGTCGATTGGCTCCAAAGGTACGGGGTGGTGGTAGACTGTGGGGGCTTTTTGGTGACAGTTAGAGCGGATGATGGGCGGAGGGTAGTGTTTGGTGGTCTACCTAGTGATGGGGTAATGGCTAGTTTTCTAAATTCCCTCGACATCCCGCATGATGAGTTGTCAGATGTGCCCGTGGCTGGCCAGTATCCGGACGTCTTCGAGGAGGTGACCGGACTTCCACCACACAGAGAGATTGAGTTCCGTATTGATTTAGTGAAAGATGTCAGACCTATAGTGATGCCACTTCGTCGTATGGCACCAAGGGAGCAGCGAGAGCTCAGGGTGCAAGTAAGCGATCTTTTGAAGAAGGGATTTATCAGAAGAAGTGTTTCTGAGTGGGGAGCACCATTGTGTTTGCTACCAAGGCAGATGGTTGGGAATCGCAAGCCGATTCGTATTATCGAGCACGATACGAAGCAACTTCGAAGGAAAGCGGTGAATCTAGTCAAAGTTCAGTGGGGCGAGAATGAGAATAACTGTACTTGGGAGACTGAGGAGAGCATTAGGAAGACGTATCCAGAACCCTTTGCCTGGTAAGATTTTAATAGCATTTTAGTTTTCTGCATGCTAGGATAGACTTGTTTGTTGTTTTGTATGTTTGATTGTTGTGATGTATGTTTGATTGTTGTGAATGGTTGGTAGGCACGCGGGATCCTTTACTTGTTTCTTAGTTAAGGAATTTCAGGGGCGAAATTTCTTAAGGGGGGAAGAATGTAACGACCCGCATTCTACGCATCAGGGGATCGAAGAATATTTCTTTCTTTCTCATGCAAATTCGTATAGCCATGTAACTTTGGGAGACGACTATTGGGGTAATTTCCCATGTTCATGATTTTTGTCGATTTTTAAATGACCGTTTTTCCCCTAGCTAATCTTGTTTCGGCCATAACATTTGATTGGTAAGGAGTTTTGACCTAAAACTACTTCCATTAGATCTGGATGGTGGTCTACCTTTCCACAGAGTGGTCGCATTAGCCAAACGGACTCACCATTTGGGAGATATGGCTGAAACAAGGTTCAAAAGGTGAAAAACAACTTAACCGGGTCTAATTAAGGTGATTAGCAAGAGGGCCCATAACCCATTTCGGGATTAGGTTTATGAGGAGGCTGAGAACAGTAGGAAAACGATCTATTTTCATTTCCTCAGCCGCCTCAAACATTTCCCTGACCCTAACAATGGCCTCCAACACCCAAATCACCTTCTAATCACCATTTAATCAAGTTTTAGCCTAATCTACATCTAATCAAGGCAAATTAGCATCAAATTGGGAATAGAGCTGCTGTTTTGCATAGAGATTCAACCTAAATCAGAGATAGTTGCATATCTAAGTTTTATTTATGGCCAAGGTGAGTGATTAACATTGTTTTTACACTAATTACAGTTAATTAGGGTGATTAGTGTTAATTAACGAAATTATGCATGTTAAAAAATTGGAAAAATGTTTAGAAATTCTTAAATATTATTTTAGACCTCTGTTGGAAGTTTGGGTTAATTTGGTTAAGTTTTGCTAATCTTATCATCAGATTTGCTTAAACATGCTTAAGGGAAAAATATGGGTTTTGGGTATGTTTGATCCGTTTTGACATATCAAATTGTTGTTTTGGTATTTGTGGTTGATTATACATGTTGCTATGATTATATGGTATGCTCTGTGATTGTTTAGAACAGTTAGAGTGGTCGAAAACGTCGTCATTTGGTGTAAAAACAGTCGTTGGAAGTTGCAGGAAAAGTATGTAGGAGCCGGATCAGATCGCCCCTACCCAAACCGACCCGATCGTGAGTCCAACCCCACAAGTCGCCAGATGTTCCTCACCCCTTTGAGTTTGATCACCACAAGCGAAGCATCCACGAGTCGATCGCCTTGAGGATCGTGAGCTAAGACAAGCCAACACTTGAAGACCATGGCCCGACCTGGATGCTCACCACGAACCGAAGACCAGACAGGATGCACCAGACTCGAACCAGTTGGATAACCACGACACGATCCACCACTCACGAACCGAGGCACCCGACCTGGTGGAAGAAGTATGACTCGACCCGATGTCCTGGAGGAGGGATCACGACCCGGCCCGTATGGAGCAGTCCGATCCGAATCAGAGGGGAGATTGCAAACCGAACCAAGAAGCTTGGACGCGGGGCATGAGTTGTGAACCAATGAAGACCGATTCGAATGATGACCAAACCCCGAGATGCAAAGGTAGTCCAAATGGGAAGTAGAACTCATGATCCAAATAGGAACCAATGAGTTAACTTCATGGTTGGACTTTTCTGCGGGACGTGTGCTAAGGAGTTGTCGACGTCCATAGCTTTGATTCACCACCGAGAGACGATTGTTAGGCTACGGATCAGTGCAGTGGGGAAGTTACTACTCCATGGGGGCAGAGTGATCGTAGCATGGCAATGAGCCAGTGCAGTGGATTCGTCATGACTTCATGGGGCAGAGTGGACATAGCAAGGACTAGTGGCTATGGATCAGTGCAGTTGAGTCGCCATGACTCCATGGGGCAGAGTGATCATAGGAAGGATTTGGGTGATCAAAGCGGTGGATATCGTATGCTTTACGCACTGAGTGAGAGATGTGAGGATGGTTGCTATGCTTGATTGTTTGACATCACTATGACATGCACACCCCTACCACCATATCTTTACACCATATGTTAGCGTCACTTTAGAGTATTGTACATCTTTTTGTGCTAACTCTTTGGTTGCAGGTCCAGGTTCAGGTATGGTTTAGTATACATGTTATTGTTCTGTTTTGCTGCTTATCGCTCATACCAGACTTTTGTCTGACCCAGAGTGTTATGTCTCTTCTTATTACTCTAGGTACTCTTAAACGGGCAGACTTGAGACAGGTCAGGTGATTATGCATGGGTAGTTGTGCCGGAGACGAGCAGGTGGCTTCCATGTATGATATATATAGATATTCTCCCTGTGTCGTTGCTGGTCACTACTTTGGGCATTAGTAGTGTACCTTTCTTATTTTACTTTGGATACAGTTTTAAAAGTTGTAATAATGATGATGTGGAACATAAGCTGTATTTTGGATTTTCCCGCTGCTATCATGGTTTAGTTTTCATCTTATGCACTGTCTCGCCTGTTTTATGTCAAGTATGTCATTATTATATTTTACTCCATGCGCTATGAGACATTCTACAGGTTCCTTGCTAGTTTAAATTCCCTTCTTTTCCTTTCTTTGGCGACCGTCCTGTGCTGGTTGGACATCGGTACAGCGCACTTTCATTGGAAATATCGGCTGGTGCGGGGCGGGCCGTCACATATAGTTTTCGATCACCTTTTGAAGAGTTCTTACATTAGTTAATGTATTTTATGTGCCCGATATGTTTAGGAATTTGATTTCTTGATACCTTATTAACAAGGGAGTATTCAAGATGGTGTATGAGTCTTATAAGTTAGTGTTGTTCAAGAACGAAAAATTCATCAGACATGGATACTCTTGTAAGGCATGGTTAATTTGACTTTAATGAAGAAATCTTCTGTTTATATTATTATTTTTAGCATGGCCGACGGGATTAAAGGACCCCGACCTTTTTATTGAAGCATGTAGAGTACATTATAGTGAAAACACTATAATAAAGAAAACGGAGGAAACTATGCCTCAATAACAGTAAATACAAGAGAGAAAACAAACAACACTAATAAAGAAAAATGAACAAAGTTCAAACAGAAATCTTCTGTTTATATTTTTGATTCTATTATAGCATGATATCTTAGGACATGTTAATTATAAATACCGTAAAAATATGCATAAATTCGGATTAATTTCTGGTTGTGATTTCGATAGTATCTCTAAATTTGAAATATGTGTTCAAGCAAACATACATCGAGAATCCTTTAAATTTATATAAAGGAAACAAGTTTGCTTGATTTGGTACATAGTGATGTGGGTGACTTAAAAAGTCATATCACCTATAGAGATAACATATATTATATAACATTTATTAATGATTATACTAGATACGCATATAATGAACACAAAAGATGAGGCTTTTGATAAATTCAAAATTTACAAAGCAGAGGTCGAAACATAAATAGGATTTAAAATTAAAGTGTTACATTCATATCGTGGTGGTGAATATTTTTCAAATAAATTCACCTTTTTTGTAAACAATATGGCATAGTTCACTAACACACCACCATATATACACCACAACAAAATGGTGCTACTGGGAGGAAAAATAGAACTTCAGTAGAAATGGTTAATGTCATGCTCATAAGTTCAAATCTACCTTATAACCTATAGGGTGATGCTTTGTTATCTAGATGTTACATTTGAAATAGAGTACCACTTAAAAAGAATAATATTTCCCCTTATGAATTATGATTTAGTAGAAAACCTAACCTTATTACATTTAAAATTTGGGGTTGATTAGCATATGTTAGAAAACCAAACCATAAACGATCAAAGTTAGGAAATAGGTCATTTAAATGTGTTTTCATAGGATATTCACTTAATAGTATAACTTATAAGTTTCTTATTCTTGACAACTTAGAAGTTATAGGATCCGTAGATGTAAAATTCTTTGAAGATCAAATTATTGAGATTCCATTGAGATCATCTAGTCCAAAACATAATATGACCGATGATATCAACGATGATGACAATGCTCCTGCTTAAAACAACAAGGAAGTATCAGTACCAGATAATAGTACTGAGCAAAGGAAAAGTAAAAGAGCAAGAATAGAGAAGGACCATGGCACTAACTTCATAACATATCTTGTAGAAGGTAGTAAAGCCGAAATCCTTAATGTGACAAAATGTGTATTGAACGTCGATGACTATCCCGAAACTTATTCTAAGCCTATACGTTTCAGAGATTCTATTTTCTGAAGAAAAAAAAGCTATCAATTATGGAATGAATTCCATAATGTTAAACCAAACTTGGGTTTTAACTGATTTACCTCCTCGTGCTAAATCTATATGATGTAAATGGATATTCAAGAAAAAGTTGAATATAAATGGATACATTGATAAATAAAAAATTAGATTATTTTGATACATATGCTATAGTTACTTGTATATCTTCTATACGTTGTTTAATAGCACTTGCATCAATTCATAATTCGGTCATACATCAAATGGATGTAAAGACAGATTTTCTAAATGGAGATTTAGAAGAAGAGATATATATGGAAGGACCTGAAGGTTTCAAAACCGCAGGACAAGAAAAGAAAGTTTGATAAAATCTCTTTATGGCCTGCAGCAAGCTCTCATGCAATGGCATGAGAAATTTGATAAAGTTGCACTATCATATGGACTCATTATTAATTATGCTAATAAATGTATTTATAGCAAACTGGATAACAATGGTTATGTTATAATATGTTTATACAATGATGACATGTTGATATTTGGTTCTAATATATCTTATGTGAATGAAACCAAGAAGTTTCTATATTCTAAATTCGATATGAAAGACCTAGGAGAGGCTAACATAATTCTACGAACTAAAATCATTAGAAAAGAGGGGAAATTATTACTAACTCAATCTCATCACATTGAGAAGTTCCTACAGAAATATGGTCATTATAATGTAAACCAGCATGAACTCCTTTAGATCATAGTATTAAATTAGAAAAGAACACTTAACGTACCATTTATCAACTAGAATATTCTTGTGTTATTGGGAGTCTTATGTATGTTATACATTGCACTAGATCAAACACCACATATGTTATAGGCGTATTGTGTCGATTTCACTACACCATAACAGCCAATTTAGCACACTAGGATGCAGACATAAAATACGGTTTATAGGCGTATCATATTTGATACTGCTCAGATCCGTATCAAACTACATTTTGCGGTCCGCACCACCCCAAACACCCTAAATCTAACCGTCCATCAACGAAGCTCCAGATCAGTTAATTTGATACGACTTTTGGCCAAATCAAATGCGTATCATATTGTGCACCCCATTAGGCCCTCCGGATTAAAATTTTGGTTGCTCCCTTTTCCCTCTGTTTCACTTTAATGGTGACCGAAAACCCAAATTAGGGTTTTCGGTCACCAAATCGTGCCTCCACCATTCTCAGGAATCTCCCCTACCGACAGAGACGAACAACTCTCTCCTTCGACACAGCAACCCTTAGTCCCTAACCCTCCGCTGACCGCAGGTATGTGTTTCAATTGAATTGTGTTTTACATGCCTGATAGTGGGGATTAGGGAACAAGTTGAAGTCTTTGTGTGTTAGCTGACCCTTACTTTGTGTTAGTTTGTTAGCTGTTTCAATTGAATCATATTTTGCATGCCTGATTGTAGAGATTAGGGAACAATTTAAAGTCTTTGTGTGTAAGACGATTGCTACTTTGTGTTAGCTATTTCAATTGAATTGGTATGTACTAGTGTGTTAGCTGGTTGTTATACCCTGGAATCAAAGAAATCAAATTTGATTGCGGTATAATTTAAGATTGCGGTATATATATCCATGAAAGTATGAAACAAAGAAATAACAATGAGTTAGTCAAGCCGATTACAACTAAAATGTAGTAACCACATCCATGTACAAGTTGTCATTGATTTATAGTTTAACTATCTAGCAACTAAAAGTTGTCCATTTCTTAAACTGAGCAAATGGATAATTCTATAGTTCAATATTTAACCATGATTTCATCGTCATTTGGCTTTTGTTTGCTTATGCTTGAAATTTAATTTGGGTTGTCTTATAACAAGTTTACTCTGTTTTGAGAAATAACAAGTTTACTAAAAAATATAATAACAGGTTTGCAAAAACGTAGGAAGATGGATGATTACTTGACTTTCTAGTTAATAATTTAATGGGTGATCCATCAGGTGAATGTATTTTTGCTCACACGTAGGGTCGGGTATCCATGCTTATTAGCTTTATCCAAATGTCGGACGCTGCTGCACTTAACCTTAGTAAAAAAGCTGCTTTCACTAGCAACTTTCCCCTACTTTTTACCAGATATTGTAGTGTAAGTTATCTTGCACTACATAGTCTGTTTCAAAGAAATTGAAAGTTGCAAGTGAAAGCAGCTTTTTCCAAAGGTTAAGTGAAGCGGCATTCGACATTTGGATAAAACTAATTAGCAAGGATTACTGACCCTGCGCATGAGCTAAAACGTACCCACCTAGTGGATCGCCCAGTAAATTCTTAATTAGAAAGTCGAGTATGTGCGTCATCCAACGATGATGAGTCAATATCTTTAGACATTGGAGCAGGTATATATTATTTTACACTTATCTCTATGTAGTATCTTACATAAGAATTGAATGGACATGTACTTGTGTGCACATGCATCTTGAATATTCTTTTCGTTTATTTGTTCCTTGTTGTGTGTGTAGGAGGATGTATTGTATGCTAGGGTACAAACTACCGGTGTTGCATATGGACTACACTTCAGGTGATTCTTCTTTTGAGTTTGCATTTTTAATTATTATCAACTAGGTTGTTGTATGAATTTAGGCCGTATAGAAATTAGTCGACTAATCGACCAGTCGATTCGACTAGGTTGCTATTGGTTCCCAGTGAAGTATTTGTACACAAACACACTGATGGACTACGTATCGTTAAATTACACAAACACACTGATCGTCACGATATGCCCTTCACTATTATTGGTGTCTAGTGAAATTACACAAGTTCAAAATATTGAAATTATCATCTAATCCTTCACTGTTAGAACCATTGTTGTTACCACTTTTTCTACCAGAATTAACATTCAATGGCGCATTCTAATCCTTCACTGTTATATCTGTATTAACGTACACTTAGCTCTGTATTCATGTTTGCATCTCAGTCACCAAATGTTACAATGTCGATCTACTGCTCAGATCCGTATCAAACTACATTTTGCAGTCCGCACCACCCCAAACACCCTAAATCTGACTGTCCATCAACGAAGCTCCAGATCAGTTAATTTGATATGGCTTTTGGCCAAATCGAATGCGTATCATATTGTGCACCCCATTAGGCCCTCCCGATTAAAATTTTGGTCGCTCCCTTTTCCCTCTGTTTCACTTTAATGGTGACCGAAAACCCAAATTAGTGTTTTTGGTCACCAAATCGTGCCTCCACCTTTCTCTGGAATCTCCCCTATCGACAGAGACGAACAACTCTCTCCTTCGACACAGCAACCCTTAGTCCCTAACCCTCCGCTGACCGCAGGTATGTGTTTCAATTGAATTGTGTTTTACATGCCTGATAGTGGGGATTAGGGAACAAGTTGAAGTCTTTGTGTGTTAGCTGACCCTTACTTTGTGTTAGTTTGTTAGCTGTTTCAATTGAATCGTGTTTTGCATGCCTGATTGTAGAGATTAGGGAACAAGTTAAAGTCTTTGTGTGTAAGACGATTGCTACTTTGTGTTAGCTATTTCAATTGAATTGGTATGTACTAGTGTGTTAGCTGGTTGTTATACCCTGGAATCAAAGAAATCAAATTTGATTGCGGTATAATTTAAGATTGTGGTATATATATCCATGAAAGTATGAAACAAAGAAAAAACAATGAGTTAGTCAAGCCGATTACAACTAAAATGTAGTAACCACATCCATGTACAAGTTGTCATTGATTTATAGTTTAACTATTTAGCAACTAAAAGTTGTCCATTTCTTAAACTGAGCAAATGGATAATTTTATAGTTCAATATTTAACCATGATTTCATCGTCATTTGGCTGTTTGTTTGCTTATGCTTGAAATTTAATTTGGGTTGTCTTATAACAAGTTTACTCTGTTTTGAGAAATAACAAGTTTACTAAAAAATATAATAACAGGTTTGCTAAAACGTGGGAAGATGGATGATTACTCGACTTTCTAGTTAATAATTTAATGGGTGATCCATCAGGTGAATGTATTTTTTCTCACACGTAGGGTCGGGTATCCATGCTTATTAGCTTTATCCAAATGTCGGACGCTGCTGCACTTAACCTTAGTAAAAAACATGCTTTCACTAAAAACTTTCCCCTACTTTTTAGCAGATATTGTAGTGTAAGTTATCTTGCACTACATAGTCTGTTTCAAAGAAATTGAAAGTTGCAAGTGAAAGCAGCTTTTTCCAAAGGTTAAGTGAAGCGGCATTCGACATTTGGATAAAACTAATTAGCAAGGATTACTGACCCTGCGCATGAGCTAAAACGTACCAACCTAGTGGATCGCCCAGTAAATTCTTAATTAGAAAGTCGAGTATGTGTGTCATCCAACGATGATGAGTCAATATCTTTAGACATTGGAGCAGGTATATATTATTTTACACTTATCTCTATATAGTATCTTACATAAGAATTGAATGGACATGTACTTGTGTGCACATGCATCTTGAATATTCTTTTCGTTTATTTGTTCCTTGTTGTGTGTGTAGGAGGATGTACTGTATGCTAGGGTACAAACTACCAGTGTTGCATATGGACTACACTTCAGGTGATTCTTCTTTTGGGTTTGCATTTTTAATTATTATCAACTAGGTTGTTGTATGAATTTAGGCCGCATAGAAATTAGTCGACTAATCGACCAGTCGATTCGACTAGGCTGTTATTGGTTCCCAGTGAAGTATTTGTACACAAACACACTGATGGACTACGTATCCTTAAATTACACAAACACACTGGTCGTCACGATATGCCCTTCACTATTATTGGTGTCCAGTGAAATTGCGCAAGTCCAAAATATTGAAATTATCATCTAATCCTTCACTGTTAGAACCATTGTTGTTACCACTTTTTCTACCATAATTAACATTCAATGGCGCATTCTAATCCTTCACTGTTATATCTGTATTAACGTACACTTAGCTCTGTATTCATGTTTGCATCTCAGTCACCAAATGTTACAATGTCAATCTACTGTCCAGCTGTGAAGTATTTGTAACTTGTTTCTTGCATTTTATAGGCAGTCCTGTTGGAGATTATGGTGCTTTGCTGGAACTTAGGCTGCAGGCTATATATCACGATTCAATTTTGCTGCCAAATGAAACTTGAACTCCAGGCTGGCTATCGCTCAATCTTCCTGGCCTCGACTGGACTGTTTATCAGGCTGTTATCTTTTTACCTCATTTTTGTTACTTAAAAATGTGATGAAAATCTAATACAGTTTCCTTTTAATGTTTATGTTTGTATGTACATCGTGTTATTACAAACCTTGTAATGCTTTGAGTATATATATGTATAAATTGTGTTATTCTTGTGTATACGTTGTGGTATGTATGCTATGGGATATGAAAGATATATGCTAGAGTTATTGGTTATATATATACGCATATATGATATATATACACACACACATGTGTGTATATATGTGTGTGTGTGTGCACATACACATATAATTAGACACAATCAAAGTCCGTGTCTGACTAGACTTTAGATATGGCTAATAGCCGTATTTTAAAATAATAAGATACGGTTAGTAGCCATATCTAATAATTTAACACACCACTTTTTGATACGGCTATTTACCGTGCCTAAGAGCTCTAGATACGGCTAAAAACACGGTCTAATCAGCATATATGGTGTAGTGTTTACAATTAATAATCTAGGTTTCGAACATTGGAAAGCCATTTCCATAGTTTTAGCTTATTTGAAAGGAATCATTACCTATGATTTATCTTATAAAGGTTATCTTGCTATAATAGAAAGATATAGTGATTCAATCTGAAACAAAGTTGAATCCAAATCCAAGTCTATGACTGCATGGATATTTACATTAGGAGGCACTGATGTGTCTTAGGCTTCCAAGAAGCAGACCTGCATATCTAACTCAACAGTGTTATTAGAACTGATTTCATTAGCAGATAGGAAGCAGAATGTCTTAGGAATTTGTTAATAGGAATCTCGTTATGGAAAAAGCTATCTCCAGTAGTCTTGATTATCAAGCACAATATACAATGCCTCTAATAAGACATAAAATGGGAAGTCTAGGCATACGAGTTTAAGATATCAAATGGTAAGACAGTTACTCAAATGTGGAGTAATAATTATTGACTACGTAGAAACAAAGTAAAACTCGGTTGACCCACTTACAAAGAGTATTCCATAGGCAATGGTTTCTATAAAGTCAAAGGAAATAGGACTAAGGTCTGTGAATGAAGGTTAAACATCCTTTACAGAAACCCAACTTATGACTTGAAAAGGATAGACAGTTTAATGGGTACCAATAAGTTAAGGGAATGATTATGGAACACTAAATCAATAATCTCACAATTTTTAGTGTTGGATTCTGCAAAAACAAAGGATGGACAAATGTCCTTAATGAGTTTAGAGACCTTAAAAGATGTATCGAAGAAACACCTTAAGAGACTTACCAATATGAGTATGGAAGTCACGTCGTATCCAAGGAAAATAAAACCGCTTTCTAAAGTAGACTCATGAATCAGGATTAAAAGCACATGGCCATTAACATGCACAACAATACAAAACACTTTACTTAAGGAAATCAACATGTATGGTTGTTCCGGTTTTATCATTAGAGATACTTGGTTCAAGATTCGTTCACCATGGAACCTTGATAAGGCTTTGAATGTTCTACACTAAGTAAAAGTTCAATTCCAAAATATATCTTTAATTTATGTGTTAGTTTCCATGATGATGCAAAATTTGGTCTTAGAACTACATTAGCTTAATCCCACTTGAGTATGTAGTAAGTCACTCTAGTGATCTAACCGTCCACTTTATTTATTTTTCTTATTTTGAAAACGGGGGGAGATTGTTGAATATTTTCAAAATATTTTTGGGTTATGAGTTTTGGTTTTTGAAGAAAGAAGAGAATTAAGAAAAGAATAGTCCCACATTGTGATAATTGGGGACTATACTTGTATAAGTATGGGTTTCTCATGAGGAGGTTAGGGCTTGCAAATGTTTGCTTTGTTATGAGGAGGAAGTCATGCATCATCACCACACACGCGTGTGCCACCGCCGCTGTACGTTCACCGTACCAGATTGGGCCTGGCCAAGTACGGATACGGGTTCCAGATCCATTAAATAATTTTGGATCAAGTATAAACAGTAACGGGCCAGACTTCATCCCGTTATGAACCCATAACCAAATTTGAATAAGGCAGGAATTTTTTGCCATTGGAATATGAAGAGACACTCCTGTTTGAGTTTGAATGGACGTGGCTGTTTGTAACAGTTGCGAACTGTTACAAATGGTAGCGCTTGATGAAGGGACACCTTCTTCCTCAAATATAAATAGCAAAGCCCAGAGACAGTGCAAAGTACTCAGAAATTTTATTCTTCTCTTTCCTCAAAATTTTCATTACCAATACCTATAAAGTATTGCAAAATTTTGGATTTTGCAACAATTGAAAACCATCGCAGAATTTTCATCTTCTTCTTCATTTTATTCCGCCTCTGCAAACTACATCATCATAATCATAAATAAACTATTCTTGGTCAGATCAAAGTCGTGCAAACTTTGAATTCGATCACACTGTTCCAAGGCTTCATTGAATCCTGAAATTTGATAGTTCGATAACCCATTTGTACTTGGTGGGGTGAACTATTGTTTGAAAGAATATATTCTTGAAGTTTGAAGTACGGCGTTATCTCGTCAGAGTCGTGTCCATCACAAAATTTCCAACAAAAATAAATGCTGACTAACACAAATATCCACCTGCAAATTTTGAAGTAGAGAATCATACTTACATATCAGTATATCCTCTAACATAATCATGAAATAGAATCTCTCATAAAAATGGAAGCTTTCTGAAAGGTTCCAAAAATCACTTACTCGGTGTAAAAATGGAAGCCCCAAAATCCATGAAAAAGAAGCATTTCAGACATGAAATAAACCATTGTCGAGCATATAAGAGCATGATATATAAGCAACCATAATAGGTGGACCCGCTTTCTACATGATTTCATAGATCCTAATATGTTATCGGATCTGATTTAGATCTTAAAATTGCAATAGCTGAGGCAAAGGCCGTAGTTATGACGATTACCGTACATACGGGGAACTGCCATTTGGTCCCATAGTTGTTGGTGCATTCTAAATCAGCCATGATTAGATGATGATGATGTGATAGTTTTGCAGACGTGGTGATGGAGGGGAAGGTTATGTATTATCATTTTGGAGAACTAGTGTGACAAAAAGGAATTTCGCTCGATCTGAACCAGTCGCTAAACCGATCTAGACCGTTCGAAACGCCTGATTGTTTTGAGAACACGACAAAACAGAACGCAGACGGAAGAACATTTCATTGTATATTACAACAATGCATCAGAATACAAGAATATACAGAGTATAAATGAATATTACACAGAAATATCAGAGATTTAAATTACATTTAAATACATAGCAGCGGAAAATAATACAATACACAACTAGAAGAGATATACGGATACAAAGCTTTCCGGATATCGTTCCAGCTGTAAACCAGGATCCTGTGAATATAAATCTGCAAAACAAAAACTACTAGCTGCCCATGCCAAAATAGGGGCACCCAGAGTTTAGGTTAAAACAATAAACTCCAGGTCAGTCATGTGACTGGTGTGAGAACTAAAACAGTTATTAATCTTTATTTTTAAAGTTAGGTAAGTCAAGGGACCACGCCGTATAACACGGAACGGGTTTACTCCCAAGAATACCAGTGCATAAAACAACATCGCAATGCTAAATAAAGAAAAATGAAGCTATTATAAGACCCAGGTCCTATCACACAATGCAACGCAAGCCGGGGGATAGGGTTTTTACCTTATAATAGCCAAGAATGCTTGATACGTTTAAAACAAATCATTTGATACTATCAAAAGTGCATAGTGTATAAAACAACTTCAAATCATAAGTATCAATCATAGACGGCATAAGCGCCCCATCTCACTATGTCGCCATACTAGGCTCTACAAATAAAAGCGTAAATGTCACGTATTTGGAAATTGGATTTTCGTCTGTGAACCGAGGCAAAAGATTGTCCTCAACCGATTCGAGACTGTCTAGCCCGAGTCTCAGGATCAGAGCTCGAGTGACCCTTGGATCGTCAGGGCCGGTCCACCGATGTGGATTAAAATTCCTGAACACTGCGTTTCCGCGCCCTTTGGGGCGTAAATGAGCCAACGAATGGCTCCATCGGACCCGGATCGTCCGATCTAACCGAGGCGCCTCGCAACAGCAACAACCACACAGGTGAAAAGTATATAAATGTCAGGGCTGGTAGGTCACTGACACCACCCTAGCTAGAAGGAAAGCATGCCCTCCCTGAGGTCCTCTCCTGTTTTTGGTTCACAACCGGGGTGCGAAACTCGCGAAGCAAACGTTACACAAACCTACGCCACAAAGGCCGTGCTTCGATCATCAACCACAAGACTTTGCTTTTCAACAGAAGCCTCGATCAATTGCCACTTAGGCATGCCACACAGGCAATTTACTCCATGCGTTTGATATCCATCAGTATATAACCCCTGAGCTCGTACGTCTCAGAAAGGGCGTTAAGCAAGAGAATAAATTCTCCGCCGCCAAATAGATATATATTTAATAGAAATCAATCACACAGACTAAAATCCAATGTCAGACACACAGTCCATTTACAAGTCCGTTCTGGGTCTGAACGAAACCGGACGCACCTAGTACCTCGCATATCCATTGATCTCCAAGTACGTCTGCACGATCACCAACAGTTTCCATCTTCTTGGGTGTACAGCCAAATCAAGATCATCAGTAATCACCCAAACGACGTGAAGACCTCCGGTCTTCGACCATCATCTTCATCTTCGACTTATCGTCGTATCAGTTATTCAGAATGGGATAAACCCGGTCTTTCCGAATAACTCGCGTATATTTTAAATAAGTGTTACGCAAACACAACATACGCCTCATTCCAATTCATCAGTCACTAACCGTAACTTAATCAAGAGAATAATTCCCCAAATATTAACCCCAAAGGCCGAAACCAACATCAGATCAATATCCAGAAAACCATTCTGCTTAGATAACCGACAGTTAGTTTCTAAATTTCACATTCATAGGGAAAGGTTCCCATTAATTTTACCCAAGATAAATTCCTTGAATTTATTCTTTAATCTTCTTTTGAATTTCGATTCAACTAGTCGGGATTAACGAACCTTACCGAAGTAATCATTGGTTTTAATTTCCCAATCCCAACCTATTCATCCCATGAAGTAAAACTGGTTATACTTCATATCTAACACCACGGTGTTATCGGTAAATTCAATTACCATTTCACGTTCAAATCTAATTAAAGATTTAACTAACGCCTGGAGCAAAATTGGTGATACTCCATTCTCGATCATTTCAATCTAATTAAAGATTCATTAAAACTCCACTTAGTTTTAATCTTTAACTGGGTTAAAAAATCAGTGTCATTTAAAACGCAGTTCACGATAAACCCAAAATCACATTCCATTAATTATCGGGTTAAAGAACGAGTGTTATTTAAAACACTGTTCACGATAAACCCAAAAATCGATATCAATTAAATTCCAATTAAATATTATTTAATTGGTACACTTCATTAAACCTAAATAAAAAGATTTAAACTTTTCTCAACTGGGTTCAAGAACAGTGTTAGTCAAGACACCATTCACGACAAACCCAAATCACATTTGATATTAAATACAAGGCTCTGAATAGAAAATATATCGGCTTATATTCAATATCAAATTCTACGACCAACAGATATCGTGTTGGAAATAACGATATATATATCTATATCTTTCAAATTTCCATAACAACATCTGTATAATCACGAAATCCAACATCGAAATATTCCGAAGACAATTTCGATTCAAATCCATTCCAATGCAATCATTGGAAATTCTGGTTATTTTCAAAACTATTTCAAATTCAATTTATTTATTTAAAAATAAATAGAATTATAATTCTAGTTCAAAACTAGTTCATTTCGATAAAAATCTATTTTTATCTTTTCAACTATGGAGTTTTTCATCCCAAATCTTTCTAAATCATTTCTTATGATTTTACACAAATTATTACTATTTTTAATAATTTTATCAAGGCCCGTACAGTCGGTTTCCACCAATGGTCATCGAACTGCACTTACAACGACCTTTTTCAAATTTGATTTGGACATAATTCCAAATCCAACCGTTAGATTTCTAATTTCTAATATTCGTTAGAAAGCTCTTTTCGATACGAACCCAACGGTTCCGGATTTAGGAGAATCCGACGGTCGGATCTCCCGCAATATCCGTTCGAAGTCAATGGTCGAAATTCGCGAACTGCCGCTGCGCGGCGCGTTCTATTCAGGCCATTATATTATATATAATATATATATAATATATACTTCGACGATTTTCTTTTCAAAACGATTTTTAATTCCATTCGTTTTCAATTCAATTTGAATTTCAAATTAATTCAATTTCAATTCAAATTCATTTCTATTCAATTTCTATTCGAATTCATTTTAAAATGATTTCAATTTTATTTCAATTTTATTCGAATTCATTTCAAAACGATTTCAATTCTATTCGAATTCATTTCAAAACGATTTCAATTCTATTTCAATTTTATTCGAATTCATTTTAAAACGATTTCAATTCTATTTCAATTCTATTCGAATTTCAAACCCTTTCAGTTTATTTCGAATTTCAAATCAATTCAATTAAATTCGAATTTCAATTCACTTCAATTTGAATAAAATCGATATAAATATCGTTCATGTCAAAATGGCGTCAATCTATCAACGCGGCTTCATATATTTCAATTTTCGAATATCCTACTTCAAATATTTCTTTTTCAAATATTTCTATTCAAATATTTCATTTCAAATATTTCTATTTCAAAACTGGAATGAGGCCCAAACAATTACCATATAATGTTAATTATATGGATTTTCTACAACACATGTATATATCAACAACGATGAATAATCAACCATCATCCAAAGTGCATTCTACACTGTATAAGCATCAAATATAAATATTCAACGCTTATAACAGCCTGTCAATCAATCGATCGACATACAACTAAACAATCGGGATTAGTGTACGTCAAATATCATCTCAATACCCGTGTGGGGTTTCAAGCAATCAAACACAGATTTTTATTTGTGCAGTTGGGCGATGTGTAAATTTATCGTCCCAATCAATGTCCTTCAAATAGGTGTACATAAACAAACCGTCCGGTTTGTAAATGAATATTTATTTATTCACATTCACGTTAAAAATTATATTTTTAACGATCAAACTATTTTATTCAACCTATGAATATTCTATTCGGTTCATTTATTAAATAAAATGTTATCTTTATTTTTCTAACTTATTTTTAGAAAATTTCGGCGGCATAACGGCACGATACTAGAAACGGGACAAGGCCTAGCCTTATCTCCGGTCTAGTGAAGGCCCACGCCATTCACACATCAATCAAATCAATTTTATTTCACCAAACAATTCAATTCAAACCAAATAATCTAACCAACTACACAACCAAACAATTAAACAAACAAGTCATTCATGGTCTGTGGATGACGGGTGTCGGGTGCTGCTAAGCACCGTCTGCATCCTAGTATATATATAACTAGAAAAAGAAATTGAAGAGTGAGAAGTTCTCACCGATAGCTATCCCAACTTCACGACACTTCATTTATAGAAATCTTCGCCGTTCTCGCCTTTCGTCACTTTCGTTGCCCGTAGCCACTACATATGTAAAAATCGAATTTTTACTTTGAATTTCAATATATAAAAATCGAATTTTTACTTCGTTGTTCAATATATAAAAATTGAATTTTTACTTCGTTGTTCAATATATAAAAATCGAATTTTTACTATGCTATTCAATATATAAAAATCGAATTTTTACTTAGCTATTCAATATATAAAAATCGAATTTTTACTATGCTATTCAATATATAAAAATCGAATTTTTACTTAGCTATTCAATATATAAAAATCGAATTTTTACTTAGCTATTCGATATATAAAAATTGAATTTTTACTTCGTTGTTCAATATATAAAAATCGAATTTTTACTTCGTTGTTCAATATATAAAAATCGAATTTTTACTATGCTATTCAATATATAAAAATCAAATTTTTACTATGCTATTCAATATATAAAAATCGAATTTTTACTTAGCTATTCAATATATAAAAATCGAATTTTTACTTAGCTATTCAATATATAAAAATCGAATTTTTACTTAGCTACAATATATAAAAATCGAATTTTTACTTAGCTATTCAATATATAAAAATCGAATTTTTACTTTTTCTACTACATAAAGATAATATCTTTAGCGCTTCTATAATATAAAAATATCGTCTTTGTTGTAAATAAAAATCCGACTTTTCTTCAAAATAAAAACTTATCTTTATAAATTAAAAATCCTACCTTTTATAACTTAAAAACTGAAACTAACATCGACAAATCCTATGAAATAAAAATAAATAAAGCTCACCTAGAATCGAATGGAGAAGGACTAAGGCGGCGCGTCAGGTCGGAGATGGTGGTCATGGAGGTCGAAGGCGAGGCTAGGGGTTTTGGTCCGGGGGGCTGCTGCGCGGTGGAGGTGGCGTCCGGTCGTCAGGGGGTGCGGTGCATCGGCGGGGTCCATGCGATGGGGCAAATGGGAGTGGTCGCGTCGGTGGGGGTGTTTGGGTCTCGTGCTAGGTCGAGATGGAGGAGGGAGGTCGAACAGAGGGGGAGGTGAGGGGGCCAGCGCCGAGGCGGCGTGCCTGATGGCGCTGCGACGCCCCGATGGGAGGAGCGACGGCGCTCCTCCCCCCCTTCGTCTTTTTTTTTTTTCTGAATTAATGAAAACGAGAGGGGGGGGCCAGAAAGAATATAGAGAGGGAAGGAAGATATTTTTATATTTTATTTTATTTTATTTTATTTCAAAAAGTTGACTTTCACATATGACCTCTAAACGAGGCCCCCCGCCTGTCGTTCATAGCTAATTACCCCCATTCCGTACACAATGGGATATGTATCGTAAGCTGATTCGACCATTTCGATCCGTTTCCATTAAAATCAACATATAACTCTATATATTGAATTTGAACGCGTATTTCAATTTACTGGGGTCACATACTAACTCTATAAATTGCAGAAAAATATTTTCTAGCTTCGTATTGATGATACGGTCCTAATAAAACGAGTTTCGTCGAATTCTGAGACCGTTGGAAAAATGGCCATTTTCCAGTCGATTAAAATCAACTAAAACTGGTCAAACGCGTTTTCCTTCGCCACGCTCACATATTGATTCGGAAAATTATGAAATTTTAAATTTAGCAATAATTTGACATCACGGACCCAACAAAAGTGGTTTCGTCGAAATCCGAGTTCGTTTGCAAAATTTCCATTTTTAAGGGCTTGAATTCCATAGCGACTATTCAGAATTTTCAACTGGACATATCTTTTGATTCCCGCTATGAAATTTTGATTTTTCGGATTCGTTGGAAAGATAGTCACAGTTAGATTCCATTATTTTTGGTTTCACTAAAATCCGGATTGTTTTGCACCCAGTACATTCAATTGAAGTTTGAAATCGAATTATCGAACTACCGCGCCATTTTCAATTCCTTTTATAAATATATATAATTATTTATATTCTAACGACGATCTATATAACTATATACGTTCTAATTATATTCAAAATAAATTTTCGTCGATATTATTTAAAATAATCTATTTTAAATATTCAAAATTCATTAAAATTACCAAAATAAAAATTTTTAAACTGGCCCAGATTTTCGGGTTGTTACAACTAGTGGTGGAAAAATTAAAAATTGGGTACTATCAAATGGAGAATAGGCAAAATAACAGAGAAGAGGCAAAAAAAAGTTTAAATGGTTAACAAAAAAGTTGCTTCTCAAAGTTGAAAAAAGCAATTTCCAACCAAAATTTTGTAGTTTTAGAGCCAATAGTTTTGGGTTTTGGAATCAATAGTTTGAGTTGCGGGTAAAATTGGATGTCAAAAGACAGTAACGCAGTTTTTTATTCTTTGAATTTTGATAGAAATAATAACAAAACATGTATATACCAATGAACATTACACTATATGAAATTTCAAATATTTTACAAAATTTGAATATTGCATAAAAAAATTATCAGTGGTAATTAATGTGTGCGTATTATCCATTCGAAATTATCAACAGGAATTAGTAATTATTAATTTTCAGTTGTTAAACATAATTGATTGATATGTCATCTTAATTGCTCTGATGTTTCGGAGGATGTAAACTTTTTTTTAGTCCTAGTATTATTGAAAAAGTATCTCAAGACCTTTCATGGTATTTTTTTTAAATAATATAATTATTATTAATTATAATTATTAAATGCAAAATAATAAAAAATAAATTTGGGTCTAAATTACTAAAAATTGATTGTTAATTATCACATATTACTATTAACAATGTATTAACCATTAATTATATAATAATGAATATCTTATACTAGCATCTAGTGTTATAAACCAATCAAAACTATTGTAATATCTTTCTAGTATAATTGGCTACCTTGGATTGTTGTGTTACATTAATGAAAACTGACGCCCATTACAATGGGTAAGACTAAACCATTGTAATAGGATTCTATTGCAATGGGTTATCTTGGCATGTTATGCTACGTGTTGAAAACTGATGTATATTACAACGGACTAGATGAAACTATTGTAATATCTTTATATTACAACGGTTTTTTCTCAACCGTTGTAATATAGTATTTTTGTTGTAGTGACACTAATTTTTAGTTACAAAATAAAAATTCAGTTTGTTAATTATCAGCCTCAAATCAACTAACAAACTAAATTATCATTGACCAATACACAATATTCATCGATTTGTAATCGATAAATAACTAATTTTATAACGTAGGATTTTATTTTATTTTCTAAGACAACTAATAACCGTTTATTATCATCTAGCAATAGTAAATCAACTTACGTAAACATCTAAATTTATAAACTAGAGATCAGAAATTATACCTCAGTCGTGAAATTGGAAGAGAGATTGAATAGGATGCACAAGCAGCGGTTGGCAATGGTCTAGGGGGCATGACAATGTGTAGGTTTTTTGGGTTTTGATGGTTGGGGGGGGGAGGGGAAGAGGGCAATATTCCATACTCTTCCTCTTTAAGTTTTTTTTAACTCTATTGACTTTAACGAAAAAAGAAGTGTTAGAATGACTAATTCTGCGATTGACTTAGCAATTTTTTTAGAATAACTCAATTATTAATTATGTTGAGGGATCTCATTTGTATTATCATTATTTTATATTTACATTGAGAGAGTTTGGAAGTCTCCATGCGAAATCTATATCCATACCAAAGACAACAATTTCTGTGTTATTAAATTTGATAGTAAAGAAGACTGTGAAAGAATACTGGAAAAATGTCCCTATTTTTATGATAGAAGACTCGTGATAATAAAGCGATGAGTGCCAAATCTTGAGTTAAACAAAGAATTATTACAAATTGTTCTCGTTTGGATACGCTTTCCAACCTTAGAATTAGATTTTCAATCAAAAGGAGGTATCACTAGAATTTCCTTTGTACTAGTAAATCCCATCAAGATGAACCATATATGAAAGTTATGATTAAAATTTTATATTGTTCGTGTGTTGGTAGAAATTAGAAATAAATTTAAATTTTCAATTGAGGTTGACATTATTACTGAAAATAATAATTTTTTATTTAACCAGTTGAATATGAGCTACAACAGAAATTGTCTTCATATAGCTGCTATTAATCGGTACTATAGCGGTTCGATAAATGTTGTATATCGACATGTTATAAAAAACTGTTGAATAATAATAACACTAAAACAGTTACTATAAATGATCTTGGTTTTATAGCACAAATTTGTCGCTATGTTACTTAAACACAATAACTTATATTCACCGCTATAATACATCTAAATCTCAATTAAAATGGGAATCTTTGTAACACAGTATTGCCGATATAACATGTTTATTTGATAGCGACTATATGACGATATTAAATTAACATGTTATAGTATAGCTAAATCCTTTTACGGCTCATATATAATACATTTTAATTATAGCAATCAAAATGGATTTTCATAACAATTTGAAGAGCAATTTATAAACGAACAAAATATAATAATCAACAAATGTAATGCATATTCACGATAACAAAATGAACCATTAACTAACAAAAAATAAGTTTAATAGATGAGTTATCAAATTCAATACATATGTTTTCAATCCATATTGATGTCAATTTGAGTTAAGAAAACACAAAACATAGTTCATATTTAAAACTCAAGTACCAAATGCATCATTAAGAACTTCAACTGCTCAAAACCTTTCCTCATGCACGTCTTCGGTGATTGGTAGGGCTTTTTGAAAATTCAAACCAATAGAATACAATTAAAAACTATGCCTTCTTACTACAAACTGGAAGCCAATAGGTAAATGATTATATAGGAAGATTCTTAAAATAATATATTTATTATAAGTAAACAAGACAGTAAGGTATGTCAAGGTCTATTTGAAATTATAAATAATGTCTACCATCCTCTTGTTCATTTCTGCTTCCCACCAAATAAGCTTGTAGTTTTTCCGTCCCAATTTAATAGAGCATGCACAGGTTAACAGAGGATAGGTAAAAGCAAATGATTTTCAAATTATTTAATAATAAAAGTTATCTGAGATAGATGAGCTATTCCGTCTCAATAAAAAAAATTGCAATCAAACCACGATGGCAGCGTAAATCTCTTTAAATAACCTGATGTTTGCATTGTAGAGTTAGTACGATACGTCTAATGGGATATTAGAAAGGTGTTATGTCACCATAATAAACCATTTCATCTTCAGATCAAAATCCAAATGGCTAATGATAATTTAAATGGTATATACATTGTAAAATCTGCATGTATGACAAACTATCATATTGCTGGAAAAGGAAACAAAACTATCCAACAAGTAGACAAGCACCAAATAGACTATCCATTTATTGGTGCACATTCTCATAAATTTTAATCTAGAATCATAGGAGAACATTTAATAAGTTGTAATTGAATTGATGCAGGAGGAACTTTATAGAAAGTAGTAAACAGGTGCATAGGCTCATTGCAACTGTTACAGCAGGCCCGTTCGTTCGCTATAACTGTGCATTGGGCTGCCAACAAGTCATGTGAGACCATGGATCCTATTGTGTGCAGCACTTCACTCTTCATTTTAGGTAAATTTCATAAAACAGTTTCTTCCTCGAATATTTTATAAGTTACTAGGTTAGTCCCCGTGCGATGCACGGCTAAAAAAATATACTTTAGATTAATACTTTTAGAAATATACATATAAATAATATATTGTTTTAAATTAATTATTTCTAATAATGATTTAAATTAATTCATTTTATATTTAATTTTGGTTACACGTACAATTCGAAGGTAAATTGATAATAAGTATTTGAATGCATGAACATTACGTAGATTAAAAATAAAAAGGCTAAGAAATAATAAAATTGACTTGAGAATATTTTCAGAGGATAAAGCAGTGAATGGTTCTAATATTAGTATAGTCCCGTGCGGTTGCACGGCTACGTTTAATATAACATCCAACAAATACTACACCAAATAAATTGAATGTCAAATATTGCTTCGGTTTAGATTAAACCAACCAAACTAACTGCTACGCTAAAAAAAATCCATTAAACAATTTTAGAAATATAGATATAAATAACTGTAGGTGCATGATTACATGCTAATAGATCAATACTAAAAAATTATTATTGTGATGTTATAATATATTATTTTTACAATAGTTATTTTCAATAATGATTTAAATTAACGACAAAAAAATATATTAGTGCGGATGTAGGAGAAAGAAGGTAGTCTAACATTAAAGTTATCATAAGTTCATGCACCTAAATGAACAGATGACTCCAGGCTCCAGTTTCTTAAGCAAAAAACAGGAGAAAACAAATGTAGATAGTATAAACCAAGAAATAACTTTTTCTAACCAACTGCAAAATCACATCGTAACAAAATGAAATATGCAAGAATTAAAAGTTGGGGAAGTAATCAAGTTGATAAAATACACAAAAGTATCAAAATATCTCACCCTTCCATGTTGACTAAACCCATCAAAAAACAGCTTTCAAAGTTAATCAAGCTACTACCCTAAAGACAGGCATAAAAGCTTATGTTTGCCTACAACTTAAGATTGTGTTTGAAGCATCCGGTCTAAACAACCAAATCAGAATTTAGCTGCTCAATTTATTGGACAAAAAAACAGAAGTGGCAACATAGAAGGGGTAACCTAATGACTTAGAAGAGTTTCATACTTGAGCAGGTATCTTAAATGTTTTAAAGGTTCTGACCAAGGGTCAAATGAGACAGCAATACTGAATGATATTAAACTATGTGAAGTAAAATGAACCCACATGATGACGGTGCCATCTAAAACCAGACAATTCATTTTCAACTAATTAACTTTTAAGCAACTATCTTTGTATTTTTTATGTTGTCATGAATACATGAACAACTGTTAGTGACTCAAATATTTATAACTATTTATCGACAATATCTATGAATGAGTTATATGAAAATTTACAATGACTCAAATATTTTGTTGAGGCCAAGCTGAATTAAACTGATCTGATCTTCTATTTCACTTCTATGTATCAGAAGACTTATGTAGCAATTGACACTTAAAAACATAAAAACATACACCAATACATGCAAGGCCCATCACATTAAAAAATCTGATTGTGGATTCAGAACCAGGTAAATTAAAATCATCAAAAAAAATGACTAAAAAAGTGACATGTTTGTATGTCCGAACTTCGGGGAAGTTGAAACAACCAAACATCTGAATTTAGCTACCAAATAGCAAGACAAGTGAGGTATTTTTACTACTTGCTGCCCTTATTGGAATGTTCTAAAAAAAATGTTCTAAAATGTGCTTCTCATTTTATTGGTAAATTCAGTTGAAGCAAAATGATATTGTCATAGAGTGGTATAAACTGCATTGTGGGTTTCACCAAATTGCTGATTAGAGGAAGATCGTTTTTGAGAGTAATATGACTGAATTGATACCTATACTTTAAAGCATTCAGGATAAACAGTTAATTTTCACTCTTCGCACCTCACATAAGCATGATGTCTTGTTTGAAAGGTTTATAACATGTTACCAATTTGAAATATACGTAATATAATTATGGAAATCACTTTTAAATTGAACTGTTCAAAATGGGTTATCTAAAAGGAAAACCCATCATATTTACAATAGACATTTATTTATTTTTAAAAAAGAGGGAAAATACCACAGAAAGACATTAAATGCCCCACCAAAAAATAAGCTTTACCAATTACCGAAATACCACAAACAGTCAATAAATTCTTGATTCAAAATAATAATAATACTAACTTCGGTTGAACCTTAAATCGTAAGTGTTGCATACCTAAGAAACACAATCTGGTATCTCGGTATCCTCTTAGGAAACTGACTATATTTCATTCCAGAACTTTCAGCCATGTTTATTGATCGCTCTCTTAAAATACAGCTAATGAACATTCTTCTTTCTCTCCAAACAGTTTTCATATTACTTAAGTTGGCTTTATACTTTACATCAATGTTATTGCAATATATTAAATGAAGAAGTAACAATGTAGAAATTTTCTTGTCAATATAAAACATGAAATATCATACAAATTAACTAAAGTTAGGATTTTTATTGAAGATGATTGCCCATTTTTCCTTTAAAATATTAAGCAATAACTCAAGGTTCATATTCAAAGCATAAGCACATTCAGTGTTAAATCAGTATACTTGGTAATTGTGTTTACTTAACAATATAGATCACCAAACACAAAGTGATGTCAAAATTGATTCTATAAATAAATAAATAAATGGAATATAACATATTCAAAGGCCAGGAAAATGGGTTGGGTGGCATACAGAAAGTAAGTAAATCTATCTTAAGATAACCCAAAACAAAGGGTAGATTCATGTATTTAAATAACATTAATGGGAAAATTAAAATTTATAATATGGCTAGCATGAATTTCTTTCTCATGATCTATATTAGCGTTCATTTTTCCCACATTGAAGCAAATATTTTGGTCATTTAATGCTTCCATTTGTAGCAAATCAAAATATCAAAATTTTGTGTAAGGAAAATAAGGCAACCATAAGTCAAAATCAAGATACTAAACTCAATCATCGACTAAACATGTAAAGAAGATTGAATTTTTACACCTAGAATAGAATTTAGTAACAACCACATCATTTATAGGACTGTGAACAATTTAAAATAGCTTACTATGAAACGTTTACAATAATGAAGGAGAGAACAAAGTAACCAGATTCTTCAATAACATTCAAATCTATATGCCTGCATTGATAAGCACAAAATACTTGCAACAATTATTGAGTACGAATAAATATATGAAATTCTTATAATAATTACATGCTAATACATCAATACTAAAAATCATTATTGTGATGTCATAATGAGATGATTTTCGAACTCAGAGAACCCAAACTGTGAAATAATCTTAATGAAATGAGAACAATAGAGAGACATACCAATTATTTTCTTCAAGCCAAAGATAAAAACCAAATTGAATCCATAGAACCCAAACTAAACTGGCTGATAGCTGAAACGGCAAACGAACAACAGAATAATTATACTATTGTCCCTAAAATCGACAACGATGAACAGTAATAATTATATTAAAATCAACTGAAAGTGAAATGATGAACAGTTCAAACTTGGAATTGAATATTTCCTCGCAGCATTGGAAATTTGAAATGGAAGGAAGACTATCTAAATCCCAATGAGTAGCATCATTGAAAATGAAACTTAAAGAGTAATTTTAAACTCATAAATGTCAAAAAGAAAACATATCCAACTCCAAAGCAAGTGACATATTTAAAGAGTAACTTATAAGCAATCCAACCAAAAAAATGGACCATAAAAGCATTCATTACCTATTCTATGGAGTGTAACTAAAGTTTTTGCATTTCTTATCCAAATGACAGAAGTATATAATATATATGGCTACAGAACATAGCTGTGGTTATATTGGAAGCTTCAAATATGCTTTGACCTAGATACATGTTGGGCACTTTCATAGAAATCTTATATCTGTCCATTATAGATGGTGACATTCACTCCCACTGACAGTAGCTGATCTACCTGTAGTCAATTATAAGTAAATAATTTCTGGCTAATACCAAAACCAGTTGACTTATACTGATTTAAAAAGGAAAAAGAATAAAACAATGTTAAATTTTACCTCAGCAATTCTTGGCTTCATGAAGTCGTTTCCTAATGCACTGAAAACGCTTTGATCTGAAATTCAAATTTCTTGTGTGTAATTCAATTGTAGATGCAAAATGTTTTTCTTACATATACTTACCTAATTTGTTGGCTGCCATTTCACTTTTCCAGGCTTTCCAATATACACAAGAAATCCTTCAACTAAGAATTAAGTACACACAGAGAAGATAAATGCTTGAACACCTCCCGCTGAAACAAAACAAAATAAATAAAAAAACTAAATGAAGATTTGATATAATTTAGAGACCATGCAAAAACAAAACCAAAATAGATAAAAAAAAAAAATCTCCTGTTAGAACGGTTGGATTTTTGGGTAATAGATAATACCTAATTGATCAATATGTATTAATCTGTTTGTTCCTTACTGAGCATTATCACTACGCCTTGAAGAGTCAGTCAATCCATCAATTGTAATGTTGAAACTAAAATAATAAGTGAATGCAAAAATAAAACCATGGAAAAACATTGAATTTGTCTATTCAGTTATTTATTATATCCAACTATATATTTGTATCACTTATTAATGAAACATGCTCGTATATTTCCTTAACATGTTTATATATCAATGAGATACGCAAAACCATAAACAAAGTAATAATTAAATAATAACAAGAAGAAACTTTGATTCACAAAAAATAAAATTGTTTTGAATTCTCCGCGGCATAAGCAATCTAATGAAAACAACAATGTTAGAAAAAGGATTTATCTTAATTATTAGTCTTACACACAATGTGTTAAAAATAACTAAATTGATAGAATAAAATATCAAACTCATATTTACAAAATCTTTATATTCCCCTCACGCAAAAGGACTCCTAAATCAAACCCAAGGTACTATATTAACTATTTTGACTAAAACTCATCTTATGAGTTTGCCTAAAACTACATTGATAGAATAAAATATCAAACTCATATTTACAAAATCTTTATATCACCCTCACGCAAAAGGACTCATAAATCAAACCCAAGGTACTATATTAACTATTTTGACTAAAACTCATCTTATGAGTTAGCCTAAAACTACCCATTAAACAATTTTACTCAACAGTAATTTTACTAAAACAGTAATTAACTAAAACTCTTAACAGTAGTGAACTATTAAACCCAAGTTACTATAAACAACTTTACTCGATAGTGATTGACTAAAACAGTAATTAGCTAAAACTGTTAAAAATACCCTAAAAAAATAATTGACTAAAACTCATAAAAATAGTTAAATGGTCAATAACTACCCATTAAACCATTGACAGTTTCCTTTTAAACCTTTAAACCATTAACCATAATCATGGTAAAGCGCACAAAGAAGAAATCCCTATATCTAAAACTTTTGCAGCAGCACTGTATCATGACATAAGTAGTAGAATAAAATAGTAAGGACCATAATTAGAAAAGTAATAAAAGTTATATTTTATTTACAGAAGTTATAGTTAAATAAGTAAAATACAAAACAATTTGCATACTACCATGAGTAGACCACTGGTAAGAGTTATGATTTAGCATACAGTCTTTCTTCATGACAAAATTGAGGAATATGTTTTGTGAACCATCCAAACAAAATATCAGCAGCAAAAGTAGCGGGATCAATGGTCAAGTAGATATTAGACGGCTACCATATTAAATATTCTTCAACAACCGTGCAATTAAATCAATAGTCACAAAGGAACTATCCCAAATTTCGTGTAAGTGAATAAAGGAAATCAATTTGCATGTTGAACTTACGTTAAATTATACTCACCTGAAGTAAATTGATCATTAGGAGCAAATAAACCTTCAAACTACGTTTAAAATATGAAGGAGAGGACAAAATTATCATGAGAACCTTCACCGAATATTCGAAATAACCGATGGAAAACAGAGATCGGTTACCTATCAAGCTGGAAATTGACTGGTTTCCATAGCCGGTCGTTTAACAGGAGAAAATATTATTTAGAAGCTGTTATTTTAACCAAGTAGTATTTGAAAGCATTGCAGTTCCTTTTAATATCGACGTCATCTCTCTACATTTCTGAAGAGTTTATCAACTCTGCATGCTTAAACCTACGATGGTATAGTGCAATAAAATATCAGACGAAAGAAATTTGACAAAGCAAAAAAAAACAAAACAAAAAAATTACATAATGGAAATCAAATGCTGCATACCTGGCCATGCCATGGATCCTCAAAATAGTGCCGATTCTAAATTTTACCTGCTTGCTCAAAATACAAAAAAAGGAAAAACCTAAAACTTTTAGGTTTAATTAATCGCTTAATCAGCCACAAAAACAATATTGTTTATAGCTAATCGAAGGCAATTAAATCACAAACAAAGTAACAACAGTAACACAATTAAACATCAAGTCGATATCTAGTTGACCATCAATCAAAAAGAAAAATTACTTCTTCCCACTTTTAAACAATCACTAATATTGCTGCAATAATCACTTGTGTGTAACATATGAAAAAAATCTAGCCCATAAGCGGTTTAGTATATTGTATGACAATCAACTTTGTAAATAAGTAATTGAAAAGAATTAAGTTACACTTACTTGCCAAGTAGTAAACCAAAGAAGTAGTAAATTCATTTAAATAGAACAATCTGGAGTGAATTCAATGCTAGTCTTGGATGTTAATTCAAACCCAGATGTTAATCTGCTCCATAATAATAAATCAAAAGTCCCTGCTTCTTCTTCTTCTTCTTTTTGCTAACAACCGAAATCCACAAATACAAAAAATAATTCATGTTAATAATAAAAGATAAGTTATAAGACATCATGAAAAACTGAAGTTATCTTACTACCAATCTAGAGATTGCATCACCTCTACGAATTTCTGAATTCACAATCGCATTAGTCCCCAATCAGCAAACGTCGTGCAGTGGTCGGATTGCGGAAATCGAAAAGGATTTGGGCGACGGCGACGGCGACGGAGAGTGGAGAGGGGACTGAAAGCTAGGGTTTAGGCTTTCGGTTTGATTTCAAACATTGTTGAAAGCTTAAAAGCGAAAGTGAAACGAAGAGACACCATTGTGTGTAAGTCCATGTTGCGATGGTTTTTTTAGCAGCATGGATAGTTGAGGAAAAATGGAGGTGGAAATAGGAAAAAAGCAGAACCTGCTGACTTAGTAAAGACGAAGAGCACCGCTACGAACAATATTAAAAAAAAAAGGCGAAGAATTGTGTAGAAGCAATATTGGAAAGTGAGATTTTTAATTTTTAATATCTGATTTCACTTTCCCATGAATTATTATCAGAGAGAAGAAAAGAAAACAGTAACCCAGTAATGATTATACATTGAAGGTATATTTTTTATTATTAAAAGAGGGGCGCGCAGGGAATTGGAGGGATGTGGAGGGAATTAAAGGGATATTATTATTTATTAATGGTGTTGTGGAGGGAATTGGAGGGATATCGTTATTTATTAGTGATGTTGTGGAGGGAAAATGGTGAGTTTTGAAGGGAAAGTTGGATCTTCTTTAGTATATCGTAAGATTTCATACAATCATGAGTGTACTTACATGGCTATTCATCTACCTCAGCTTCGGCTACAACATTTTCTAAATTCATCCCAGCCACCAATCACGTTCAATAACTAAACACTCAAATTTCTATTCTAACTTCTTTGATTTTAGCATAAATCAAATAATCTGGTGTGCGTTCTCTCCTTTTTAATGAAAAAAAAAAAAAAAAAAAACCTAGGGATATATAGCAGGAATCGCTCCAAAGGAACACACAACTAAATTTAATATTGCGGTATACAAATTTTAACCATGTAATGATACACAGAACAAAGCAAATACCTCAAAGCTTTTCGGTCAATCCAGTCATGAAAGAGCACACTACCATTGTATCCAAAACAGTTCATGAATACTCGAAAAGCTCAAGAAAATACTCTGCATAACATTTTTTGAGTTATATAAAATTATTACATGTAATAAAAAAGGTGCAACTATATATACATATGAGGTGTTGAGTCGATGTGCGTATGCATGCTATAAGTACACAATGAGCTGCAAGCTGTTAGGATCTTATCTAGGTGAGCTTGTTTGTTTTCCAAGAGGGGATACATGCCATAAGAACTGGGTAAAGATATCTTAACCGAATGTGCCCATATTAGTTGATGTTCATATGAGCTTGTTCCACTTCTGTGGCATTGGAAAATGAACCTGCTCTGAGGTGGTGATCAAATTTAGTTTGTAGTTATTGGTGATCCGAGGTGCAGAGGTGGTGATTTGATTTGGTTTGCGACTGCTGATTATCTAAAGCGTGTGCATATCATTAAAAAAACACAATTGTGTATTTATTTGTTTGAAACTGTTGTATATGTGCTATTTTCTTTGTAGTGCTAGATAGCTTCAGCATGCGCATACATCAACAAAATGTACCCTCGGCTTGCTTCAGTTGCATTACCAGCATCCTTTCAACATGCATTTACTAAAATTTGAAGTGTATCACACTTTTAGTGCACTTCAGCATGCATCAACTGTAATCTATTTTAGTCACTGAATTTCTGGCCATTACTCATCTACAAGCGATGTAACTAAGTACTGTAAAATTGGAATCTCAAGACGCGTAGCCCCACAACACACATAATTGTTATAAGTAAAAAGAGAAAAGAATTAACAAAAATGAATATGTTATTGCTGAATAGAATTTTAAAGCAATACCTATGAACAAAATATGTTGTAATAACTATTTATATAACACAAATTTGAAGATTATGAAATACGGGAAAGAAAATAGTGAAAAAAGCTGAATTTGATGTTTTGTCCTTTGCTTCACCATCTCAACCTACAATTTGTCGGGAAATCTATGCAAAAGAAGAGTATCCATAAAGAAGAGTTATTTAAGCAGTTGTAAGAGAAATTTTGGTGAATGCACACTTAATGTCTCTCACTCTTGTAAAAACCTTTGACATTGCATCAGTGACTTGAATATATCTCTCCTTTTGTGTGTCTTAGTGTAGGCTAACTTCATAAGCAGACAGGAACTGAGTCTTGATGTTCGCTTAGTTCACATTCCATAGTGTAGGCTAAGTTTTTCAGAATGTATGGCCAGTATATCTAGCAGATATTCCATGTATTTTAATGTTGTTTACAACTACAAATTAAATATAAGATGAAATTTTCAATGTCACTTAAACTTTTTTTTTTTTTTTTTTTCAAATGAACACGTTACAACATTTCACTTTCTGGTATAAGACTAACTGATAAGTATCAAGAATATATATGCCCAAGCTATGAAATCAGAGATGGACTTTCTAAACAAGCAAAACTTTGACAACTACCGTAAGCATAAAGAACTTCAGATGTTTCATCTTGAAAATTAACCACATGCTTCACCAAACTAGACCTTTTTTCTCAAATAACTACGTTAGTTTTAAATATAATATTGGCAATGCCATACAGTGCGCGAAGTTGTTGAGGTTGAGCCTATGGTGGGTGGACTGCAAATTCAGAAAAGTAAGTGAATTACTTTAACAGTTATTCTCCTATATAAATTAATTACTTGATCGAGGTGAAACTAAATTTAGCATAAAATTTAGGACGATGCTAAAACGACCAAAAAATCTACGGTGAAATTCACCGTAACCGCAATTCACGGTGGAGAAAAGAATCAAGGGCTCCTGCTTTGCCACGTTTTCCGTCTTCTCAAATGCCGGTTGATTAAGCATTAGCGTAAAATTTAAGACCAGGTAATTCAAAAAAAAAAAAAAAAAAAAAAAAAAAAATTGAATTCGAATTCAAGAACCTCACCTGAGCCAAAAAATCAAAGGAATCCCCATCGTCACATTCAAAAACCCGACTATCGCAACCACTCGCAAAAGCCACGGTAACCCGTCAAATATGCGAACACCAATCCCAAACTCGAAACCAAATTCGATTTCGTCCTCCTGCTTCAAATATCAAGAAGCAAACTACAACATCGATTGATTAAAATCGAGACCTGAACCAGGTAGGGAAGCTTGAACCTTGAAACCCAAAATGATTTCAAAAAAGAGACGTCTTCATGTTTTTGGGCTCGAAATTTTTGCTTTTCAGAGAATAAGAGGGTTTTGAGTTTGGGGATGACAACTATTTTGAGTTTTCTTTTTTCCCAAAACGTAGAGAGAAGCACCATGACTGCTGAGATTACGGAGACGAGCGAAGTTTGCTTTCTTTCCATAGAGTTTTGGAAAAAAGTTTTTCATTTTTGGAGGCACACGATATGGTTTTCGAGGTAGATAATAGAAGAATAATTATGTTTTAGGAGGGAGATGAAATTGTTTTGGAGGGAGGTAGAGGAGAAATTTGTGGTTCTGCAGAGAGACAAATTTTTATATAGAGTTTTGAGTTATTGTGAAAACAATTTTACTTGAGATGTAAACAATCAAGTGTGAATAATAATGCTTTAGAATAAAGCATTGCTAAATGGTGTTATTAATGACACATTTTGTTATAGTGTGAATGGAAATTAAGTGTGTGTCAAAATTGTAACTATTTTGGACACCTAATGAAGTTGTGTTTTTTTGAAAAATAAACTGGGTATTTAAAACGATGAATTATCGTGGAAGTGAAGATGATCTGATGAATATGGATAATATGCAAGTGTAACAATCCACACCCCTTAACGCCACCCGTATGAGGATTTCTCCAAAAAATATGAAGCATGTAGGTATATAATAACATTTCAGAGATTAACGTTCACAAGAAAGCATATGAAAACACAACGAAATTTAAAATTCTATTTGAAGCAAAACATAAATGTCATTACATCATAAAATGTACTTTATCATAAACCCACAACTGTCTCATGAAAAAACAACATAATCAGTGTACTAAATAAAATCTCTCTCAACATCAAATACAAAAGCAAGTCAAACGTGTAACAGTGCATGAGCTAGCGGAAAGTAAGTCAAGCATAAATCTCCAATAAGCTAAGCTGTACCAAAACTCTATCAATTATGCGATCCTCCACCATGAGAACTTTGAGGAAAGAAAGAGAGAAGAAAGAAGAAAAAAAAAACTAGTTATACATAAAGCTTGGTGAGTTCTGTAATTACTAGCACAAGTGATAAAATAAGGAATCAAGACAGAATAATAATTTAAGGCATACTTGTTGAATTCTTCGTACTCTCTGGAGATTTCTTTGATTGAATTTGTTGAAGATGTATCTGTTGCCGAGAATTAAAGATTTAATTTTCGATCATTTATGGAAATTTTTAAATGTTCTTCTTGCCAAATAAAAGATCGTGTATATTTATTCTTGGAAACTTTGTAAATTTTTAACTTGCTGAAAATTTAATCTTTCCTGCAGTAAACTTCACCAAAAATACAACTTTGAATATTGGAATGATTTTTTGAATTTGATTTGGGCTGATCTAATTTACCATTTGTAAAAATTTTCCAAAAATAAAATTTGAAATCTTTCCATGTTCTTGATCCTCTTATTTCAAATTTAGGTAAGAAAAATATATTACGAAATAAACAAAGAACAGCGGAGGCAACATTGAAGAAAAGTTTTACTGCTTCGTAATTGTAATGAAGATTGATACAAATTGTATAGAGTGGTATCCTCTATTTATAATAATGTAAAGTGGAATAAATGGTTCGCCCCACATACAAAACAAAAAGAAAAATGTAAAAATAGGCAAGTGCATGTGGCCGTTGTACATGCTATATGTGGTAATACTTGATATTGAAATATATTGTACATGCAAGCTTTCCTTTTATCACATCTTTCCTTTATTACCTCCCCTCAAATTAGGGTTAGGTTTTGCTTCCCTAATTTGCCAAGAAAGATTTTATATTTTACTTTGTATTTGTTTGCAATTCTTCAATTCCAAGTGCTTCTCTGAATCTATGAAAGTTTTTAGCAAAGAGTGATTTTGTTAGCATGGCAGCCCTCTAATAATAAGCTGGAATGTGATTCACTTGTAAATTCTTCTTTTGGACCCGCTCTACAACAAAATAAATATCGATTTCTATATGTTTCGTTCGATTATGTTGAATAGGATCTGCGGTCATATAAATTTTACTTAAATTGTCACACCAAATGATTGGATTCCTACTGGATGATAGTTTTAATTCCTTTAGTAGTGATTGTAACCATAAGATTTCGTCTGTAGTGCTGGCCACACTCCTGTATTCTGCCTTTATGTTTGATCTTGAGATGGTTATTTGCTTTTTAGAACACCAAGAAATAAGGCTTTCTCCTACATAAATGCAGTAACCTGAAATTGATTTTCTGTCATCTATATTTGTACCCCAATCTGCATCTGAATAGGTTGTAATGTTCAAACTTTTGTTGCCTTTTAATGATATGCCAAAGTTGATTGTAGCCTTTAAATATCAAAGTATTCGTTTTACTACTGTCCAGTGCTCACTTCTGGGTTTTTGCAAAAATTGAGAAACTTTGTTAACACTGAAAGAGATGTCAGGTCGTGTTATAGTAGTTGTAACACCCCGTATTTTTTAACAACACTAAAAGAGGATAAATTAAATAATAATTAATATAATATTCAGAATTAAGGGAAACAGACTGCGTCATTGCGTCCATCTCGAAATTATGGTCAAGATAGACATTTGGTTTGCGAACAATGGACAACATATGAAGAAGTTATGAGGGTTGGAAGTTTATATACGCACAAGATATATATATATATATGGTCCAAGAATTCAAAATCGGGTCCAGAAAGTTCAAGTTCGTTCAAATTTCAGAAATTCGAGGTGAGCGGGAAAATTTCCGCCTAGGGGAGTCGACCCCCCAATGGGCGTGTCGACAACAGGGTCGAACCCATAAGGGGTGGGTCGACCCCCCTAAGGCTGACGTGATTAAGTCGGTTTCTGGGGCTGGCAGCTACAAATACATGGTCATTTCTCTTGTTTTCATCATTGGAGATCAATGGAGGCCAAATGCTGCTAGTGCCTGAAAAGAACAGAACCCTTTTCTTCAACAACAATCAACTTTGCAAATCAAACTTAGAGAATCAAGTGTAGATCCAACCTCTGCTATTTTCTACCCTTTCTTTTAATCCAAACACTGTGAGTTAGTTACTTCTGGATTTAAATGATTAAAAGTAATTTGTGATATGACTGTGATTTGGATATATACATGCCTATGACTGAATCATATTGGATCTATCATAATTTGTGAATATATAAGCCTAGACCTTATCATGCTAGATCTATTTTATAGATCTAATTCTTTTGTGGTTAATTAATCATGTCACCTATGTGGATCTTACCCTTTATCTAAGTTTGTGGTTAATTTGGGATTATCATTATCTGGACAATTAAACCTTTGTTTAGATCTAGATCATCACGTTGTGATTAACTGAGATATGTCATTATTGGACATATGAATTCTTATTTGGATATGTTCATCCTAAGTATGTTAGATCTAGTTTTATCATTACCCTTTTTACTAGATCTATTTTTATGTCCACCTTATTATTACGCCAATTGCATGTCTGTGCCAGTATATATGTTTATGTCACTTTTGTTAGAATGATCACTATTGTCATTTTTCCCATCACCGTTACCTTTTATTGTTTACGGCTAGGCTACTTCCTATCCTAGATGCCGCCAAATATATACGAACGTGTTTGTGAGGGAACGGGGGAAAATATTAGAATTGGCATAACTTGGTTAATGGATATGAATATGGACATATAATTCACTTTGTACAAAATTGGGGGAAAAGGGGCATGGAACTTATAACCTTGTAACACTCCACCTCCGTTAAGGTCACTCACAAAGGGAATGCCTTAACTTTGGTGGAGCATTTTAGTAAACAGAACAGAAACTTACAAGACAGATAAAACAGTACTTGAAATTTTTTAACTTTATTACAGCGGAAACAGAAATCAATATGGTTACATCCTTTCAAATCTCAGAATTCAGGTACAAAATATCAGTCTTGTACAAAAGCCTTCAAAATGCATGGTTTAAAATCATAATCCCCAGGGAACGGAAGCTATACAGAGCCAAGCCATACTTTAAGCACTTCAAGCAAAGAGAAATCCGGATCAAGCTAAAGTATTCCCTCCTTGGATAACCTGGGGGGAAACGGAAGAAAGGAGGCGAAACAACAAGGGTCAGACAAAAAGTCTGGCAAGTCCAGTGACTTTTAGCATATGAACAGATAATAATAATAATAATATGACATGAACATAAAACTAGATGAGGGATAACTGTAACAGGTGTAGCAGATATAACAGAAGAACAGAATGACATAAATTATTGCTTTACACTTCTCTGCACTAATACTAGTATAACAGAATTAGGTGTCACCCTAATGTCTAAACTGAAACAGGAACGGGTACAGAATAATTTAACAGAAACAGAATGCTAATAATGGGCCTTTACTACCCGACCAGAAACAGACAGAAGCAGAAACAGATTAATCCCTACGGAAACAGAATGTAGAATTAGGTGTACACTAGTAATGGGCCTTTACCACCCGAACAGACGGTACCACGCAGAAACAGACAGGTGTTACCACCCAACAGAAACAGACGGTACCAACAGAAACAGACAGAACTAAGTGTACCCTAAAACCCTACCCCAAGCGATCGGCTCCCTAATACATAAATATCCTGTGTCGGCCCCACAGTAGGGTGTATCACTCCCTAAAGTGACAACCAATTGGCACAGACCTATTTACAGATGTCACGGCGTCTTACATCCTCAGAGGCAGACTGGAATCCATGCACGCACATGACCCGGTTGGAATGCACCATCAACACCCCTCGCCATTATCAGAATGAACCACTTATAATTAGTTCAGTAAGCGTGCCCGGACCCTACCTACTGTTGGGTCAAAGTTTTGATACCAGAAAGGGTTACTGACTAATATGGGTCCCAAACAACAGATGACACAACTAATTCCCCTCCTAACCTTGTGTCCCCAGACTAACAGATTTCAGATTAACTTGTTTACAAGTTCAAACATACAGAATTCAGATCAACTAGTTCACAGACAAGTTTTCAGACTAACGGATCAGATATACAGATTTAACAGACTTACCGATTAACCAGTTACAGATTAACAGACTTACAGATTTGTCTAACTTTGTAATTGGGCCTACAGATTCACAGAACGATTTATTAAATTCATCAGACTAGTGGGTTTAATCCTATCCGCCCAACACGGTTTAGACATCATATTTATCTCAGATTCTCATTAATTAAATATTAATGCCCAGGCCTCTCACATTAGACTAACAGTTTGCGGCTACTGGTTAGGCCGGTTGGTTCCGGGCAGATTTTTGTCGCAAACTGAGTCTAACCTCGGGTTTCAAGCACGTTATGACTAACTTCTCACATTAGAACCTATTGTTTGCGGCCACTGGAATATGCCGGGCGGTTCCGGGCAGAATTACGCCGCAAACCCATTCTAACCTCGAGTTAGCCATGTTTATCTTTGCGGCCAATTAATTAATGATTTACCATTTATACCCACGCCTAATATACATGTCAATTATTCATAGCTAATTCAGATTATGTCAATAACAGACTAAATATATCAACTTAACAGACATAGCAGATAACAGGTTTAGGCGACTTAACGGATTCAGCAAATTAAACAACTAGCAGATTTAGCAGATAACAGATTAGGCATCTCAACAGATTTAGGTTGGCATTTTTAACAGAATTAGCAGATGACAGATTTGGCAGATGAAAAGATCTAGCAGACTAGGCAGTAGGGCAGAACTAGCAGATTAAGCAAATATAGCAGAACTAGCAAATTAGGCAAATATAACAGATTTAATCATTCCTTAAAGTTTCACTACATATCTTGCCTAATTATAAATCTTGCCTAAGTTCTCGTGCATAAATAATAGTCATGATTCACAATATGTTCATATACCCCATGTTTGCGTTAAATTTGCATGTCACAGATTATGGTCATAATTCACATGTCCCAATTTAGTTCAACTTGCCTAGTACAAAAGATTCACATATAAATTATACCAAATATAGCTATTGACAAAAATCTCCTACTTAGGTATTATTCATATTTGATAGATATCCTACTTTAATGTAAATCTTTATACCTAAACCATATTCTCCTTATCTCAAGTCATATGTTAACATACCATGGTTCCTCTTCTTCCAATTCACAGAATATGCATAGATCTAAATCTAGTTTACAACCTATGTCCTTTTTCTTAAATCAGTCACAGATTAACCAACTTCTCAAGTCGTATGTTCAATAGTCTTTATGCCACAAACTCAAGTCATAGGTTCAATTATATACCTTTTTATGTTGTGTCCACAAATCATATGTTCAATACCTTTTTATGTTATAAACATAACATGTCAAATCATCTCAGATTTATGTTCTAGCTACAGTCCATGTTCTTTCCTCAAATCAGTCACCTATTGGCCATGCAAAATTCATGCATCATTCATTTTACTGTCCCAAACATTTTAGCGTATGTTAATCTCTTATGAGATTGGCTCAGGCTCGTGGTAGCCTGGCTATAGAACAGAAAGAGGAAAGAGGTACATAATAAGATAAATCAAATCAGAACAGAACAGATATAACCTCAGATTCAGATTTAGAATTCATGTCACAATCAAAATTAACGTTTATAGCGGAGAATAACTGTACTTGCCTTAATTGGATTAAAGAAAGAACTCTAGTTATTGTAGAACCGTTGCAGAAGCTCTAATCTCTAATTGAATTTAGGTTGATGTTGATGGTCTTCTAGTTTTGATTTCAGCAGAGTAGCAACGCCATTTAATTTAGAACAGAGGCAGAGTAGAAGCAGAATAGAATTGTGTGCAGAGAAGGCTGGGTTTGGGGCTGTTTAAATAGGTTTAGGCAGACGAATCTAGACAGAAAACGAGACCAGATACATCAGAACGCACCCAGGCAGAAAAGCAGATTCGGAGGTAGGTCGACCCCCAGGTCGACACTAGGGTCGACTCTAGGGTCGACTCTAGGGTCGACCGCCTGGGGGCAGGTCGACTCTAGGGTCAACCCCTGGGGGCAGGTCGACTCTAGGGTCGACTCCCCAGTCGACCTGGTCTGTGCTGTTTAATTTTTTTCTGAACTTTGGAAGGCCATAACTTGGTCATATGGACTCCGATTTACGAAATTTCGGACTCTATTTCGCGTATTTTTCCGAGACGAACGCAATGGCACAGCCCGTTTCCCTTGATTCTGATTTTATATTTTAATTATACTCAGATTTGTAATTCTTAAGTTCACAGAAAATACGGGGTGTTACATTCTCCCCTCCTTAAAGGATTTCGTCCCCGAAATCTTCAAGTTAAGAAGAATGTGTCCTACCATCCAATCACTCATCTACTCAGTCATCATCCACAAGCATCCATTGTCCTTAGAAATTTCTAGTGCTGTATGAACATTTGCAAAAGTGTGTGTATATGTTCCTTATCTAATGCAAAGATCAGGCGGTCTACTGATTCAGTTGACCTCCTTAATGCGAATTATGTCAGTGCCATGAGTCCAATATGTATGCAATTTTCCTATTTGATACATATCATTTCTATATGAGTGCACAACCATCCACTCATATGCAACATCCATGTGCTGATTCAACCATTTTGCATCCATAAAAATTTAAAATGCTCACACATCCATATGCAGTATGAGAGTGTTTTCGAGCCGATCTAGTGCCTAGTGTGTGTATATGCGTCCACGAGCAACCACTAGCAACCACTTGCGTCCACTTGCAACCATCAAACATAACATGTCTCAAACACATGTTTACACCCATTAGGATTCCTATCTATAAGTTGAACACTCGATCGATAGGATACAGTCGAGTGATGGAAGCGAGTACAGATAAAACAAAAACTTGATTCCTATCAGACATTGGTTGAGAAAATAATTCCCCTAAGGGTCAACCCCGAAGACCGAAATCAACATCAGATTGACACCCAGAGGGTTATCCTCTTTAGACAATGTCAAAACTGGAAATCTTATCGGAAGTATTCAGATATTTACAGACTACTGGTACAGATCAGGTTCCCTAATGATTCTTCGGAAGCTAAGCATGATAAAATCATATCCCACAAAAACTCAGAATATATGCGTCATATTTGACGCCTAACACAGATATCCCTCAAACCTTAACTTAAAACGGATGAGTCATACCCTTTATGGGTCTGAGTCTACAGCAGAATCAGAAACAATACTAGTATTCAAGTGCAGAGTATCAAGTACAGAATCAGAAAGAGTCTTAACTCCATAACCAGATAAGAAAATTAAACCTTCTACAGAAATTTTCTCTATTTCTATCCTATCCACTAGCCTTAAGAGTGTTTGCCTGCCCTCCAGAAGTTGGTCCTGTCCTCTGTCCTTGCCTTCGTTTCCTCGGGCAGTCCCTAGTAAAGTGCCCCATCTCACCACAATTGAAGCAAGCACCCTCCCCTTCCTCTTTCGGTAATCCTTATTCATATGAGTCGAGCTTCCCTAAGTAAAACACTTTCCTCCTCCTTATCTTCAAAATTTCCTTCCTTCTTTTGTGTTTCCCTTTTGCCTCCATTGTGAACTAAGTCTATATGAGTTTCTCACCTTTGGGTTGTGCTCCTTAGCCAAACCTCATCATTCTCATCTTTACTATCCTTGTGTAACATGTTGACCAATCCCTCGAAAGCTGCCTCCATCGCCCGGAAAAATCCTTCAAAGCTCTAAAGAAAACTAGCCGCAGGTGAAACTACTACAGCTATCGATGGAAGTCGGGCACTACTTTGCCCTTCGACGAGGTTACCTCCCAGAAAGCCGGGAGCCCCAAAGACTCAAGAAAGAAGGAAACAAGGATTCAAGCAGAGGATCAAAAGATAGATATATGGCTTAGGGGACTATGTTTTTCAAAATAAGCTTTACTTTTGAAAATACTTCCTTTTCAAAACCTTTTTGAAAATAGTTTTCAAAAATTCTTTATCAAATCCGGTAACCTTTAGTTCTGATACCAAGTGTAACACCCCACCTCCGTTAAGGTCACTCACAAAGGGAATGCCTTAACTTTGGTGGAGCATTTTAGTAAACAGAACAGAAACTTACAAGACAGATAAAACAGTACTTGAAAAATTTTAACTTTATTACAGCGGAAACAGAAATCAATATGGTTACATCCTTTCAAATCTCAGAATTCAAGTACAAAATATCAGTCTTGTACAAAAGCCTTCGAAATGCATGGTTTAAAATCATAATCCCCATGGAACGGAAGCTATACAGAGCCAAGCCATACTTTAAGCACTTCAAGCAAAGAGAAATCCGGATCAAGCTAAAGTATTCCCTCCTTGGATAACCTGGGGGGAAACGGAAGAAAGGAGGCGAAACAACAAGGGTCAGACAAAAAGTCTGGCAAGTCCAGTGACTTTCAGCATATGAACAGATAATAATAATAATATGACATGAACATAAAACTGGATGAGGGATAACTTAACAGGTGTAGCAGATATAACAGAAGAACAGAATGACATAAATTATTGCTTTACACTTCTCTGCACTAATACTAGTATAACAGAATTAGGTGTCACCCTAATGTCTAAACTGAAACAGGAACGGGTACAGAATAATTTAACAGAAACAGAATGCTAATAATGGGCCTTTACTACCCGACCAGAAACAGACAGAAGCAGAAACAGATTAATCCCTACGGAAACAGAATGTAGAATTAGGTGTACACTAGTAATGGGCCTTTACCACCCGAACAGACGGTACCACGCAGAAACAGACAGGTGTTACCACCCAACAGAAACAGACGGTACCAACAGAAACAGACAAAACTAAGTGTACCCTAAAACCCTACCCCAAGCGATCGGCTCCCTAATACATAAATATCCTGTGTCGGCCCCACAGTAGGGTGTATCACTCCCTAAAGTGATAACCAATTGGCACAGACCTATTTACAGATGTCACGGCGTCTTACATCCTCAGAGGCAGACCGGGATCCATGCACGCACATGACCCGGTTGGAACGCACCATCAACACCCCTTGCCATTATCAGAATGAACCACTTATAATTAGTTCAGTAAGCGTGCCCGGACCCTACCTACTGTTGGGTCAAAGTTTTGATACCAGAAAGGGTTACTGACTAATATGGGTCCCAAACAACAGATGAAACAAGTAATTCCCCTCCTAACCTTGTGTCCCCAGACTAACAGATTTCAGATTAACTTGTTTACAAGTTCAAACATACAGAATTCAGATCAACTAGTTCACAGACAAGTTTTCAGACTAACAAATCAGATATACAGATTTAACAGACTTACCGATTAACCAGTTACAGATTAACAGACTTACAGATTTGTCTAACTTTGTAATTGGGCCTACAGATTCACAGAACAGATTTATTAAATTCATCAGACTAGTGGGTTTAATCCTATCCGCCCAACACGGTTTAGACATCATATTTATCTCAGATTCTCATTAATTAAATATTAATGCCCAGACCTCTCACATTAGACTAACAGTTTGCGGCTACTGGTTAGGCCGGTTGGTTCCGGGAAGATTTCTGTCGCAAACTGAGTCTAACCTCGGGTTTCAAGCACGTTATGACTAACTTCTCACATTAGAACTTATTGTTTGCGGCCACTGGAATATGCTGGGCGGTTCCGGGCAGAATTACGCCGCAAACTCATTCTAACCTCGAGTTAGCCATGTTTATCTTTGCGGCCAATTAATTAATGATTTACCATTTATACCCACGCTTAATATACATGTCAATTATTTATAGCTAATTCAGATTATGTCAATAACAGACTGAATATATCAACTTAACAGACATAGCAGATAACAGGTTTAGGCGACTTAACGGATTCAGCAAATTAAACAACTAGCAGATTTAGCAGATAACAGATTAGGCATCTCAACAGATTTAGGTTGGCATTTTTAACAGAATTAGCAGATGACAGATTTGGTAGATGAACAAATCTAGCAGACTAGGCAGTAGGGCAGAACTAGCAGATTAAGCAAATATAGCAGAACTAGCAAATTAGGCAAATATAACAGATTTAATCATTCCTTAAAGTTTCACTACATATCTTGCCTAATTATAAATCTTGCCTAAGTTCTCATGCATAAATAATAGTCATGATTCACAATATGTTCATATACCCCATGTTTGCGTTAAATTTGCATGTCACAGATTATGGTCATAATTCACATGTCCCAATTTAGTTCAACTTTCCTAGTACAAAAGATTCACATATAAATTATACCAAATATAGCTATTGACAAAAATCTCCTACTTAGGTATTATTCATATTTGATAGATATCCTACTTTAATGTAAATCTTTATACCTAAACCATATTCTCCTTATCTCAAGTCATATGTTAACATACCATGGTTCCTCTTCTTCCAATTCACAGAATATGCATAGATCTAAATCTAGTTTACAACCTATGTCCTTTTTCTTAAATCAGTCACAGATTAACCAACTTCTCAAGTCGTATGTTCAATAGTCTTTATGCCACAAACTCAAGTCATAGGTTCAATTATATACCTTTTTATGTTGTGTCCACAAATCATATGTTCAATACCTTTTTATGTTATAAACATAACATGTCAAATCATCTCAGATTTATGTTCTAGCTACAGTCCATGTTCTTTCCTCAAATCAGTCACCTATTGGCCATGCAAAATTCATGCATCATTCATTTTACTGTCCCAAACATTTTAGCGTATGTTAATCTCTTATGAGATTGGCTCAGGCTCGTGGTAGCCTGGCTATAGAACAGAAAGAGGAAAGAGGTACAGAATAAGATAAATCAAATCAGAACAGAACAGATATAACCTCAGATTCGGATTTAGAATTCATGTCACAATCAAAATTAACGTTTATAGCGGAGAATAACTGTACTTGCCTTAATTGGATTAAAGAAAGAACTCTAGTTGTTGTAGAACCGTTGTAGAAGCTCTAATCTCTAATTTGATTTAGGTTGATGTTGATGGTCTTCTAGTTTTGATTTCAGCAGAGTAGCAACGCCATTTAATTTAGAACAGAGGCAGAGTAGAAGCAGAATAGAATTGTGTGCAGAGAAGGCTGGGTTTGGGGCTGTTTAAATAGGTTTAGGCAGACGAATCAAGACAGAAAACGAGACCAGATACATCAGAACGCACCCAGGCAGAAAAGCAGATTCGGAGGTAGGTCGACCCCCAGGTCGACACTAGGGTCGACTCTAGGGTCGACTCTAGGGTCGACCCCCTGGGGGCAGGTCGACTCTAGGGTCGACCCCTGGGGGTAGGTCGACTCTAGGGTCGACTCCCCAGTCGACCTGGTCTGTGCTGTTTAATTTTTTTCTGAACTTTGGAAGGCCATAACTTGGTCATATGGACTCCGATTTACGAAATTTCGGACTCTATTTCGCGTATTTTTCCGAGACGAACGCAATGGCATAGCCCGTTTCCCTTGATTCTGATCGTATATTTTAATTATACTCAGATTTGTAATTCTTAAGTTCACAGAAAATACGGAGTGTTACAAACCTATAACGACATAGGTGAGATTTTGGATAATAATGAAAGGTCTAAGATTACAATTAGAAATTGTAATTGCATTTATGACACGAGGTTAGGGTTCATTAGTGGTGGAAGTCTGCCCGGACACGACCGACGTATCTAGCAACCACTAATGATGAACCTAATGTGGGAGGTCTAAGTGCACAAATACGAATCGGGCTAAGACACGAGGTTAGACCCAACTTGTGGAAGAAGTCTGCCCGGACCCAACTGACATATCCAGCATCCACAAGTTGTAGGCCCAATGTAGGCGGTCTAGTCCATTATAACCATAAATGAAAATATGGTAATAATCGAAATACTTAACCTTGTGAAATCCATAGGGATTGTGTGAACATGAGCATGAATAAGGGGTTAAGTAAACTGGGGGGGTTAAGTTAAGTATATCTGAGATGGGTGGGTAATATCTAAATATAGGCCCACGAAACTTAACCAATTGGGGGTTATGTAATTAAAGACACCTAGTGGTATACATAACCAATGGAAATAATAAAGATATGTAATTAAAGACACCTAGTGGTATACATAATCAAATGGAAAACCTAGTGGGGGATACAAGACAAAAAGGAGAGCGTGTATCATATTGTGTAGGACCCGTTTCATCCAGTAACCCAGAGGAGGTATCAAAACATGTACTCCGAACTAGGTCGGAGAAGGGGCACGCTTACTGGACTGGTTGTAAGAGTTCCAAACGTGGAGGACGGTGTGGGGTGCACAAGCTGACCGAGCCATATGCGTGTATGAGCTGGGCAGAGGGGGATAAGATGATCATGACACCTGTAGATATGGGACTGTGCATATCAGCGAGGGGTTGCCACTTTAGGACGTGATACATCCTACGGTGTGGCTGGCATAGAGTATCTACGCGGATTAGGGAGCTGATCGATTAGGGTAGTATTTAGGATACATTTGGACATATGCCTAAGTCTACCACTTTATAGTGGAAGGGATCATCTCACTCTGGTTATACTAGTAATAGTGCAGAGTAATCACTAGAAGCGTATACACCCTATCATATTCACCTTATCATTCTTGCCTTTTATGTAGTTATCTCTCTCTTATCCACTTTATATGCTTATCATGCTACTTTTATTTATTTACTTGTTAAAAGTAACTGGACTTGCCAGACTTTATGCCCAACCCTTTTTGTTTCCTCTTCTTTCTTCCGTTCCCCCTCCCTCCGTTTCTCAAGGCAGGAACACTCAGGCTTAACCGTGATTCTGCGTACTTTTGCTGGAGCTGCTGAGATGTATGGATCAAGCTCCTATCCTTATTGCTATGGCTATATTTTGTTTTTGGGGAATTTTATTTCTTTTATATACTCTGATATTTTTGAAGTACAAGATAATAGCTTTTATGTTGTAACGAGCTTTTGTATTTCATACATGTGATGTTTTTTTTTACCACAGTATCTTATGATAAATAAAGTTTTTATTCCGTTGTTATTTTATATGTCTGTCTTGTAATATTTCTATTCTGTTTACTATAACGCTTCACGAAACTTAATGCATTCCCTTTGTGAGTGACATTAACGGACGTGGGGTGTCACATTTGGTATCAGAGCTGAAGGTTACTAGATTAGGTAAAAGTTTTTGAAAGCTATTTTCAAGAAGAAAAAATGTTTTAAAAGAAAAGTCTATTTTGAGAAACATTCCCCAAAAACCCATAAGTAATATCTTTCAATCCCTTGTCTGAATCTCTTTTCTTTTTCAGCATGTCTGGGGAACCCAACGTTCCAGAGGGCGTTACGATACCAGGATGGTTCCGTAGGTATCTGGAGGTTACGGCGCCTGCCAAAGGCCAAGGAAACGTTCCTCCCCCAGCTGCACCCATTGCCCCTCCTCCTCCTCCGCGTGCAGACAACTTCTTAAAGATCTGCAAAGATTTTAATTCTATGGGAGGAAAACCATTCCATGGAATCGATACATTTGTGGAGGCAAGGAACTGGCTCAAGGAGACTGAGGGTTTGTTTGTAATCTTTGAAGTAGAGGATCGAAGAAAGATTCAGTTAGCTGCTTGGCTATTGAAGGATGAAGCTTCATTTTGGTGGGAGGTAACCCGAGCAGGCCGTCTGGTGGAAACTTAGGATGACTTTTGACAGAGGTTTGAGATGAAATTCCTTTCCCAAGCTGAGAAGAGCATGCGGATGGAGAGGTTCTTAGCACTCAAACAAGGGAACTTGACAGTTAAAGAGTATGTAAACAAATTTAACCAGCTGGCAAGATTTGGATTGGAACTGGTAGACACGCCGCATAAGAAGGCTTTGCGGTTTGTTAAAGGGCTGAACGAACCCCTTCATGGGTTAGCCATGTCTCATATCCCAATGGGAGCCACCTTTGAAAGACTTGTTGATATGGCCTTGATGTATGAGGAAGAGAATGGGGAAAAGAAGGAGGTTAAAGCTGAGGAAACAACGCAAAATAAGAAGGTGTGGCCCAAGAAGGGGCAACAACAACAGAAGAAAGGTGGATAGAATGACAAGGGCAAGGATAAGAGGAAATATAACACCCCGTAATTCTGTAACACTAAGATTCACAAATCAAGGCAGAATTAAATTTTAAAATCAAAATCAAGGGAAACGGGCTACGCCATTGCGTTCGTCTCGGAATTCAGCATGAAAACGAGTCCGAGTTTGCGAGAATCGGACTCTGTATGAAGGAGTTATGGTCTTCAGAAGTTTCAGAATTCGATTTAAAATTCGAACAGGTCATAAACGAGTTCAAATTCGAAAAACAGACCCAGATTGGGCGGGAAAATTCCCGCCCAGGACCCAGGTCGACTGGGTAGTCGACCTGGGGGTCGACCCCCCCTGCTTTTTCCAGATCTGCAGCCTGGTTCGTTTTTCTGTATCCGGATGCCATTCTGACCAGATTCGTGACTGCTACACTATATAAACAGCCCTAGTCTCCTTCTCTATTCATAATTCTTTTCTATCCTTATGCTGCCTCTGAGAAAATGTATAAATAAATAAAATAATATATAAAATAATAAATCCAAGAAGAGGAAATGTTGCTCAAGACTTTCAAGAAGAGGTTCAAGTCAAGCTAGGATTCAAGTGATGATTCAAACGACTTCAACGACTGTTTTTCTACGAATCTAATCTAATCTCTGTAAGTCGGTTACTTTTTAGATTTGAACATTTTCTCTGTTCGTGACATGGAATTAAATGAATAAAAGAATATGCCAAATCTTTCTATCAGTGCTTATATCCTTGGACCTAATTAAGATCTGCTATGATTCGATGACCAATTAGGCCTTGCATATGACTATGAACATCGCCTATGACTATGAACATTGCCTATGACAGTGACTGTGACTATGAGAATTATTTCCTTGACTATGAACACCAGCCTATGCCTTTGATTAGGAAACATAAACTATTGCCTATGACATAACAAGAACAGCTGTGATTAAACACCTATGATTCATGACTAGGAAAGTGTTGCTTAAGTTTTGTGACTATGAAATTGGGTCTAAACCTGATTATCTATTCTGTCTATTCTTGGTTTTCTTTGGTTTTAGACCTTGGGAATTTACCTATTAAGTTAGGTCTACCCATGTTCTTGAATCTATACTATTCAACCCTTTTCATGTCGTAATCTATATGCCTGTGAATTATCATCTTATGCCAATTGTTATGCCCGTTCTTTCATGGCATTTTGGTTCATTCCCTTCTATCCACGAAACTAGCTTTATTTATGATCTAGGTTGAATCACGATTATACGAACGATGGGAATACGTTTTGGGGAAAAAAACATGAAATTGACTAAACATTGAAATTGGCATAATTTGGGAACATGCATTATAGCATGACTATTGAGATGAAAATTAGAATAACAAGTCTAGTTTTGACATGAACTGAAATTAGAATATTAAATCAGAAATGGGGTGGCTAAATTAAGTATGATAAGTATATTAGCATAATTTACATACATTGGGCGTAAAAATGGGCCACAAAATAGGTAGTTGTTATGCAAATTAAGTTTTGGGCATAAACGGTGAACTAGAATATGAAATCTAGTTTGGCATAAACTGTAAACTAGAATATAAAATCTAGTTTGGCATAAACTGTAAACTAGAATATAAAATCTAGATTAGGCATGAACTGTAAATGGGGGTGTTGGATCTAAATTGCTATAAACTGTAAGATAGGCAAATCAAGATTTGGACCTAGAATACAAGTCCATTAGTAGGCATGGCAAATGTATAGGGTATAAGCCAAATTTATTTTAAAAAGGGAAAATGGACTTTGAGTATAAGTGGTTAAACTTTGAGGATAAATTGTTAACAATTTATTTATATACAAAAGAAAGGTTTATTAACGACATCTCTTTTAATAATACACCAGAAAGTTCTTGGGTGACAGAGAGGATAGTGTCTAGGCTTGGGTTTGGAAAATACAAGTTTCCTGCTCTCCCTGGCTATCCCTAACTGATCCGACGGACGGGATGGTTACTTTCAAAACCTGATTTGAAAATTAATCAAAACCCTTTGAACTTAGAAAACACGAATATGCCTAACCCGAGGTTAGACTGAGTTGCGATGTAAACCTGCCCGGAACCAACCGGCACATCCAGTAATCGCAGCAATATCTGTCTAATGTGAGTGGTAGCGGCTTTAATTTATTTAGTTAAAACTAGAAAAAGAATGATAGGGTTAAGTTAACTAAGACACTTAACCAATTCAACATGATAACCAGACCGGTGGGGTGGGTTAGTTTCATACAGACACTTAACACAGTTAAGCTAGAATGGGAGGGCTAAGTCCATAGGGACACTTAACCAACTTAACACAGTTAAGCTAGAATGGGAGGGCTAAGTCCATAGGGACACTTAACCAAACTTATGGTAACAAGACAAGATTTGTAGGGGTTAAGTAACTAAGAAAACACTTAGCCAAATTAACATGTTAACTAGTCTAGAGGTTGGGGTTAAGTAAAATTTAATACACTTAGCCAATTTGATATGTCAGCTGGGCTAGACCGTAGGGTTAAGTAAACTTGAACACTTAACCATCAGACTGTGATAAAGGAATAGGGTTAAGTCTAAAACATGAAGGGATAATACTTAACCATTAATAACATGTTAGTTAAAACAGACGGGCAGGGTTAAGTTAAAAAGGAACACTTAACCAATACAGGATGAATGGGTAGGGTTAAGTAATAAGAAATACTTAACCAATATAACTTGGTTTGTGGTAGGGTTAAGTCAACATGAATTACTGATAACACTTAACCAGTTTATCAGAATAAATGAAGAGGGTTAAGTTAGCTTGAATTGACTAATGACACTTAACCAATCCAAATTGACGGGAAAGAGAACTAAGTAGTAAACCTTAGTTAAAAGGAGCTAAGTAGTAAACCTTAGTTAAGAAAAAAACGATTCTGGAAACTAAGTGGTAAACCTTAGTTAGTAGAACTAAGTAGTAATTCTTAGTATAACACGGGAAGGAGCGAACGCCCGTCTGATTAAAACGAAGGCTCCAACGAATTGGGTTACGAAGCCCGAGGCTTCGAGGGGACGCGAGGGTACTCTTGGTATCCCTCTGTGAGGCTGCAGATGATCCTCCTGGGCTCACAGAGGTTAAGGTCTGCGGTAGAAGAACCAAGGGTATGCCTTGGTTGCAAAATATGGCAACCTCAAGACTAGGATGGACCAGCATGATTCGGCGAGAAACCGGTAGCCCTGTGATAGCAACTCGTCGTTTACCATCCATCTTCAGTCAATCGAGATACATGAAGCGGAAAGGCGGAGAACTCCAAAAGACCATATACTTGCTATCTAGTTATGGTTGCGGATTGCCATAGGACAGTGGGGCATAGGGGGCCTGTGTATAGTTCTCATTTTTCAAGGTGTGCCTTTCATTAGTTGAGGGAGGGGTCAAGTGGGACCATAGCCACTGGAATAAAAAAAGACCTTAGCATCTGCATCGGCAGATATCTGAAAGCTCCCGACCGAGTTCTGTGTTTCTTGATTTGCCCTGCCACGGGACTTGGGCCGCACATTACAGGACATGTGCACCTAAACAAGCGATAACGATTCGCGATACATGCGTGGGGAAGTATAGGAACATATACCACTCTAGGTAGTGTGTCCTATACTTGGGGGCATCGTTCGACAGGTAGCATAATCCCTAGTTGGACTAGGTGGCATAAACCCTGAATCCGAGAAGCGTTCAGCAGATAGCTAAACTCTAGTTGAATCTAGAAAGCACTTGATAGAAAACCCTTGATTAGATCTAGGTAACAAATAATAAACGTATGCCTGAAGGCAATGGAAACTACAGGGATTGGGATCACGTTATCGTTACTAGTTGGGACACTAGTTAGGTGGTGCAGAGATATAGAAACCAGTATAACAAGGAAATAGCGAAGCGGCGAAAGTATTAGAGCATATCCAGTTTATCTTATCTTAGCATACCTTGTGATTATCTTGTCTAATCTTGCTGACCCTATCATCATGGTGTTATCTTGTATTCAGTTAATTCATGTCGTTTTGTTTTTCCATGTTCACATGCTAGAAGTTACTGAACTTACTCAGGCTTTATGTCTGACTCTGTTTTTCTTTCGTCTTCTTTTCTTCCGTCCCCCCCCCCCAGGTAGTAAAGGAGGGAATAGTATAGCTCAGGTTAAGTTGGACTGTCACTCTTTCCCAACTTGAAGATTTGTCAAAGTTTTGCTTGGATTCTCTTTTCAGATGCTATGGCTGGCTCTTGCTAAAATGGGGAATATAAATGTTGTTTTATGCTTCTTTATTTTGTAAGACAGATGACACTCTGATATTATAAAGAAATTGTTGTACAAACTATTTTATCAATAAAGCAAAGTTTTATTTTCCGCTGTTGTAATTTTTGTCTGTCTTGTAATTTATCTGCATCTTTTACCCTAAATGCTCCACAGAACTTAGTGCATTCCCTTTGTGAGTGACACTAACGGATGTGGGGTGTTACAGGAAATGTCACATTTGTGGGAAAGTGGGTCTCTTGGTCAAAGACTGTAAAAGAAGGAAGAACACTTGCTTCAATTGTGGAGAAGTCGAATACTTTGCTAGGGAGTGCCCAAAGAAACAGGGATCACAGGGACAAGGTCAAAGGGAAGGAACTTCTGGAGGGCAGGTGCATGCTCTCGCGACTAGTGCTCCAGATAGAGGTAGAAAAATTTCTGTGGAAGGTTTAATTTCTCTTTCAATCCATCCTATTAGAACCCTATTTGATTCTAGCACTTCACATTCATTTATATCTAGTTTTGTGGTTGAATCTCTGCACTTAATTACTTGTATGATAGTGGATCCCATAGTTGTCTCAAACTCCATTGGTGGTTCGGCTCATTTATCTATGATTTGTCGGGGTTTGAAAATATCTGTGTTAGGCGTCGACTTTGAGTGCGACGCGTATGTGCTCAGGTTTATGGGCTATGGATTTATTCTAGGAATGGATTGACTTACCATGTATGGTGCCATTCTGGATTGTGAGAAGAGGGTTGTTATGCTCCTGATTTGTCATGGGTGGACCCTTGAGATTTCTTATGACCCACAAGGATCGGTTATGCTTAGTTTCCTAGAGTCTCTTGATGCATCTATCCATGATCCGCAATCTGTTCCAATGGTCCGAGATTATTCTGATGTTTTTGATGAGGTACGGGGTTTACCTCCGAGGCGCGAGATCAATTTTTGCATATATCCGGTGATGCAAAGCCAATTGCATTACCAATGCGCCATATGGCTCCAAGAGAAAGGAGGGAGCTGAGTAAGCAAGTAGGGGAGCCACTTGAGAAAGGATTTATCAGACGAAGAATATCTGAATGGGGTGCTCCATTTGTATTCGCAACTAAGGCGGATGGATAAATGATGGTTTACCTTTCCGTAAAGTGGTCACATTAGCCAAACGGACTTACCGTTTGGGTGATATGGCTGAAACAAGGTCTGGAAGGTGAAAAATAGCTTAACCGGGTCAAATTAGGGTGATTAGCAGCTAGGCTCATAACCCATTTCGGGATTAGGGTTATGGGAGGGCTGACAGGGTTAGGGAAAAAAAAATTCATTTCAGTTTTCCAGCTGCCATTTACATCCTTGAAACCCTAGCAATGGCCTCCACATTCTAAATCACACCCAAATCAATTTTTAATTGCGTATTAGCTTAATCTACACCAAATCAAGGAAGATTAGTGTAAAATCAGAGTTGGAGCTGTTGTGTTGCATTGAAAACCACGCCAAAACAGTGGAGTTTTAGATCTAAGATTTTATTTGTGGCTAAGGTGAGTGATTTGCCTTGTTTTTCACTAATTACGGCTAATTAGGGGTGATTAGTGTTAATTAACGAAATTTTGCATTATAAAAATCTAGAAAAATTTGTAAAATTCTAAAATATTATTTTATGCCTCTGTTAGAAATTTGGGTTAATTTGGACATGTTTTGCTAATCATATGGTTAAATCATGATTAAGGGGATTAAGGCGAAAATCATAGTTTTGGGTATGTTTGATACATATTTGCATGTTAAATTGTTTTTTTGGTGTTTATGGTTGACTATACATGCTGCTATTACCGTTTGGAATGTTTTGTAATTGCCTAGAACTGTTAGATTGGTCGAAAACACTACGTGTGGCGTAAATAACTTGCTGGAAAGTTACAGGAAATTAGTCAGTAACCCGTTCGTGAAGCATCTCTGCGACCCCTAGGAAGGGGGCGAACCCTAGGAGGGAGACCGTGAGGAAGGAGGCGAACCCTAAGAGGGCGACCGTGAGGAAGGGAGCGAAATCTAGGAGGGCGACCCCTAGGAAGAGGGCGAAACCTAGGGGGCGACCCCTAGGATGGCGAGCCGTGAACCGCGCCAGGATGGAAAGAGGACCATGAGCCGATACAAAGGGGACCACGAGCTGATGCGAGGGCGAGCAACGAGATGAAAGATACGGGGAGGACCACGCGACGACGATCGTAAACTCTTCTGAAGATCAAAACCAATTCAACCAAAACCCGAGATGCAAAGATAGTCCAAATCGGAAGTTAGAACTCAAGATCCAGATAGGAACCAATGAGTTAACTTCGTGAGTTAGACTTTGCTGCGGGACGTGTGCAAAGGGGTTATCGATATCCATAACTTTAGTTCACCATTGAGAGAGGGATTAGTGGTTATGGATCAGTGCAATGGAGTCATTGTGACTCCATTGAGCAAAGTGATCGTAGCAAAGGATTGGGTGATCGAGTGGTGGATATCGTATGCTTTACACACTGACTGAGAGATGTGAGGATGATTGTTATGCTTCATGTTTGCTATCACCATGACCCACACCCCCCTTTACACTTTATGTTCGTGTTACCTTAGAGTAATGTACATCTTGTTGTACTAACTCTTTGGTTGCAGATCCAGGTTCAGGTATGATTAGATTATACCTGTTATTGTTTTGTTTTATCTCTTATTGCTCATACCAGACTTTTGTCTGATCCAGAGTTTTATGCCTCTTCTTATTACTCTGGGTGCTCCTAAACGAGCAGACTAGAGACAAGTTGGCTGGTTATGCACGAGTAGCTGTCCAGAGACGAGCATGAGGCTTACACGTATTACTCTCATATATTCTCCTTGTGTTGTTGTTGGTCATTACTTTGGGCATTAGTAGTGTATCTTTCTATTTTGCTTTAGAGATAGTTTTAAAAGTTGTAATAAAGCTGATTTGGATCGTAAGCTGTATTTTGAATTTTTCGCTGCTATGATGGTTTAGTTTTCAGCTTATGCACTGTCCCGCCTGTTTATGTCAAGTTATGTTGTTATTATATTTTATTCCATGCGCTGTGAGATATACTACAGGTTCTTTGGTGATTCATCGTCTTCTTTCTTTTTCTTTGACGAATGTCCAGTGCTAGTTGGACATCGGCACAGCGCATTTCAGAGGAAATGTCGGCTGGTGCGGGGGGAGGGGGCGTCACACTTTGTATCAGAGCTCTAGGTTGCGTAGTTAACCTAGGGAAAGGCACCAGGGAGAGATAGTATACGTATATGAGAGCGCGGATTTTTTTATATTTTGGTTTTCGAAAGCTATATATATACTATTAGTATATCTAATCATGAAATCACACTGCACTGGCACCACTGGAGAGATGGTTAATCATTTTCTCTTTACAGATTGAACGATGAGCCTATATACGAGGAATACGGGTTCAGGGGGCCAATAGTAGGAATGCTCCTAACATGAGGACGATGTTTACTGAATTCATGAGAGAGATGCTTAGGGATGTTCAGAGGGCTGCTCCTAGTGCTGCTAATGGTGGTGGTGCAGCAGTGCATGCGCCTAGTGCTGATTTCGCCAAGCTATGCAAGGATTATACTAGTCTTGGTGGTAAGCCATTCCATGGAATGGAGTCGGCTATGGAAGTTCAAGACTGGCTAGATAGTTGTGAGAGCATATTCGAGGATTTAGGAATCGAGGGTGCAATGAAGAGAAAGCTAGCATCCCGTCAGCTTCAAGGACGGGCAATGAATTGGTGGAATGACCATTAAAACGGCTACTCCCGAGGAACGAGTTACCTGGAATCAGTTTAAGGCCCGATTCAGTGATAAATTTATTCCACCCGCTCAGAAATCGGAACTGAGAGAGGAAATTCTTGGAGCTTAAGCAGAATGGTAGGGCATTCTCGGAGTATATTGCTGAATTTGATACCTTATCGAAGTATGGATTGTCCCTTATTGATACGGTCGAGAAGAAGAACGAGAAGTTCATAGCTGGCCTAGATGATTACTTGGGGGAGAAACTCATAAACCATATCGATGAGACTTTTGAATCAATTGTGGGAAAGGCATTGAGATCTAAGAGCCTTTATCCTAAGTCGAAGACCGAGGTTGCTATTACATCTGCAGAGGAGCAAAAGCCGCAGGCAAGCGGTGGAGGCAAGAATAATTCCCAGAATAAGAGGAAACAAGACCAAACCAAGGATAGTCAGAAAAAGAAGAATAAGAAAGATGGCGAGTGCTTTAGCTGTGGTAAGAAGGCCCACTATGCCAGAGATTGTCGGGAAAAGCCTGGGGAAAGGAAGTGCTTCAATTGAGGCCAAGGGGTACATCATAAGAATGAATGTCCACAACCCCCTAAAGAGAAGCAGATTGTGAGAGCATATGCTATCAACACTGTTCCTTCTTCGTCGAATGCCCCAACTGCGGCGCAGAAGGGAAAAACTGTCGTTGTTCAAGGTATGCTTTCTATTTAGAATGTTTCTGTTTGAGTTTTATTTGATACCGAGACACCCCATTCCTTCATACCTAGTGATCTGGTAGATAGGTTGAAATTGGGACTTGAGATTGTCGATAGACCTTTAGTTGTGACGAACCCGGTCGGTGGTTCGACTAGCCTTTGCATGATTTGTGGTAATGTTGTCTTATCGAGTAATGGACGTATGTTTGCTTGTGATTGCTTAGTTGTTTTGCTAGTATCATCTCACGTAGATCGTCTGAATTCGAAGGAGATGTTCCTTGAGTGGTTTTCTGATATCGGTTTAGGCCTTTGGGGATTGTGCTTGGTGAATGTCGAGTTCGACAAGGATGGTTTGCGTGAGATATAAATTGTTGTTGTGATTTCCATTGAATGATATCTCAGCTTACTCGAGGAGTGATGTGCAGCCGTGACATGATAAGACTGTTCAATGGTATGGACTACCCCGAGTTGGATTCGATAGGGCTATGAGATGACTCGAGTGGGACTCGAGAAAGCTGCAAAGTAATGAAATGTTTAGGACCCTATGTTGATGTTCTCTTTGGTTCAAGAATGGTAGAACTTTAAAAGGACAAGATGCGTTCGTTGATCGTGGAGATGCAACGAAGGTTTGAACGATTCAAGTTGGACTTGAACTCGTAAAGGAAAAATGGTTGTTCGTTGATCTTGGAGATGCAACGAATAGGGAGACGACTCATGTTGGACTTGAGTTTGTGCTCGAGTTTGTGGGTAATGGATACTCGAGACTGGGTCTAAGTATGTGGGTAGCTCTTCTGATGAGACTACCAAGAAATCGTCGATAGTTGGAGTGTTCTAGGCGAACTCGAAGCAGGGGTATCAGGGGACGGCCGTTACCTTGGATCCGTTGGACGTGATCTAGTTATCCTTGGAGGATAAACGTGCGTTGGACGTGCGGTAGTTCGTTTGGGGCCGGGGCTTCCATTAGCCCTTGGGATTGGTTGGACCAGTCAGGTAGATATCGACGCATTTATGGCTTTGCATGTGATAGATAGGGCATGTTTGATGGATGCTATGGTTATTATATTTGTTCCTATTTTTATTCCCTTGAGTAGACTATCACCTATAAAATTCTGGTAATAGAGGACGAAGAGATGACAGTATACACGGATGCATGTGGTACCAGACTAGGTGTAACCATTAGAAATTCCCGAATGGAAATGGGAACAAGTCTCAATGGATTTCATTGATAGTGCGCCAAGGACTAGATCGGGACATGATAGCATTTGGGTAATTGTGGATCGATTGACCAAGAGTGCAAGGTTTATGCTAGTCAAGTCGAAAAGAACGGCAGGTAGGTTAGTAGAACCGTATATGAAGTGGGTAGTAAGTTTTGATGGAGCACCTAAAGGTATTATGAGCGACCGAGATCCCTTATTCACTAGCGGGTTTTGGAAGAGCTTACAAGAGGCTTTAGGATCATAATTACATCTCAGTATCGCGTACCACCCTCAAACTGATGGTTAGACAGAGAGGGTGAATCGTGCATTAGAGGGCCTTTTGAGAGCCTGCATTTTAGATTTTGGAGGGTCATGGGATGACCATGTACATCTGGCTGAGTTTGCATATAACAATAATTATCAATCCAGTATTGGTATGGCTCCATTTGAAGCATTGTACGGAAGACCATGCAACTCACCGTCATGTTGGTTGGAAAACGGTGAGGAATTTGTGCTTGGACCAGAAGTAATAAGAGAAACTTCAGATAGGATCAAGGTTATTCAGCAGAGAATGAAGACTTCCCAAGATGGGTAGAAAAGTTATGCCGATATAAGACGGAGAGATTTGAAATTCTGCGTTAACGACTTGGTATTCGTCAAGATCTCTCCATTGGAGAATGTTATTCGGATTAGTAGGAGAGGTAGGTTAGCACCAAGATTTGTTGGTCCATTCCCATTTCTCGAGCAAGTTGGGAATTTGGCGTATAAAGTGGGATTTCCTGATAGGATGGCGGGAGTTCACAACGTATTTCATGTTTCCCAGTTAAGGAAGTTTGTCCACGATTCAGACATGACTATTTCACCGGATAAGTTAGATGATATCGAAGTAGAACCCGAGGCGGTTGGGAACTGCAATCTGATCCGTATTGTCGAGAGCAATACGAAGCAACTTTGAAGGAAGATGGTGAAACTGGTCAAGGTTCAGTGGGGGCGATAATGAGAATGATTGTACTTGGGAAACAAAGGAGAGCATAAGGAAGTGCATCCAGAACTATTTGCCCGGTAAGATTTTAATAGTGATAGTTACTCCCTTGTTAGTAAACCGCAAGCTAGGATAAACCTATTGTGTTATTATGTGTGTTTGATTGTTTATAAATGGTTGTTAGGCATGCGGGACCCGTTGTATGTTTTAATTAAGGAATTTCGGGGGCGAAATTTCTTAAGGGGGGAGAATGTAATGACCTGCATTCTACATGTCGGAGGATCGTAGAATATTTATTTCTATTCCATGTAAGGTTGTATGGTCATGTAACTTTTGGGGAACGACTATTGGAGTCGTTTCCCATGTTCACGATTTTTGCCGATTTTTAAATGACCGTTTTGCCCCTAGCGAATCTTGTTTTGCCTATACTTTTGATTGGTAAGTATTTTTGACCTGAAACCACTTCCATTAGATCTGGATGATGGTTTACCTTTCTATAGAGTGGTCACAATAGCCAAACGGACTTACCGTTTGGGAGATATGGCTGAAACAAGGTTTGGAAGGTGAAAAACTGCTTAATTGGGACTAATTAGGCTGATTAGCGGCTAGGCCCAAAACCCATTTCGGGATTAGGGTTATGGGAGGGCTGATAGGGTTAGGGAAAACATTTCATTTCAGTTTTTCAGCCGCCATTTACATCCTTGAAACCCTAGCAATGGCCTCCACAATCACTCCCAAATCACTTTTTAATCGCATATCAGCTTAATCTACACCAAATCAAGGAAGATTAGTGTCAAATCAGAGTTGGAGCTGCTGTGTTGCATTGGAAACCATGCTAAAGCTGTAGAGTTTCAGATCTAAGATTTTATTTGTGGCTAAGGTGAGTGATTTGCCTTGTTTTTCACTAATTACGGCTAATTAGGGGTGATTAGTGTTAATTAACGAAATTTTGCGTTATAAAAATCTGGAAAAATTCTAAAATAGTATTTTATGCCTTTATTAGAAATTTGGGTTAATTTGGACATGTTTTGCTAATCGTATGGTTAAATCATGATTAAGGGGATTAAGGGGAAAATCATAGTTTTGGGTATGTTTAATCCATATTTGCATGTTAAATTGTTGTTTTGGTGTTTATGGTTGACTATACATGCCGCTATTACTGTTTGGAATGTTTGTAATTGCCTAGAACTGTTAGATTGGTCGAAAACACTGTCGTGTGGCGTAAATAGCTTGCTGGAAAGTTGTAGGAAATTAGTCAGTAACCCGTTCATGAAGCATCTCCGTGACCCCTAGAAAGGGGGGAACTCTAGGAGGGCGACCGTGGGGAAGGGGGCGAACCCTAGGAGGGCGACCGTGAGGAAGGGGGCGAAACCTAGGAGGGCGACCCCTAGGAAGAGGGCGAAACCTAGGAGGGCGTCCCCTAGGATGGCGAGCCGTGAACCGCGCCAGGAAGGAAAGAGGAGCATGAGCCGATACAAAGGGGACCACGAGCTTATGCCAGGGCGAGTCGTGAGCCGAAAGATACGGGGAGGACCATGCGACGACGATCGTAAACTCTTTGAAGATCAAAACCAATTCAACCAAAACCCAAGATACAAAGGTAGCCCAAATAGGAAGTTAGAACTCAAGACCCAGATGGGAACCAACGAGTTAACTTCACGAGTTGGACTTTGCTGCGGGACGTGTGCAAAGGGGTTATCGATATCCGTAACTTTAGTTCACCACTGAGAGAGGGATTAGTGGTTATGGATCAGTGCAATGGAGTCATTGTGACCCCATGGAGCAAAGTGATCGTAGCGAAAGATTGGGTGATCGAGTGGTGGATATCATATGCTTTACGCATTGACTGAGAGATGTGTGTATGATTGCTATGTTTCATGTTTGCTATCACCATGACCCCCCTTTACACTTTATGTTCGTGTTACCTTAGAGTATTGTACATCTTGTTGGGCTAACTCTTTGGTTGCAGATCCAGGTTCAGGTATGATTAGATTATACCTGTTATTGTTTTGTTTTATCTCTTATTGCTCATACCAGACTTTTGTCTGATCCAGAGTTTTATGCCTCTTCTTATTACTCTGGGTGCTCCTAAACGAGCAAACTAGAGACAGGTTGGCTAGTTATGCATAAGTAGCTGTCCCGAGACGAGCAGGAGGTTTACACGTATTACTCTTATATATTCCCCTTGTGTTGTTGCTAGTCACTACTTTGGGCATTAGTAGTGTACCTTTCTATTTTGCTTTAGAGATAATTTTAAAAGTTGTAATAAAGATGTTTGGATCGTAAGCTGTATTTTGAATTTTCCGCTGCTATGATGGTTTAGTTTTCAGCTTATGCACTATCTCGCCTGTTCATGTCAAGTTATGTTGTTATTATATTTTATTCCATGCGCTATGAGATATACTACAGGTTCTTTGGTGATTCATCGTCTTCTTCTTTTTTCCTTTGACGACAGTCCCGTGCTAGTTGGACATCGGCACAACGCATTTTAGGGGAAATGTCGGCTGGTGCGGGGCGGCCCGTCACAAGTAGGTTGTTTCGGGAGTTCCTAAATAAATTTGTCATAGTCTTTGTTGATGATATTTTGATCTTCTCCAAAAGCGAAGAAGAGCATGCCCAGCATTTTGGAGAAGTTTTGAAAACTCTCCGTGCACATCAGCTTAAGGCAAAGTTCTCCAAATTCCATTTTTGGAGAAAAGAGGTGTGATTCTTAGGGCATGTGGTCTGCAAAGAAGGGATAGCTATAGATCCCGCAAAGGTAGTTGCAGTATAGGACTGGCAGATTCCGAAAAATGCAATAGAGGTGAGGAGCTTTCTTGGATTTGCAGGTTATTACAGGAAGTCCATTAAGGACTTTGCAAAGATATCAGCCCCTCTCACCAAGCTGACGAAGAAGAACTTGGCATTTTCATAGGATATAGATTGTGATGTTGCTTTCCAACGACTGAAGAGGGCTCTGACAGCAACCCCAGTCTTGACCTTGCCTGATGGAAGTAAAGTGTTTACCGTTTACACTGATGCATGTGGTACAGGGCTTGGTGCGGTTCTGATGCAAGAAGGAAAGGTAGTATGTTATGGGGGTTAAAAGTTGAGAGTTCATGAGAAGAACTACCCCATCCATGATCTAGAACTAGCAGCCATAGCATTCGCGCTAAAGATGTGGCGTCATTATTTACTTGGAGAGAAGTTCAAGTTATACACCGATCATAAATCTCTCAGGTATCTGTTCTCACAGAAGGATCTTAATTTAAGGCAAAAGAGGTGGATGGAGTTCTTAGCTTCTTACGATTTTGAAATCGCTTATACCCTTGGCAAGGGTAATATGGTGTCTGACGCACTAAGTAGGCAGAGGATGACCTTAATTCCTCGGTTTGTGGGGAGGAAGAGCTTGGAGTTCATATCAACCTTTGACTTTAGACTCTCCATCGAGATTTTACCTGATTTGTTTGCATCACTAGAAATACGACCAACTCTTATGGATCAGATAGGAGTCTCGCAGCAAGGTGACCCACAGATTTTAGACATCATGGATAAGCTCAGAAAAGGGGAGACTTCTAGTCACCTCAGTCGATATACCATAGACGAAAAGGCGTGGTTGCAACGAGATGGAAGGCTTTGTGTTCCTCAAACTGGAAGTTTGATAAAAGCAGTCCCAGAAGAAGCCCGCCATTCTAAGATGACTATTCATCCAGGCGGTGACAAGATGTATAGAGACATGAAAAGGGTTTTCTTTTGAGCTAAGATGAAGAAAGATGTACCAGAATTTGTTTCTCAATGTTTAGTTTGCCAGCAAGTTAAAGCTGAGCAAAAGAAGCCTAGTGATTTACATCATCCTTTGGAATTTTCGCAGTGGAAATAGGAGAGCGTCTCTATGTATTTCATAGATGGTTTGCCTAGATCAAAGAAAGGCAATACCAGTATCTGGGTTGTAGTAGATAGACTCACTAAGAGCGGTCACTTTATTCCAGTTAAGAGTAAGGGGACGGCATCATGGATGGCAGCAATCTATGTCTCAGAGATAGTTCGTCTTCATGGAGTACCTTCCAGCATTATGAACGATCATGACCGCATCTTCACCAGTGAATTTTGGAGGAGCTTGCAAGAAGCATTAGGTACACAGCTGTGTTTGAGCACTGCTTATCATCCTCAGACCGATAGGCAGATGGAGAGGGTAAACAAAATTCTTGAAGATCTTTTAAGGCTGTGTATCCTAGACTTCGGAGGGACTTGGAAAGAGCATCTTCCTTTAGTAGAGTTTACCTATAACAACAGTTATCAAGCTAGCATCGACATGGCACCCTTCGAAGTGTTGTACGTGCGACCCTGTAGATCACCAACTTGTTGGCGGGAATCTACAGAAAGACAATTACTTGGACCAGATATGGTTAGAGAAACGTCCCAGAAGATTGGCCTTATTCGACAGCGGATGAAGATAGCTCAAGATAGGCAGAAATCCTATGGAGACAAGAGAAGGACTGACATCGAATTTGAAGTGGGAGACTTGGTTTTTATTAAAGTGTCACCTATGAGGAATGTGGTTCGCTTCGGATCTGTAAGGAAGTTGGCACCTAGATTTACGGGACCATTTTCCATAACCGAAAGGATTGGCCAAATGGCCTATAGAGTAAAGCTCTCAGAAAATCTATCCGGTGTTCATGATGTTTTCCACGTTTATCATCGGAGGAAGTGCTTGTATGACACCGCGGAAGTGCTTGAGCCAAGTATATTAGAGGAAGCAGAAGTGGAACAGGAGGCAACACTTAGACGAGTTTCTACCATATTCTTGGATCAGAAGTTAAGAAGCTACGCAATAAAGAGATCAAGTTAATAAAGGTTCAATGGGGAGATAACCCATAGGATGCGACTTGGGAGCCCGAAGACAAGATTCAGGCTTCGTACCCTTTTCTTCTCGAGGGTATGTTCTTAACTCCTTTTCCAAAATTTTATCTGTGCTTGTTTCTATCATTTGAATATATCCTATCCATAGTATTTTTGACCTTTAGATAGGAATCCTATGGATGTAAACATGTGTTTGAGACATGTTATGTTTGATGGATGCAAGTGGATGCAAATGTTTGCTAGTGGCTGCCTGTGGATGCATATACACACACATTAGGCACTAGATCAGCTCAATCACTCTCATACTGCATATGGATGTGTGTGCATTTTCTTTTCTTTTATGAATGAAAATGGATGTATTAGCATGTGGATGTGGCATTTGGACGAATGAGTGTGCATACATATAGAAATCACATGTTATAATAGGATTATTTGCATACATATTGGATACATGGCACTAACATACATTGCATTAAGGAGGTCAACTGAATCAGTATACCGCCTGATCTTTGCATTAGTATTGGGACATAAACACACCTTTTCATATATTCATATGAGCATTAGAAGTCTTTAAGGACAATGGATGCCAGTGATTGATGGATGAGTAGATGAATAATGGATGGTAGGATATGCATTCTTCTTAGGAGATTTCGGGGATGAAATCCTTTGAGTAGGGGAGAATGTAACACCCCGTATTTTTTAACAACACTAAAATAGGATAAATTAAATAATAATCAATTTAGTATTCAGAACTAAGGGAAACGGACTGTGCCATTCCATACGTCTCGAAATTCTGGTTAAGATAGACATTTGGTTTGCGTAAAACAGAGACCGTATGAAGAAGTTATGAGGGTTGGAAGTTTGTATACGCGCAAGATATATATATATAGGTTCCAAGAATTCAAAATCGGGTCCAGAAAGTTCAAATTCATTCAAATTTCAGAAATTCGGGGTGAGCGGGAAAATTCCCGCCTAAGGGAGTCGACCCCCCAACGGGGGTGTCGAGGGTCGACCCTCCTAGGGCTGACGTGGCTAAGTCGGTTTCTGGGGCTGACGGCTATAAATACATGGTCATTTCTCTTGTTTTCTTCATTGGAGATCAATGGAGGCCAAATGCTGCTGGTGCCTGAACCGAACAGAACCCTTTTCTTCAACAACAATCAACTTTGCAAATCAAACTTAGAGACTCAAGTGTAGATCCAACCTCTGCTATTTTCTACCCTTTCTTTTAATCCAAACACTGTGAGTTAGTTACTTTTAGATTTAAATGATTAAAAGTAATTTGTGATATGACTGTGATTTGGATATATACATGTCTGTGACTGAATCATATTGGATCTATCATAATTTGTGAATCTATAAGCCTAGACCTTATCATGCTAGATCTTTTTTATAGATTTAATTCTTTAATAGTTAATTAATCATGTCACCTATGTGGATCTTACCTTTTTCTAAGTTTGTGGTTAATTTGGGATTATCATTATCTGGACAATTAAACCTTTGTTTAGATCTAGATCATCATGTTGTGATTAATTAAGATATGTCATTATTGTACATATGAATTCTTATTTGGATTTGTTCATCCTAAGTACGTTAGATCTAGTTTTATCATTACCCCTTTCACTAGATCTGTTTTTGTGCCCACCTTATTATTATGCCAATTACATGTCTATGCCAGTACATATGTTTATGTCACTTTTGTTAGAATGATCACTATTGTCATTTTTTCCATCACTGTTCCCTTTTATTGTTCATGGCTAGGCTACTTTCTAGCCTAGATGCCGCCAATTATATACGAATGTGTTAGTGAGGGAATGGTGAAAAAATATTAGAATTGGCATAACTTGGTTAATGGATATGAATATGGACATATAATTCACTTTGTACAAAATTGGGGAAAAAGGGGCATGGAACCTATAACGACATAGGTGAGAATTTGGATAATAATGAAATGTCTAAGATTACAATTAGAAATTGTAATTGCACTTATGACACGAGGTTAAGTTGCATTAGTGGTGGAAGTCTGCTCGGACCCGACCGGGATATCCAGCTACCACTAATGTTGAACCTAATGTGGGAGGTCTAAGTGCACAAATACGAATCGGGCTAAGACACGAGGTTAGGCCTAACTTGTGGAAGAAGTCTGGCCGGACCCGACCGACATATCCAGCATCCACAAGCTGTAGGCCTAATGTGGGAGGTCTATTCCATTATTATCGTAAATGAAAATATGGTAATAATCGAAATACTTAACCTAGTGGAATCCATAGGTTTGAACATGAACATGAATAAGGGGTTAAGTAAACTTGGGGGGAGGGAGGTTAAGTTAAGTATATTTGGGACGGGTGGGTAATATCTAATTAATATTGGCCCGCGAGACTTAACCAATTGGGGGATACGTAATTAAAGACACCTAGTGGTATACATAACTAATGGAAATAATAAAGATATGTAATTAAAGACATCGAGTGGTATACATAATCAAATAGAAAACCCAGTGGGGGATACAAGACAAAAGGGAGAGCTTGTACCATATTATGTGGGACCCATTTCATCCAGTAACCCGGAGTAGGTATCAAAACATTTACTCCGAACTAGGTCAGAGAAGGGGCACGCTTATTGGACTGATTGTAAGAGATCCAAACGTGGAGGACGGTGTTAGCGACACAAACCGATGGGGTCATGTGTGTGCATGAGCCGGGCAGAGGGGGATAAGATGAACGTGACACCTATAGATATGGGGTTATGCATATCAGCGAGGGTTTCCACTTTAGGATGTGATACATACTATGGTGGGGCCAGAACAGAGTATCTACGTGGATTAGGGAGCCAATCGATTAGGTTAGTAGCTAAGATACATTTGGACGTATGCCTAAGTCTACCACCTTATAGTGGAAGGGATCATCTCGCTCTGGTTATATCAGTAATAGTGCAGAGTAATAATTAGAAGCGTTTACACCCTATCCTGTTCACCTTGTCATACTTTCCTTTTATATAGTTATCTCTCTCTTATCTACTTTATATGCCTATCATGCTACTTTTATTTATTTACTTGCTAAAAGTAACTGGACTCGCCAGATTTTATGTTTGACCCTTTTTGTTTCCTCTTCTTTATTCCATTTCCCTTCCCCCCAGATTCTAGGGGCGGGAACACTCAGGCTTGACCGTGATTCTGCTTACTTTTGTTGGAGCTGCTGAGATGTATGGCTTAAGCTCCTATCCTTAATGCTATGGATATATTTTGTTTTTGGGAATTTTTTTTCTTTTATGTACTCTGATATTTTTGAAGTACAAGACAGTAGCTTTTATGTTGTAATGGGCTTTTGTATTTCATACATTTGATTTTTTGGACTATGGTATCTTATGATAAATAAAGTTTTTATTCCGCTGTTATTTTATATGTCTGCCTTGTAATATTTCTATTCTGTTTACTATAACGCTTCATGAAACTTAATGCATTCCCTTTGTGTGTGACAATGGACATGGAGTGTCACAGTAGCATATTGTAATGCTCCTGCAACACTCCTGTATTATTTAATGTTTAAAATAGCTTACCCCATCCCCCGTTCTTTGATAAATGCTGATTTGATATCATAGGAGTGGGTTGTGCATTTTCTTCATTCATGTTTGTTCTGTTCAACAACTCTGTAATATACTTTCTTTGGCAAAGGTGAATTTCTTTGTCTGATTTTCTCTTAAATTCTATTCCAAGAAAATATGATAATTCACCCAAGTCTTTTATTGAGAACTGAATGTTTAAGTAGTCTGCTAATTTTCTAATTTTAGTTTCACTACTGCCTGTGATAATTAAATCATCCACATATACTTATATATAAGTAGTATATGTTTCCCTGATTTTTGTGAATAATGATGTGTCTGATCTAGTAGGAACATATCCCAGTGTTGTTAAGCTTTCCTTGAGTCTTTCAAACCATAAACCGGGGGCTTGCTTTAGTCCATAAATAGCTCTATTTAATCTGCATACAAGTTTTGGATCATGTATGTACCCTTCTGGTTGATGCATGGATATTTCTTCATGTAGATTCCTAATTAAAAAAGCATGATTGGCATCTAAGTGCTTGATTTTCCAATTATTGCTCAAGGCTATGGTCAATATAAGTATGATAGTTAAGGGTTTCACAACTGGTGAAAAGGTTTCATTGTAGTCAAAACCAAATTCTTGTGCGAACCCCTTTGCAACCAGTCTTGCCTTGTATCTGTTAATGGATCCATCTGGATTCTTTTTCAGTTTTTCTACCCACTTGCACCCAATCATATTCTTATTGCTTGGTGGGTTTACAAGTCCCGATGTATCGTTATTCATCAGTGCTTGATATACTTCATCCAATGCTTTTCTCCACTCTGTATATTTGACTGCTTGTCGATAAATGTTTGGTTCTTCTTCATTAACCACTGCAGTGTAAACCTTTGGTATAAATATGCCTCTTTTTGACCTGGTTATCATTGGATGTCCAGTTTGAGGTTGTGGTTGTTGAGGTGGTAAGTCATTTTGTCCGCTATTGATAGATTGATTACTATCATTGCTGGTCTCCTCTCTCATTGCTTTTAATTGTCTATAATATGATCTTGTAGGTGATTGAATGGCGTGGCTAGTTTGCTCTAGTAGATCATTACCAGTTTCATCATTACTGTGGTGACCTTCAGAGTCACTACTAGCAGTCTTGTCATCATTCTCTTATTGCCACATGTCAATGATATTGTGCAGGTCAGGTATACTAACCTTTGGATTATATATTTTGGTTGTGATTTATATATCTGATCTGCTATAAGGAAAAGTGTTTTCTTCAAAATAACATGCCAGCTTGTAAATATTCTACCAAACTTTTCTATACATCTAAACCCTTTTTGATTATTGCAATAGTTTATGAAGGTACAAGGTTTAAATCTATAATCAAGCTTGTGAGTATTATTAGGTTTTAAATAAGGAAAACATAGACAACCAAAGATTTTCAGACTCTTGTAATCAAGTTTTATATTAAATAATTTTTCTAGAGGAGTTGTATCTTTCAGCACTTTAGTGGGCATTCTATTTATTAGATATACAGCAGTGCTGAAAGCATCAGGTCAAAATTTAAGTGGTAAAGATGCTTGAGCTAGTAATGTTAAACCTGATTCAACTATGTGTCAATGTTTTCTTTCTACTACACCATTCTACTCAGAAGTGTAAGGGCATGTCACTCTGTGTATAATGCCCTTATTTTTGAAATAATCAGCTAATGGTTTGTATTCTAGTCCTCCATCTGATTGTATAATTTTAATCAGACTGTTTACTTGATTTCCAAACATTTTGATAAAATTTATGATAGCATTTTTAGTTTCAGACTTAGTTTTTAATAAATATATCCAAGTATACCTAGTATAAGCATCTATAAACGATATATAGTATTTATATCCATAATCAGAAAATATTGGAGATGGACCCCACAGATCTGTAGTAATTAACTGGCCAGGTTTGGAATATTCGGTTATAGAATCAGGGAATGGAAATTCGTGGCCTTTTCCCATCTGACAATAAGTGCATACATAAGGTAATTTTGCAGAATTTTATTTTATTTTATTATCATTAAGAATCTTGGTTACAATACTAGCACTAGGTTGCCCTAATTTATAATGCCATAAATCAAAAGTGTTTCTAATATGACTTACATCAGTAATATTAGTCAAATTACAATGTGGGTGATCATTGATAGTGGGTCTATAGTTGCTGAGATTGAATTCATAGAGCCCCTTCACAACATTACCCTATAGAAGAATTTCCCTAGTTAGTATGTCTCTAACTACACAATGTTTAGGGAAGAATTCAGAATATACATTATTATTCCTAGCAAATTGAGATGCACTAATTACATTTTTCTTAATTGTGGGAACTCTTAATAAGTTACGTAAAAATAGTTGCTTATTGCCAGTTATACAACCGGTACCAATATGTGAAATTTTAACACACTTACCATTGCCTATGCTTATAGTTTGATTACCTTTATATTCTTTGTTTCCAAGGTTCAGATTTCTAGTTTGTTGGTAATATGATTGTTGGCTCCTGAATCTGGGTACCATGAATCATCTTGAATATGCTCAGCTCTGGCTTGTTCATTCTGATTCCTGGTAATGTCAGCATGATTAATTGCTCCTCCATGTGCTTGAGCAACATTGGCGGTATAGTTGGTGTTTCTTTGGTTACTGTTATTTCCTTGATTTGATGAATAGTTTGAATTGTATCGAAAGTAGCACTTGATGGCATTGTGGCCAATTTTCTCACAAATTTGGCACTTTGATCGATTTTTGTTGTTGCTCCAGCGTCCTCTTCCTCTACCACCTCTGCGTATGGTGGTGAAGTTAACCCTTTGAAAGGTTTGTTCACTTCTACTATTATTATTTGCTTGATTTTTTGTTGTTATCATTGTTTTGGTTGACTGCATAACTAATAGTGAAGTCACTTTCTTGAGATTTCTTGCTTTCAAGTCTAGCTTCATGAGTTAAAAGAATTGAATGTACTTCATCTAAAGAAGAAAATTCCTTTTGTGAAGAGATTATAGATTCGATAGCCTCGTACTCTTTACTCAAGCCATTGAGTATTATTAGAATTTGTTCAGATTCTTGCACTTTATGACCAGCTGCCTGTAACATGTTACAAACAGATTTGATTTTTCTCAAGTATTCTCTCATGGTGGTATTATCTTCTGTAACCGCCTTTTATAAAACATTACTTAAGCTGCTGACTAATTGTTGAAAGCTTTTTCTATAGTTGTCCATATCTCATTGTCACTTTTGTAGCCAATTACTTATGGCAGTAGACTTTGATTAATAGGTGATAACAACCATGAGCCGATTAAAGGATCTTGCCTATGAAACTTCATATATTCTTCGTTGTTGACAATTTTGTTCTCTTGATTAGTGATAAATTTTGGGGGAATAGATAAGGTGCCTATGATGAATCCTTCAAGGCCATACCCTTGAATTGCAGTTTCGATTTGCAGTTTCCACGGTAAGTAATTACTTTCATCCAATTGTACAGTAGTTAGTTGTGATTGTGGACTAACTATTTTGGTGAGTTTGTCTATAGCTATCATACTTTCGATAGTCCCAGTGGCATTATCAGAAGCCGATGAAACAATATCAGAAGCTGATGAAACAATATCATTGGCCATGATGACCAACCAATGAATCAACTGTAAGATGATGAAACTCTTTCGAGTTGAAGAAGAGATGGATCGATGGCTGTTAAGCCTTAATAATGCTTTGATACCATTAAAGAAATAAAGAACAGCGGAGGCTTGAAGAAAAGTTTTATTACTTCATAATTGTAATGAAGATTGATACAAATTGTATAGAGTGGTATCCTCTATTTATTATAATGTAAAGTAGTATAAATGGTTCAACCCATATACAAAACAAAAGGAAATCTGTAAAAATAAGCAAGTGCAGGTGACCATTGTACAGGCTATATGCGGTAATACATAATATTGAAAAATATTGTACATGCAAGTTTTCCTTTTATCACATCTTTCCTTTATTTATTCCTGATATTTGTTGTGTTGTCATGTCCATTTGCACCTTTTCTTGACTAGCACCTTCACTTTGGCACTCATGTTCATCACACTATTCTGACCTGAGTTGTTGCTTATGTTGCTCTATTTCTATGTTATGTCTGACCATTTCCATTCTTGTTGTTTCTTTGTTGGACCATTTATATATGTATTCATGTATGCTCTTTGGCCTTTGCTCCCTGTGCATCATTCATGTTTTCCTTCGTGTCTTTTAAAAAAACATGTTAATGGTTGTTGCTATATGTATTTGCCCTTGTGGTTCAACTTTGAACATGTGCTTGTTCACTTTACACTGCTGTGTACATGTTTGCTCCTTGATCATTTCAGTGTATTCATGCATGCCATTGTGTATATCTTTACATCTCTGTCCATTGTGCATTGATTATTGAGCTTTTGTGCATATTCATGTTGTTGCACATACTTGATTTGAATGTCCTGACACGTGTCTTGAGTAGTTGTGGTGCTTCGTGTTATCTCCTGAGCTGATTCCTTGAACTGAGCAGTTGTGCACACCAGACTTTTGTACTCGAGACTGTTTTAACCCTTATACATGTTATTTTTTTGCATATTCCATTTTGCTATAAGTCGAATCTGTACATGTTTGGATGCTAGTTCCATTCTTGTACTCTGTCTTGTGCACTTCTTGTTTGACCCGAACATTCATCGTTAGAAGTTAATCCATACAAACACAAATATATTATTTTTATGTGTGTGTGTGTTGTGTTGTGTGCTTCTAGCTCCCTTTCCTTTCTGTCCATCACTATTTCTTCACCAATTTTCAGTTGCGCCATGTCTTTTTCATGTGTGCTTGCCTCTTCTTCTCTTGGCATGTGCATGCTGCTGTGTGCTTGCATTTGTTATTCACTTTTACATTGCTTTGTGTCCTTTGTATATTTGTTACTTAAGTGTTGAGGCTGGTTGTACTTATGACTTGGTTGTGCACATAATTTGTACTTATGCATTCCTGAATTGATTTTGCTTTACCCTTGTTGTCAGGCCTGATTTGCTTAAGTATTGTAACCAGCCTTGTACTTGTGCACTCGTACTCGAGTGTGTTGATCTCTGCTAGTTTGTGTTTTATTGGTTCATGTTCATTCTTGGCCATTGCCCTTTATATTACAGCATGTAATGCTTCACCTCTGTAATTCCATGCACTTGCTTTGTGCTCGCTGACCTTATTGCCCCAATTCAGTTGAAAATTTGCCTTTGTGCATATGTATATAAATATTTATATATAAATCAGCATACCACTATACGATGTTTCGTGGTTGGTCAAGACCGGCATACCACAAATGTGAGTCGAGACTGATCTTGATCAGCAGGCCACTATAGCTGTGTTGAGGCTGATCTGCGAGCAATAATATTTAGTCTACCTTGTGGTATTTACAGTGAATCACTGTGGATATCACAAGTGGTCTAGGCTCAAATAAATATAAATATTTGACCAAGTCTAAAAAGATGATGAGAAACTCACCAAAATTCTAAGGCAAATAAAATTTAAAATAAATTTATATTCGCTAGAATTTAAATATATTTTTGTTCCATTTTACTGTATGTGTTTCTGTGATAGGTATACAGGTGATTGCATAGAATATAAAGCATGTGAAGACTCAGTGTGTTAGTGTGTATAATAACCGAGTCTTTATATGTAACTAAGTATGAAATTGTATATGCAACTGAGTATGAAATTGTATATGTAACCGAGTGAATCGAGTAATGTAGTGAGGATTGATTGCACATGTGAATGACTGTGCAATAGAGCAATGAATTGTAAATAATGGAGTCAGAAATGCGTATCATTTCAAATGTTGAAATAAAATATTTATTTGAATAAAAACACTTGTTTGAATATTGAATTGTGTGCACTAGCATTTTATTCAGCATAAATATTTATTTCTATATGTGATGTAATATTGAATAGTACAAGTATAAACACATTTATATAATAATATTTTTTTTGTTATCATCCAAAAATCATATGGTTATACTCAACACATGAAAATGGTAATATCTCAAAAGTTGAGTCGCATCGGAATGATGACCAAACTAAGTCAGATATCCATGGAAAATATTCATAGTCTGGAACCACTACGATGCTCTTTGATGAACACAATCCTAGATCTAAACAAAGTAGGAAGCAACGTCAGGAAGAATTCCATTTCGAGTTTACTGCAACAATTGATGGGGTGAATTGTAATTCTACATGGAAAAATATGGCATCACAATTAAAGTCAAAATGTAAGAAAATGAAAATGAACGAAGACAATTACAAGTATTCTCTCAGACAACATAAACAACAATTTTGACTTTGTAGAGGGGAAGTAGCACTAAATCTACATGCTAGAATGAGATAGATGTCATAATCAATGATTTAGTGTAGTCTTGCACAACTGATGCTTTTATGTCCTTTTTCTTATGTTTTTTCTTTTTGTTAGTCATAAGTAATTAGAGAATGTATGATGATTTTCGAGTGAAATTTATGTTTGATGGTATACTCTTACCATCTTTTATTCTCTGCGTGCTATAAATTTTACCTCTTTTGTTTTCAGTATATAAAGTACTTTTAAAAACTAGAGAAAAAATATACATGTATTTAAAAATATTGTAAATTACATTTTGTGTTTTAGTTCCGGGCATTATTAATGGCTGTAAAAAAAAATTCAGTTACATTCTAGAAATTTCTATAGATTTGCTTTAATTAGATTTTCTAATTCTAGCAACTTTGTTTGAATAATTGTTGAATACTTAACAAATATCCAAACTGTCATACATTTATTATGCATTTGAATTCTATTACATATAATATACAGTCTTTAATATAAAATTCCATGGTCTTAAATTATGTTTTGTTCATTTGGAATTTCTGAATTTTGACCAATTCTAAAATTTTAAATACCTTTATTATGATTCCATTGTAAATTGACAATATAATGTTATCTATTTGTGTTAAAGTGATTATATTTCTATGCCATTGTGTTATTTTCCATCACGGTATAGGAGATATCAAGGATAAGGACCTATCAAGTGTTTTAGTGGAATGGTTAAGCTTTATATATGATTATTTGTCATTGTAGATACTACAAAGAAGCAAGTTGTTTTAACCAAAATTCAACGTGTAAATTAATATGCTCATCTTTCCACATCAATCTAATTTTTTTAAGAAAATAATTAAAAATAACCAATGAGAGAAGAAAGAAGAAAACACTAAAGTCTAGATTGATTTCTGCATCCCCAGTCAAACAAATATAATTTCCTATTATTTTTCTAAAATAGTGTTGTATGTAAAATGAATAATATAATGTTGCATAAATAATAATGTAAATATTAGTGATTTTACTACTATTAAAAAATGAAACATGACATTGAAATTGATTTATTAAATGAAGCTTATTATTAATAATTAGTAGTTATTAAATTTTCATCTATTAAGCGGGGGTTCATTTGAATCTACCCATATAATTTAATTAACAGACAAAAATGCTTAGCATAAGAGTTGTAAATTTCGTAAGAATGTCCGTTTTTTCGGTCCATGTTCTTATTCGTGGCCGAAAAATATTTTCTCGAGATTGTTTGAATTTAATTTAAGACTTGAATTGAGATAATATAATTTGTACGAGAAAAAAAAAATCTAATCTAGTTCATATTCATTTGAATTTCTTGTGATTCAATATATTGCTTATGTTCTTCAAAATATTTATGATAACTGTTTGGTTGGTTGATTGGGTAAAGATTCACAAAATACTTATAGTTCAGTATGTAATAGAAAAATATTGTAATTGACAAAAACATTAATAAAAAGCGTAATATCCAATGTACTCAATGTTTCTCCGTGTTCTTTCTAGTTCATGATCGAAAAATTTCCATTCATGTTTTCATCAAGGATATGAGTTAGGATAGGAAAATTTGGACAAATATAATTTTGCTTGGTTGAATTTCATTTAGAATATAAACAGAACAAACCCTCATTCGGTCCTGTTTGACCTCTGTCTCATCCAGCTCGACCATTCAAAATATGATTTTGTTATTTTGATGATAACAACTGTAAGGTCAACCACCGAGGCGATTTTCTTGGTTAGGCAACTTATGGAGAGATACAGGGAACAAAAGAAAGATCTTCACATGGTTTTTATTGACTTGGAGAAAGCTTATGACAGAGTGCCGAGGAAGGTTATGTGGTGGGCGCTAGAAAGGAAGAGAGTGCCATCAAAGTATATTACCCTTATCAAGGATATGTACGAGGGGGTTGTGGCTAGTGTAAGGGCATGCGATGGTGAGACCAGAGACTTCCCAATTAACATAGGGTTACATCAAGGTTCGGCTTTGAGCCCCTATATTTTTGCATTAGTGATGGATGAAATCACGAAAGATATACAAAAGGAGATCCCTTGGTGTATGCTCTTTGCCGATGATGTTGTGCTGATTGATGAAAGTAGAATAGGGGTCAATAGACAACTGGAGTTGTGGAGGGAGACCTTGGAATCAAAGGGTTTCAGGCTTAGCAGAACTAAAACTGAGTATATGAAGTGTGAGTTTAGCGGTGCTAGGTCAGATGACGGAGATGTTACCCTGGCCGGTAGCGTAGTACCCAAGAAGGAATCGTTTTGATACTTAGGATCTATGTTGCAGTTTGATGGAGAGATTGATAAGGATGTTAGTTTTAGAATTCAAGCAGGATGGGTGAAATGGCGGCTAGCATCTGGCATTCTCTGTGATAGGAAGATTCCTCAGAAGCTTAAAGGAAAGTTCTATAGGACAGCAATCAGGCCTGCAATGTTATATGGTGCAGAATGTTGGCCTACTAAGAGGCAACACGTGCAGAAGATAAGTGTAGCAGAGATGCGGATGCTGCGTTGGAGCTGTGGGCATACCAGACGAGATCGGATTAGAAATGAGGATATTCGGGAAAAACTTGGAGTTGCACCTATTGAAGAGAAGTTAGTCCAACACCGCTTGAGATGGTTTGGACATATCCAACGTAGACCACGCGATGCTCCTGTGCACGTTGGAGTTATAGGTCGTGCCGAAGGCCCAAAGAGAGGTAGAGGTCGACCTAAAATGACATGGGAAGAGATAATAAAGAGAGATCTAAGAAATTGGAGTATATCTGAAGAGCTTGTGGTAGATAGAAGTGCATGGAAGTTGGCAATCCATGTACCAGAACCTTAGGATTTTTTTTTTAAATATATATATATATGTTAATTATTATTATTTTTAGATCTGTTTAATTATTTTAATTTTAATTTTTTTTAGGACTTTATTTCACTTTTATTGAACCTTTTTACTTTAATCTGTTTGGTTATTTTAAACTCTTTTTATATATTATTATTAGTTATTTTACTTTAATTTTGGGTTCCATATCTAGCCAACCCCAACTTGTTTGGGATATATGGCTTTGTTGTTGTTGTTGTTGATGATGATGATGATGATAACAACTGTACGATATGGCTACTGACGTGTCTATTGATTAATGTTATACTTCACTATAGGGTAAATAATAGTGGTTAAATGGAGAGAAAGTTTTGAAGAAATAATTAAAAAGAATGAAGGAAAAAATTTGCGTACAATCCAAATTCAAATTCAGGAGCACTTGAGATAAACTCGCGCAACTCTACCGAAACCATAGGTGCTTTACGGTTGATTAAGGGCGCGTTTGATTTTGAACGGGGTGGGGAATATGGAAGGGGTATTTTGAAGGGTTATTTGAACGAGAATTGTTACGAAGGGGGAATGTGTGTTTTTTTTTTTTACGAAAGGAGTTAATTGGAAGGGGTAAAATTATCATTTTATTAATTATTTGTATGTGTTTTATTTGTATAGATATGTATAAAAGGGGTGGAAAAACAGCTGTTGGCTTACGTCGGACGGGGCGTCGCGTCCGACGCAAAAGCTACCTTTTGAAATTTGAACCGTTCGATTGGAAAGGGAAAATGGTGTGGACTGCACATCGACGCGTTGGAAGCGTTCGAGGCGGACGGGAACATTAACTGAGCAGTTTGAAAATCAAACGGTACCTAACAGTTAGCAGATTGTATAAATATAGAAAAAAGGCGCAAGTAAATGAAACAAGAGGGAAATGTACTCAAGCGTCTACCAGGGAGCACGCATGCAAAAAATGAATTGACGTTCCCATATTTCACCCTTCTCGGCCAGTTGCAAACTTCCAATGCATACAACTATTTCTAATAGAGTTGCTCGGATTGTTAAAGAAGTTTAATGTAATCTTATCATTCATATATAAACCTCTCATTCTTTTCATATTTATTATGCAAAATTAGACCTAGACTCTTTCCTTCTACAATGCTTGAGTTTGATCTTAGTTCATTTCTTAACCTCTGCGCATTCATTCTACATCATTGGTTATACAAGTTGTGCTCTAGTATAACTAGTCAGTGTATTAAAGACACGATACATAGTCTATTATTATCTTTGTAAAAGAAAAGATCGAAGTCGGGTTCAGTGGTTCGAGCTGAGTTTGTAAACCTGTTTCTATGGGTGAAGTGAAGATATTTGACAGTGAAAGACGGAACGATAGTTTAGAGACTGAACATAAAAAGAGAGGTTCAAAATATTTCAATTATGTCTTCTTGAGCATTTTCAATCTAATTTACTTAAGGGTGCTACTATTCACACGTCTATTTACACTTCTGTCCACCAAAACTAAAAAACCTCAAATATTTTAATTTACTCTGTTGGCCACCATCTAAATTAATAACCAAAAAATGCAGAGGTCACCAACTCGTTCCTCTACACGAAGGCTTCCTTCCTCCCTTACATCAATGTATTTTGCAAATCAAATACCTAAATCAAATAGTCGAAGAAAAAATTAGCATAATCCATTTTCATAACCACATTAACAATTTTAATTTTTATAGATGAGTATTTACTTCGTCAGTTATGAAATAATTCGTCAAATCAACAATAATGTCTTTTGAGTCATTTGATCAGACTTTTGTCATCATATTATCACAATCATCTTGTTTATCGTCCAATTTATTATCATTCATATACTCCATCTATCAAACGACAAAAAAAAGTTGATGTATCAGTTTATAAAAGAAATACGTAAGTTATACGGATAAAAACCTTACAAATCAAAACTTACTTTGTCATTCTCTATTACAACGTCTTCAAATTTAATGTTCTTCAAATTTTAAATTTCTAACAGAGCGAAAAAAAAATCCTAAAATGCAATGGAAAAACCCTGAACGTTAAAAAAAAAAAACTAACAACATATTCTATAACATGATAGAAAACAATAAAAATTAAGCATTTCTAACATCTTTTTTACCTTTATCTTCTATCTCTATTAGCCATAAAAATATATCTGCTTTTGTTAGGGTTTAGGTTTGAAATTGTAGAGAAGTATGTGTTTTTCTTAAGAGAAATACGGTGATGAATAACTGAGTGAAGGAATAAGGGTGCAACTATTTACACCCCGGTTTACACTTCCGACCACCTTTATAAATTTAATACAAATGAATATTTTTTATATTCTTCTGACCACCAAATCTTATTCTTTCACTCAGTTATTCACCAACGTACTTCTCCTAAAAAACACGTACATCTTTACAATTTCAAATCTCAACGAAAACAGATATTCTTCTGTGCCTATTAGAACTGGAAGATGAAGACCAAAAAGAGATTAAAATTGCTTGATTTTTATTGTTTTCTATTATGATATAGAACGTGTTATTAGGGTTTTATTAATGGTTTTGGTTTTCCATTGTATTTCAGGATATTTCTTTCGTTCCATTGAAAATTTTAAACTTGGAGGACATTAAATTTGATGACGTTGTAATAGAGAATGATAATGTAAGTTTTGACATGTAGGGTTTTTATCCGTATAACTTACATATCTTCTTTTACAAATTGTTAAATTAATTTTATTTTTTGTCGTTTGATAGATGAAGTTTTTGAATGATGATAAATTGGACAATAAACCTGATAGTTGTGATAATATGATGCAAGATGTTCGTTCAAATGACCAAAAAGATATAAATGTTGATTTACGAATCATTTCACAACCGACGAAGTAAGTACTCATTTATAAAAATTAAAATTGCTAATGTGGTTATGAAATTATATTATGTTATTTTTTTTCCTTGAATTAATTGCATGCGTTTAGTTGAAGGTGTTGGTGGCCTCGTTTTTCGTTATTAAATTAAATGGTAGCCAGAAGAGAAAAATTGTAAATGTCATGGTGCTTTTAGCTTTGGTGGCCAGAAGAGTAAAACGAGGTGCGAACAGTAGCACCCAGGAATAACACAGTAGTGAATAACTGAGTGAAGGAATAATATATGGTGGCCAGGAGAATATAAAAAATAATAATTTGTATTAAGTTTAGGAAGGTGGCCGGAAGTGTAAACCGGAGAGTGAATAACACCACCATTTACTTAATTCTTTTTGTTACTAGTTTAATTTACTCAATTACTTTCATTAATACCTATTTGTATTTAGCTAGTTTTAACCTTTTCAGCACATTATTATTGGATGCATAATTAAAATCAATATAAAGCTGAATTATTATTATATTTAAAATCATATAATCTAATGGTTTATTTTGTTATTTTGGTTATACATACCTTAAAAAACAAGAATTTAATTTATGGCTTTTTGGAATTTGAGGATGCTATAGCGACGATTCTCACTTGATTATCGTAGAAATAGCAAAGGACAAATAAATATAAAACCGTGGAATAACATTCTTCTATTGTGATAAGTGCAAACGTGGACTGATGTCAAAAGTCCAGGCTTATGTGGCTGTAGCTAAATGTAACAAAAATAATTAGTGGTTTGCCATTTACAATAGAGAACACATCTCAAATGCAGAACGTGGAACCAGTGGACGTTGTCATCAACGTGTGTCTATATGTATATTTAGGGTCCATTTGATTTTGAACGGGAAGGAGTATGGGAAGGGGTTGGGGAAGGGGAAAATTGGGAAAAGGGGTATGTGTTTGATTTTGAACAGGAAGGGGCACACGAAAGGGAAAAAGGGGTGTAAAATAGAGTAAGGAAGGGTTAAACATCGAACGGGGAAACGAAAGGGCCAAAATCTCGCGTTCAGCTGGAAGGGGCAAAGTGACGGGTCCTAGCGTTCGCGTCGGACGCGTCGGATGCGGACGCGAACTTTTTTTGCCTCTTCCGAAAATCAAACGCACCCTTAAGCAACAAGCGACGAGGATATCTGTACGTCAACTTTATTTCTTTATGAGATACTTATGATTCACGTATATTTGTCTTTCTCAACTTCCGCTAACTTTAATTAATATAAATGAGAGGTGGAAAACAGAAAAGTCAAAGTGATACTCCAATTTTGAAATGTCATTGAACGCACGTCATATATATATATATATATACACACACACACACACACACACCCCTCCTCTTTAACATATTTGATTATACAATTAATTTACATCGTCCTATAAATTTTATTTCTCTAGAAAAAACAAAATAATCCAACAATCAAGAATCTATGTTTAATTTTATGTTTAAATAGACATTTCATATCGGGTGTGTTCGTGACGAACAGAAGCGGGATATTTGAGCAGGGTACTGTAGCGAACGGGAATGTGTTTTTTGCTGCGAACGGGGTATTTGAGCGGGGTATTTTTAATTGTTAAATTAATTGTTAAGAATTAATTAAATACTTAAGTGGACAAAACAAAACAACTATATTTCATTGCACAAAGGAAATACAAACAGAAATACAATAGAAATACAATAATATGATCACATGAACATCCTACTTGTTGGCACCACCTTGATTTATCAGATAAGTTTGGTATTCTTTTGCGTGTCGTTTGTCTGCATGCCCTGATATCAACCAGTTTTTCGCTAGATCGTCGGGAATAAGAGTGAACATCTCAGTCTTGCCGGGTTCCACAACATATACTAAAGCGTCTGCAACATTAACTTCGCCTCCTTGTCCAAAACATTGAATGCGAATAACTACATTCGCAAAAGTTGTCGAATTTCCTGTTGATTACACACTAGTACTCGTATTCGGGCTATCAGAATGTGTGCGACATTTTTTCACCTGCCTCTTCTGCATTAGGTCAATGAGCGCAGTCATCTTTCTTTATTTTCACCCCGCCGTCTTCTGGAACTGTGGTGTGAAATTGGTTGAGAAGGGGATTCATTGGAATTTGGGTTGAAGGAGGGATTCATTGGAATTTGGGTTGAAGGAGGGATTCATTGGAATTTGGGTTGAAGGAGGGATTAGTGTACCTTTGTAAATTGGTGCATTCATTAACGGTTGTTGCAATGGGGGAATTGTTGGCGAATTCAAATTTGAAATATGATCATTTTGTGTTGCATCCAATGGATTAAAAAACCCATCAAAATCTCATGTTCTATCAAACGTGTTCTGTCTTGAAGGCGGCGTACTAGTCTGCGACGGTTGTATGCTTGCTGGAGGAGTGTAGGACAACTGACCAGTAACATTAATTCCGCGAAATAATTGTTGCATCAGCTCCAAGTTTTCTAGCGGACGTTTCTTATATTTCATAACAAATGGTCCAAATTCCTAAAGAAAAAAACACAATTGTAAGAATCTATCTTCAAATAAACGGTTAAAAGTAAAGTTCACGAACCTGAACACGATCTTCACACCATTCCTCGTTTCCAGAAATCATTCCTTTACAAGCATCCTAAGCAGCACCAGTCTTGTTCATCAGTGCATCTCATTTTATCCACTCTCGTCGAAGACTATCATATGTATGTCTGATCTTGTTTTCGTCTATCGGTTCGAGGTCTGGATAGTTTTGTATGATATTGTTGTACTTTTCTGCAATGGCTTTGCGAACACCCTTTTTGTTGCTGCCATAATAGGGGTGGGCATTTATCCGACCGAATCTCCTAACTGATTTAACCAACGTTGACCGAACCGCCTTAACCGATTTTTTCGGTTAACCGCACTCTCGGTTAACCGACCGACATTAACCGCTAAAAGTCGGTTCAGTTAACGGATAACACTTTCGTTATCCGCGGTTAACCATTAACCGAACAAGTTTCGAACTGCTCATACAAGATAATTCCTTCATTGAATTTTGCAGTATCTGTCAATATGTGACATCTGCTTGTGCATGGCCTATGCTATGCGCACACGGAAGATTTTGGTAACTATATTAATACACCAAGTTTCTATGAATACATATTCTGCAAATAGAAAATTTACAATCCTTATTATTGATTTGAGTAATATGACCATATGCTTAACTTGCTGCATCTTATTGCAGTTAATTCATATGTGACAAGACCAAAAAATGTAACATTGATCGGATAAAAGGAATGGCTGATTCATTAACACTGCAATAGTTAGAGGAAAATGACAATTTCCCAATTATCTGTTTTGCATTAAAGTCATGTGTTATGAAGCCAACACTGTCCCAGGTTTTTTACAGCGCCATTATGATTTGTTTGTGAGTATTATTATCAACAAAATCAACATCACAACCATTTAATTAACAGGCAATAAAATTAAGATACAACACCACTGAAGCAAACAACCGAAATAAAGGTACGAATTTATATTTTAAATTAACAAAGCCTTCATGTAAACCCTATAATGTCTATAATCCATGTTATATTTGAAATTTATGTAATTGTAACATTGTATTAACATACTACCATAAAATGTTGATCGTTCTTATCCGCCTGTATGTGTGCTTATATCAGCATATTGGAACTCTTGTCCAGCTTTGCAAACGGTAAACCGCTCAATTTAATCGGTTAACTGGTCAACAGTTAACCGATTAAATTGAGCGGTTAACCGAGTAAATTTAGCGGTTAACCGCGGATAATTTTGGGCGGGTCGGTCGGTATTGTTCACAATCGATTAACCGACCAATGGTTAACCGAACCGACCAATCCAAGCGGTTAACCGAAAATTTTAACCGCTCGGGTTGGTTAACCGACCTGCGCCCACCCCTATGCCACAAGCTGTATATGCCTCAACAGCACATTGCAACATAATCTGAGTTGCGGTAAACGACCAACAATGTGCACTTTTTCTGCTGTCCATACTGGAAAATGAAAAATAATATTTATCAGAAATCATTAAAAAAACGAAAAAAACTATGTTAAGTAGCGGTATATAACATAAACAATAAACTGGAGAAAAAAAACCTGATTTCTGCTTGGATTTGGCTGAATGAAGAATAGAAGAGTAGATGGATTGAAGCGAGTGGAGTGAAGAGGTGCAGGGTGTAACGACCCAGAAAATCTGAACCAATTTAAATTTTTAAATTGGATAAAATAATGGAGTTTAAATATTTAAAATAAATATTTTAAATAATGGCGATGAAAACTGAGTTTGAATCGACATTTTGAAAACGAATATAATTAATTATAATTATATATAGAATTGAAAATGGCGCGGTAGTTCGATAATTCAATTTCAAACTTCAATTGAATATACCGGGTGCAAAACAATCCGGATTTTAGTGAAACCAAAAATAATGGAATCTAATTGATAATATCTTTCTAACGAATCCGCGACCAATCGAAATTTGATAGCGGGAATCAAAAGATATGTCCAGTTGAAAATTCTGAATAGTCGCTATAGAATTCAGGCCCTTAAAAATGGACATTTTGCAAACGACCTCGGATTTCGATGAAACCACTTTTGTTAGATCCGCAGTGTCAAGTTATTGTTAGGTTTCAAATTTCATAATTTTTCGAATTAATATGTGAGCGTGGCAAAAGAAAACGCGTTTGACCAGTTTCTATTGATTTAATCGAATGGAAATTGGCCATTTTTCAAACGGTCTC